>VXBZ01003295.1:22159-57404 GCA_013399135.1 Heliornis fulica
AGGAAGGAAGGAAGGAAGGAAGGAAGGAAGGAAGGAAGGAAGGAAGGAAGGAAGGAAGGAAGGAAGGAAATGACCTATTTTTTCCTAGACCAGCAGCTCCCATAAATGAGTAAAACATTTGTTATAGTAATATTGTGGCTTAACCCCATCTGGCAACTAAAGCCATGAAGCTGCTCATTCACTTCCCCCCTCTAGTCTGGGTGGGTGGTGGTGGAGAATCAGAAGAGTAATAGTGAGAAAACTCCTGAGTTGAGATAAAAACAGTTTAATAAGTAAAGAAAAAGCTGTGCATTGCAACCAAAACAAGAAATTCATTCATCACTTCCCATGAGGCAGGTGTTCAGCCATCTCCAGGAATGCTGGACCCTAATGGTTACTTGAGATGACAAACACGCTAAATCCAAATNATGTATTACTGCATACTAAGAAATGTATTCTGTTCTTAATCTAAGTGCTGGATTTGCTGCTTAACATGGTTTCAGGCAACAGAAAACTACATTTCTAAAGGTAAGTTAATAATATTGACAAATTTACTATAGCTTTATTGAAGGGACAGAATAGTATAAAGTGTAATTGAAAATAATATTCTATGTACTGGCTGTTATTTTATGCTATCAATCTTGTTGTAGAGGGTATAGCTAACCTCCACAAATATCCATCCTCTCAGACTTTGTTTCATAATTATGAAATAAAATTAGTAAGCACCTCTCAAGCTGCTTTTCAAAATGAAGCACAACATGGCTTTGTAATGAGGGTTGACATTCCATGATTCATTTTAATCCTTTCTAAAATGGGCACAAGTCACATAACACAGGTAAATATATTTGAAGATGCCTTGAATTGCAGAACTAGTCGAGGCCATCAATGTATTTGACAATTAATGTAGAATCTATCCATTCTTTCATGAATAAAAAAGTGAATAGCTACATTAAGTACATGTAGCCTGTCACAAAATGACTTATACCTTCCCCTGGGTAACTTGTGCTTATATGCTCTGCCCGTTCAATTCTATAATGCATTTTTAATAATAAATAACAAATTCAATAATAAATTTGGATGTCAGGTACTGAACTTAGTAACTTGTCTTTTTCATTTCTCATTGCTAATATCTTACATGTAAAATCAGAGAGGGAACAAATGTGGGAAAGAGTAATATAGAGACAATAATGTATAGGAAGAAATAAAAAGAAATTAAAAGAAATTTAAAACACAGAACAGAATTAGGACAAAGACAGATAAAATTATTGAATCCTGTAAATTTTCCAAAACTATTAGGAAATAAAAAGGAAGGAAGGAAGGAAGGAAGGAAGGAAGGAAGGAAGGAAGGAAGGAAGGAAGGAAGGAAGGAAGGAAATGACCTATTTTTTCCTAGACCAGCAGCTCCCATAAATGAGTAAAACATTTGTTATAGTAATATTGTGGCTTAACCCCATCTGGCAACTAAAGCCATGAAGCTGCTCATTCACTTCCCCCCTCTAGTCTGGGTGGGTGGTGGTGGAGAATCAGAAGAGTAATAGTGAGAAAACTCCTGAGTTGAGATAAAAACAGTTTAATAAGTAAAGAAAAAGCTGTGCATTGCAACCAAAACAAGAAATTCATTCATCACTTCCCATGAGGCAGGTGTTCAGCCATCTCCAGGAATGCTGGACCCTAATGGTTACTTGAGATGACAAACACGCTAAATCCAAATATTCTCCCTTCCTTCTTCTTCCCCCAGGTTTATACTGCTGAACATAATGTCACATGATACGGAATATCCCTTTGGTCAGGTGGGGTCAGCTGTCCCAGACGTGTCCATTCAAAACCTCTTATGCACTTCCAGCCTACTCATCAGTGAGGAGGTGTGAGGAGTAGAAAAGACCTTGACTCTGTAGGAGCACTGCTCAGCACTACCACAAACATCCCTGTGTTATCAGCACTGTTTTCAGCACAAGTCCAAAACACAGCCATATACCAGCTACTCTGAAGAAAATTAACTCTATCCCAGACAAAACAAGAACAAGCAACTTGGGAAGAATCTACTTAGAGTTTATAACAGTCTGGAGAAGAATTATAAGGTGGATTGGGAAGATTAAATAGAGAGAGCAAGGAATTGTGGTGAAAAATGAACTACTAAGATGGAGGGAAAGTGTTAGCTGATTTGTTATGATCTGCATCATAACTGATACTGCTTCACTTTTTTTTTTTCATAGCCTTGGCTCTAACCAAAGTATAGTATTAATATGCGTCAAAAAAACACATCTGGAAGGTCGTGTCATTGCAGATAAGTTGTAGGAAGAATTAGCCAACTCTGAGACCTCAGCAGCAATAATAGGATGCCATGCAGTAGTGTAAAGTTTAAGGAAAAGACTGACATGATAATTAGGGAACAGGAAAGCTTGTCATATTATTAGGAATGAAGTGGAAATGACATCTAGGAAAATGGAGATGTTTGTAAATACATTTAGGAGAGGGGTAAACACAAAGGAGGAAAAACAACTATTGAAGCTCAGGTACTACACTGTCACAGTGGTCATCAGACATATCCTGGTTTTCATTTCATTTAATCTGTAAATTATAATTGCAGTATTTCCAAATTATGTCATATGAGAAGAAATTCTAGCTAGTTCTTGGTCTACTAAAGCATTCAATGATGTGATTTTGTGCTTTACAGTATCAGAGATCTTCAGCCAGTGACTCAAACAACCCCTTCTAGTCTGTCTGTGACAGAATCACACTTGTCCTTGGGTCTTCTTTTGCAAACCAATCTCCTGTCTCTTTCTAGCTTTGAAAGAGTTGCCCAGGGCCGGTGTTTTGAAACACCTAAAATTTTAAAGAAAGTGAATCCCTCTCATCTTTTCTTGTTTCACCTTATTCTTGAATAATTTACATCTATGAGCCTTGAGACTTTCTTAAATCCTACTTCTTCTTTCAAGCAGTGTCATTACAATACTGTCATCTATCCCTGCATTGGGCACTCCATGGCTCTTTTCAAAAGGAATATGAATACTCAACTGCGATGAGTCAAAAGGTATGAGGTGGAGCCTCAGTCCAACGTTTATTTTTCAAGTTATGCTCTATGGACTTCTGTACTTATCAATTGTCCAAAATTTGAGGGATGTTAATAGCTACTGACAATGCCAGGATAGTTCAATGTTTACCTGAGGGGAAAAAAAAATAATTTAGAATTTGTCGAGGTAGTCAAGCTGTAACATGAATTGTGTGTGGTCATCCACGTACCTAAATAGGCTTACAGTCAACCTAAATAATTGTAATGACTGACCTTTTGTGTCAAAAATCCTCACCCTAAAAATAGATTAAAAAGCCACACACAAAAACCAGCCCCATAAATGGAATTTTCAGCTTATTTCCCTATCTTGAAATTACAGTGCTTCTATTAATGTTTTAATAATACTTTCAGTTTCATGTCAAAATAGAATGTTAACAATGAAAATGGGAGTAATGCAGAAATAAATGTATTTCTTTACTAAAAGGGATAAAGTGAAAATCCTAGAATGAAAACCAGAAAAAATAAGTGTAGCAAATTGCAGTTACTCAACTGATCAGCAACTGAAATAAACTGTGTATGTTGCCATGTGCTTCTATTTAAGAAGGGAGAAACAATAAGACTTCAATGAAGCAACAGGGGAATCACTGGAAGGGAGGTGGTCTCAACTCCAAGCTTCTTTGAAGTGAGTACTTTATATTAGATTCAGGCTGCCAAATTTAATTTCGGCAGACATTTGGTCTGACATCAAGAAGATTCTCTTTCAAAATATACCTGGCACTCAGTACTAAAATGGTTTGCCATCACTGTCCGAGCTCAGAGAATGATATTCATCAGTTTTTATTTTTCTATGGATCAAAGAATATTGACTGACATACATAGAACAGCCTATTAAAAAAAAAAAAAAGAGAAATATGTAATTTACTTCCTTTCATCCCTGTATACTTCACAGTGAGGGGACTGGTAGACTTCTGCGACATCAGATCTGTGTGGTCAAATCTTCTTGGACAGTCATGGAATGGGCAAGTGTTGTTCCAATGACTAGTGTTGTTCCAATGACTAAAACACTCCACTCAACCACTAGGTTGAGTGGAGTGCTTTAGTTGCTGAGATGTTGCATAGGAGAATGAGGCAGCATTTCATTCTACTGACATTCTAAAGGAAAATTTTGCCCATTCATTTTCTTTGTAAGGAAAGGACTAAGAAGCCCAACCTCAGAGGGAGAAAGTTCTTGTCAATGTCAATCCCGCAAGAAAAGAGGCATCTTTCTATAATGCCGTAGTAAAATATTTATAATCTGGAGGAGGTTGGAATCATATATATATATTTATCCTCAGTGTTTTTATTAATTAACTTAGGTTTCCCTGTCAGTATGGTAGTTGTTGTGAATCACATTCTTAGGTCTTATTTCCCTCTGTCAATTACATTTGCTGGCATCCTACCAGGCCATTATTAATCCCGCTGTCCAGGTACTTACCAAAAATGTACACAGATATTGCAGCGGTCAGTGCTACAAGGCCAAAGTCTCTTCTGTACACCTATTCTTAAAAAACTTTCTTCAATTCTTCCATCCAAGTACTCATGTCATTAGGTGAATCTTTCAGATATCTGTGTTATCCTAGCTGTTGATCTGTCACCAGCACTTCTTAGTTGGCTTTTTTTCATGATGAACCTGGACTGTGATTTATGTATTAAGAGAATTGTTATAAATTTCTCATTTTTATTATCAGAAGGCTTACATAAGAAATTATAAGGGTAAAAACATTATAGAATTCTAAATGGATTTGAGAGGTCTTGGTAGAAATTACTTATAAAGAACTATCCAATGGAACTGCTTATGACACATTTTCATAGGTTATTAGAGCCTTCCTGTAGTATTCTACAGAGAAAATATTCTGTGCCAGATCCTATAAAGTTCTTCACACATTTCATTTAATGGGGAGATAATATGATTTAGTGCAATGGAAGAGGAAAGAAAATTTTGATTAAATTTTAGTGTATATCACAACAGTGATTTTTCACTATAGCTAACATAAGTATAGAATAAAAGAAAATTTAGGGGTTTTATTTTTTAAGGGTGTTTTTTTAACTTTGGAAAATTGCTTTTGACTTTGTGAATTGAAAGGACTTCTCACCCACAAATTTAACACATTTTCACTGTAGACATGGTATGCTTATTATATTGTTTCAAAAAACTTATTCCTAACTTTCTGAAAAAAATTTACATGTCTATCAAGTGTGATTTTATAATTCTATGATGTCTGCCATCATCAAGTCCTAAGTTATTTCCTAGTGAGGTTTGGTGAGTTTCATATGCTTGTGAAGATGCCAAAGTTGAAGTGTTATGGAAAACTTTAGAGATAATAAAAATTTGTCAGATCATGATGATAGGAAGGTGTTGATATTTAGTTACATTGGTTCAGGCCCTCTAGAATAAAAGATCCCAAAACTTGCTATTCCTATGATCAATATACGTCAGGGACAAAATATATACAATTATTTTATAAATTAGAAAGTTTTTTTATCACAGTTGCTAGGCTATTAGAAGCAAACAAGAAATTATATGAGACACTCTACATTTGAAATTCATGATCAACTTATTCAACCATTAGATTGTTGAGATAAATGACTAAGAAATTGCACAAAAATATGCAGAAACAATTTCATTTTTAATTGAGACAAAATCAGAACTCAAACCTAAAACAAACCATATGAGCAATTTCCATTTAGCAAATGGAAATGAAAAAAACCCCAACAGACAAAAATGGAAATCATAATCTATGTTCTTTAAGACCGGTTAATCCGTCATGTCTTTGAGCTTGGTAACTATCAAAGTGCATTACCTTTACTTGGGATGCATGTTCTGCAATGGACAATTTTATGAAAGTAAAAAAAAAATAGCCTTAACTTTTGCAAATATAGACATTGCCATGATACATTAACATGTCAAAATAACTTGGAATTAAGTGATTTTTTGTGTAAGGAATTATGCTACTCAAACTCTGATTAATAAACCAAACTTCTCCATGGTCTTCCCAGCAAACTTACGCATTGATCCTCTAAAGTGAGAATACAGCTAGCCCCATGCTGGGGAACTCTGGTTTGAAATTCTGATGAAAAATGTTCAGGTGGTGAAGAACAGTTAATCTCTTGTGTTATGATTGCCACATGCTGTTTTCCTATAAATAAAGATGATGCCAGGTATCAGAAGGTTTTTCTTCCTTTTTTCCTGTTTGAGAAACAAATAGTGTTCACTTACCTGGAATAATCTGTTCACTGTTTATGACAAAGACGAAGTTGTGAGGCCCAGATTTATTCTGTGATTTGTCTAATTGGGAACATTGGTTTAAAATACATGCTTCAGAAACTAGGAGAAAACACTCTTACTGAGCAATGGGAATGATAAATATCTGAATATTCGGCAATTCACCTTAATGTATGATTTATTACATTATCAAAGAACATGTGAAATAATAACTTCTGTGGAAGAAGATATGAAAAGCATGCATTTCACTACTGGTTCAAAATTCTTAAATTTTTCGGTCACTAGAAGAAGAAAATAATCTACCAAAGGACAAACATTTTAAAGATGCAGAGGATAGTTAACTAGAGCCTCTGTCTAAACAATTGTGTCCTGATGAAATCTTAGCAAACTACTGCAATCCTGAATTAAGCTTCCTGCTAACTGCAAAGCTGTGCAGTGAAGATGGTAATGGGGCATGACATAATGCCCAAAAGCATGGAGAATGAGATCTTTGCCAATGAAGCTTTTGCATCCTCAGAAACTTGATCATGTTTGAATTTACTGCCCATAAAGAGGGATTTATTAGGATAGCTCATTCTTTCCATAGCAACCCAAATATGTAGAATCGCAAAGCGATATACAAGGTAATGCTGCTTGAAGACTGATGTCAAAACAATTCACATGTTTCAGTGTGACAGGACAGCCTTTCATATCTGTTAAATAGGTATGTATGAGAAGCAATGTGTGTTGACTATTTGGAAGGCAGCTGGGGACCACAGGAAAATATTTTACCACAGGCAATATGATAGTGGCAAAGCTGGGATGACACTGTGCTGTTTTGATTTAATTCTCTTTATTAATGCCTTGATACTCAAATCTTATACAAATTACTTCTATTATTTTATAGTTATTGCCATTTCAACAGAAATGTGAAGCTTTTCTTGAAAAAATATTATGAATGCACCCCCCAAAAAAACCTCCAACATCCAACTAAAGAGGGAAATAAAAGATGAAAAATAAAAATTCCAGATGTGCTGTAAAATCCATGTGTTATTCAGATAATTGAAATACTCTTGATTTTTTTCTTTAGACTCTGAGAATAAACTTCACCAATCATGCTCAGAAAATAACTACTGGGAAAACAATTATGCTTCCCTGTTGGGACTTGCCTGAAGACACGAACAGTTGGAAGGGCTCTCTCTAGGAGACATAAACAGTTGGTGCGTGGTTTGTTTAAAATTATCTTTGTAAAGGTGGTGTCATGAAAGAGTTGGCATCTTGGCTCGTAAGAGGGAAAATTAAGATAACAATGATAAAATCTCCTATCACTATTAGAAGCCAGGAACAGTATCTTAATGAAGCAAGCAAGTTGTCCAAACAGACAATACTTTTTGTTAAACATTCTTTATGACAGATTTAGATACTGATGAGATCTCAGAGGTGCAGCATAGCCTAAAGACAATCAGATTTGCTATCAGTCTTCATCTATCTAATGAAGGCTTATAGCCCTTTAATACCTGTATAAAAGTAAGTGATTCTTTACATCTCTTCTCGTATCAAGTCTGTCTAAATGAATAAAGTTGTGACAAGGATTGCTGAAAGCATAAATGTCTGATATTTTGTATGACTGTCATTATCAAAGTAGATGAACCTTCAACTTTTCTTTAGGGCAGCAGCTGGCTTTCTGCTTTCCTTGACTTAACTCTTGTGTGAGATGAGAAGGATTTATTCACATCTGTGGAAATCCAGCATACGAATGAGAGATATTTCTTGCTGATGGTTAAATCTGCTGGGGAAAACAGAAAAATCAATGGGAAAAGCGCATCAGGTTTGCTTAGGGAAGGCTGCTGTGTTGCACCCATGGCATAGAAAATAAATAGCTCTTTAGCCTGGAGATGTTGATCTTGAAAATTTTGAGCAATTTCTCCCTCAGCATGTATTCATTCCCAATCCCACTCAAGGGCTGGCACCTGGAGCTGTTGCTAAGTGGTGTATCTGCCACATGGTGGAAACATAATATTGATTTTTAGGAAAATCAATTCCCAGTTTTACAAGATCAAAACCAGAAGATAGCAAAAGAGAGACTGGACTTTATTTTATAATGATAATCATTATACTATACAGATTCTTGAAAGAGATGCATGGCTAAGAGACATCATATTGATTTACTAGTAATAAACTCTGCCTGTTATGGTTCTAACTGAGCTGCTTGAATCTCTAGATATAACACTATTGATCATAAGCAGTAAGTATCTTCTTATCTGTAAATAAAGGATTCCATTCTATTTTTCAGGCCTTTAAAATTGGTGAAAATGTGCAAAAGCACAAAACGATGGCAGATGTCACTGAACCAGTTTATTGTTAGGAGAAATACAAAAAGACTTGGAGTTTTCTCAAAACTAAGAGCATCAAACCTGGAAATGGATCCTTTGGGCAGTATTATTTAAAAAAAAAGATGGCCTGACCCATGTCTGGTGATTTCCAGTCTTTAATTTCAAAATATATTATGAATTTATTATCTGTCTTTAGCTGGTAAATCCAGCTCACCTCACTTATTTAATCATGTCTGAAAACATGGATGTTGTAAGAAATGCTGTTACACTGAAAAAACATAATGTAAGTAAAACCAACTTAAATAATAACTATGCATTAGCCAATCTAATATTTTTCATATTTATCCTGGAATACACCAGTGATAATCGTTTTAGCAAGGTATTTAAGTGATTGAAAATGCTGTTTGTCATGTCATTAGTGTATACAAGAAGAGTTGCAGCCAGAGTAGCAATACAAACTTCAGAAAAAATTAGTCAGCTCAGGCAGACCATCCTCTGGAAATACATTTAAACAAGTTTATGTGGTAGTCTAACATTTTATTACCACACTTCAACAAAATTTTGTTACTTCTAGAAACAAGCCAAACTATTTAGGCAACCAATAGACATGCTTATGTTCAATTACCTAACTGCATTAAATGAAAATAATTTGGTTTAAAATTTTGTCTATGAAATAAAATATTCTAATTTAGATTTATCTGTTAAGATACTGATTCAAAGCTCACTGAACTATTTGAAGTAGTATAGATTTTCATAGGTTATGCATCAGTTCCAGATCAGTGAATATTTGTAGTGTGTTTTGAGCTTCCTGGATGAAAGGAACCATCTAATCACAACATACAATCATTTTATTTTTATACAGAATTATTCTTGCTTTTATTCCCCTACCTTACCGTGAAAGTATTATACTGTACAAACATTTTATTTTATATTGAAAACCAAAACTAAATAAAGGGTAAATGTAAGAATACAAAGCAATGCATCTTGTCAGCGTTTATGACTTTTGTACAGTATGGAGATTGACAGCAACAATATTTTTAAAGTGCTATTTTTTCTTCTTGAATCCCAGTAATATGGTAGCTGACATTAATTTAGAGGCAGAGAAACCTAAAGAGCAGTTTAGAACATACTGAGACTGAATAAGAGTTTCTTTCTTTACTCAAATACTGCACAGCAAATAATGTCAGGATTACTAGTATGTTTTATTTTTGATACTTGACTCCAGTATGTTTCTCCCCATGTTGATTTTATTTTCCCTTTGAGGAACCTGAAGCTATCCATGGGAGAATAATGATATAGGTCAGAGGATTTTGTATGTTCTGTGAAAAATTTCCCTGATCTTGTGTCAGATCCATCATGCATTGATAAATAACTCTTATTATTATCCAGTCTTACATTCTATTAATCACAAGTTTGACAACTGTTTTGTGTAGACACAGATGAAATTCACAAAGGCAGATTAGCTAACACATTTCAAATTCATTTACTAGCTTAGCTTACAGTAACTAGACATCACCACAAGCCATAGTGAAACTGTTGTCACCCAAACTGAATTATCTTGTCATGGCTAGTCTTGAAGTGTTCAAAAAAATTAGACCTTTTTTCCCCCCTCTGCTTGGTATTTAAGGAAGGAAGAGGCATATGCCATCTTGGGTCAGAAACGCCTCTATACAATTAGAGGGAAGTGAGAAATTTATTAATGAGTAAAAGGAATGATATACAAGGTAAGTAGCCGACATGGCAACAGCCATTTGTAGGCTCATATCACAAAGGGTATTTAGATCAGCTGCATGGAGACGTAGAAGAAAATTGGGCATGTCCCCATTTATTTTGGGATGAGAATGACAAAAGATGTAAGACCAAAACAGTTTAATATCGGATAATGAGTTGTGTTGGCATTTAGACTCACTGGGCATATTATTGCTCCTCCAAGCTCTTCTTCCTGGCCAATGTGACACTGAAAAGCAGGAGCTACTTGACCAAGCATTTGTGATTTCTCTGTGACTATGTTTTAGCATGCTGAAGTGCACCCAAGGGCCTTCTATACCAGTGTGTGATAAAAGTAAAACTAGGGTTTACAGAGGGGCTCAGAACTAAGGCCATTTTATTAAAGAAATCATGGAGTGGGGAGAGAAGCTACTGCACTTTTACATTTTATCTCCCATACATGATTTTGAGGAGTGGCTATAGATCATGCTCCAGTTCAGAAGCCACAAAGCCATTCCAAATTTCACATTGTGAATAGTGTTGCTATGAGAATCTGCCTAAAAAGGTAAGAGACATATAGAAGGAAACATCCTGACATGGAAGGTGAATAACAGTGGCTGCACTTCATGCTTTGTGCACAAGTGCAGGAGTTCACAACATAGCTGTCCTTGGGAAAGTGCATGCATTTTACTGCAGTTTCACCTGCAACAAAGAAAACAAAATTAGATTGCGAATGTCTTCAGTGCTCATTTTCCATAGTTTTAGATAGATTTTTTTTTCAACAAAATCTTCTCCTTCCTCGTGTCTCTTCAACATGGGATCTATGCTGGGTTATGGTAGATGACTAAGTGATAAATGTAAAACTGTTCCTGGGAATGTGGATTGCAGATTCAGCTACTCTCTTATTTCCACAGTTATTACCAGGCAATAAGGTTAAAATGTTCTTCCTTACTTAATAAACCTTAAAAGAAAAGAAGAAATAAAAGCAAAAAATATTGGTTAGATAATGTGCTGACACAAATGTCTTCTTCATTAATCTGTTATGTCTCAGTGTTTTCCTAAATTATTCTAACTCATGTTCTGTTGCTTGCTTATACTCTGGGTATGTCCAGCACCTAGCAGAAAACTATCCTGAAACATAAAATAGTGTTATTAAGTCCTGTGTGATGATGATAATGTTAATAATAAAAGTAACATTTGATGAATGATATAATTCTTTATTTGCATGGAACAGACTTACATTTCCTTCTGCGTTTTAATAATACAGTAATGGTTATTGTAATGAACTCATTAAATCTGAGAGTCAATATTAATGGACTATGAGAAGGATCTTTATGAACTTCATTGGCAGGCTACAAATAGTGGATTAATATAAACTACAGAATGAGTCAATTGGTTGTATAGTTACGAGTAATCAATTTATATTACTGAAAGTGCCTTAAGTTAGAAGCAAACATTTTAAAATACTGGGCTGAATCCTTGTTAGATGTAAATCAATAAAGGGAGGTCAATCTAAACCAGCTGCACTTTTAGAACAGCATTTTAGCAAAGGAAATGTTGTTTGTATTCATAAAGATATTGTCAATATTGAATCATCAGGCAACCCCCAGAATATAATGATTCTGTGTTGATATAATATGATTTTAATGGATATCTGTATATTTTAATTGGTGTAACTGTGTATCTATATAATAATTTTATGCAATTTTATTATTCTAGTTTCTGTCTGTGCATCTGCATATACTTTAAGTGGTGTTTTTTTCAATTTGGATATTTTTAAACTTTTCTCCAAACTGCAAGAGTTAAACACTTACTTTATTATTTTAAATTATAACAGAGTTAATTCTGTTGTGCAATTGCTTGTGTTTAATAGCTGTTGCAATGAAAATTATAAGAGCTGTATTAAAATTGGAAAAGCTGACAATGTGGCAGTAATTCAATTATGAAAATACAAACAAAAAAGAGCTGCTAACCATGGAAATATTATTCTACAAAATAAAGGTTTTATTAAAAGGGGAGTGTCATTAGTTGCTATGCTCCTTAACTGGCATCTCCAGATCAGTGAGACTCCCTCTATAGCAGAGATAGGTCGCAATAGGACCAACAGGGCCCTAAATCTGAACTTTCTTAGTGCTGCCAAAGGTTTCTATTTTGTGGTTTATGTCTTTGTTAGTGTTGAGATTTTTGCAATACTGCTGTGCCCAGAGATGTAGTAAGGCACCCAGGAGGTTGGCATGATGACCAGGTCCTAGTACCCGAGGCAGTGACATCTTTAAGTAAAGGAGCAGTTTCTCGTTTTCTCCTGGCTTTGCTGGTACCTACTAACATGTGGTCTCCATCTGAAGCTTTACCAACATCAGGAGTCTTGTCATGGATTTTTTTTTCCTGTCTGAATATTTTCAGAATACCTGATAAGTACTGCACTTAGCTCGGGACCTTTGCCTTAGCCTCCTCTTTCCATAAGTCTACTTTCATATACGCTGTAAGAAATTAACAACCCCATTTAAATCCCTCTGCTGAATTTGGCTGAATGTTAGCTGCTAAGTTAAAGGGTGGAGAGACAGGCACAAAGCTTCATGCACCAATCAGAGAAAAATCTTTTTTTCTTTATCAAGTGTGGAAAAAATACAAAAGCAAATAGTATGGAAAAGGGAGTTTAGCCAGCTAATCTTTTCTGTCTTTTTCATTTTTCATTATCATGTGGTGTTTTACAATATATTTTCCTTAAAAGCTCTGAAAAACAGACCATTGTTTTACTTTTCTCAACCCAACTTAAATTAAAGTAACTTTTCTTTCCCTCCCTTGACCCTAAAGTCAATACAAACTACATGCAAGAGTTTCTGATCATCAGTCTGAGTCTGAGGTTCAAAGTTGTTTGAATACAGAATTTTGATGTGAGCAAGAAAATACTGAAATGATCTTGGGATGTGCCATAATGAGTGAATCATCTCAGATTTCATTATTGTCTCTTCCCGTATCCTTGCCTTACTCAGCAGGTTTCACCTTGTTGAATGTATTTTTTACTGGCAAGTACTGGTTCAAAATGCACAAACACTCATTGTAGCAGCCACAGCAAGTCCCTGCTTGGAGGCAAGAAACAAGCAAACAAACAAGCAAAAAAATTGATACCTCAGCCCACTCACACAGATCTGTCTCTGGAGCATTGCCTGTTTTTGTAGTGTAGCTCAGATAGAGAAAGAGAGAGAAGAAAAGAAAAAAAAACAACCCAATCCCAGCCCACAGTATTTTCTGACCTCAGGTATAGCCTTTTATCTTGGCAGCACTCTGACCTTTTGCTTTTCTCCTCGACATTTGACCAAATGACCAAGACTATGAATCTCATTATTAAGAACCATTCCAGTCTCATGGGCCGAAGAAACTTTGTTAGCTGATCTTTCATGTGTTTTTTTTTCACAATCATTCCACCAACATCTATAAAAATCTATAAAACATCTATAAAAGTAATAACTTATTTCCTTTTCCAAAGTTTGTTTCTTTTCGAGTTCTTTTGTTTGTTTGATTGGTTTGTTTTGTATGTTTGTTTACTTGTGTATATTTGAGAGCATAATTTACTGCTTTGGGAAAGTTTAAAATGATACAAACCTTAACTATCTACCAGTCACAGTGAAAAACTATGCTTCTGCCAGATAGCAAGGTTATTTCTATGTACTAGGAGTAAAGGGTTTTATTCTTCATATATAAGAGTAGCAGGGGCCCAGTAAGTTAAATTCTCCAAAGATGCTTGTAGAAGGCAAAACTTAAAGATTCAAGTTGAAGGAACCACAGTGTCTCAGGCCAGTAGACAGTCAGGACCAATAGTAACTCTTGTGAATCCAAAGAAAATTTCTTATTTCTATTTCAACATAAGATGTTCTGAGGTTATAAAAATATTTTCAATTATTAATTATTATATGAATATTGTAAGTGAAATATTGCAGAGCTGGTCTGTGTAGGACAAACAGGACAAACTTTGTAGGAAGCTCAGGATTGGAGTGATGTCTTCTAGAGCCAGGATACAACTCTGGGGTGATTTGTGTATGTCCTGGCTCAAGCTGGAAAGCTGGATTTGCAGGGCTTACATAGCAGGGGACACTTACTAGCCCATGTAGGAGTGATTACTTTTAGTGTGAAACACAGCCCTGTGAGGGGGCTGGTGTATGCCTAGACTTCAGTGTGACATGCACCCAGACTAGATGACCATGTGCAACCTATCCTCTACAGCAAAAAAATTCAACGTCTTGAACTGCAGATTTCCACTTGCAAATAAGCTATCTAGCACAGCTTATGTGGTGCTGCATCTTGTGGCCATGCAGTAGATCTGAATGTTCCATTGTTCTTTCAGCTTTGTTACTCTAGTTGTCTTTACTCATAGCTATTTTGTGGACTGGTGTGGACTGGATAGGATAGATAAACCCCATGACACTTGCAACTGTGATTCAGAGCATCTGTGAAAGCATAAATAATATCCTAAAGAACTGCATGACTTAGCTGTGGATGCTTGTGAACATTGCCTTATGGGCCTGGAGCACATCTCCCTTCTAGGAGATTAGTTACATGAGTCAAGGAGTGTGGCTGATAGATTCCAAGGTCAGTTTCACTGCCAATAAGAGGTGTTGCAAAGAAGCAAATAGCAAGGTTATGGACTGCCTTTCCCGTGGGAGCTACTTTTAAGCTGTGGCTTAAAAGCCCCCACCTTTGCTAGGTTGCTTTGTTGCATATACATTTGAACTTGGGCTTGTGCTTCCTCAGTCTGGACTTGGTGTTAGGCAATCACCAGATTGTTTCTGACCCTGGCTCCTGTTTCTGGCCCTGATCCTGACCTGGACTTGCCACTTCTTCGAGTCAGGTCACTATTCCTGTATGCCTTGTTATTTTCCCTGATCCCAGTTCTGTTACCTGGAGGATGAACTGGCCCTTGCTGATTCCTGAAAGCAAGGTGATTGGAAAGTGAAGACCAAGAATTGTGTTTAACTGTACAAGAACTTTGCATTCAGCCTGCCTACAAAGGTCCACAGAAGCCTCCAGCTCCACTGGACCATGCTCATCCCCAAATTGAGTGTTCAGTTCTAAATAACCAATGTGACAACTCTGAAAAGGACACATTGCTATGATTTAAATACTTAATGGACAGATTTCACCTGGCTCATCAAGTTTGATGCTTTGCTGTAGGATTTGTTTTCCTTTTATACTTGTAAAACCACAGTTATTTTAATGTTATATTCCTCTGTTATTCTCTAACAGTGTGGTGCTATATTATTCCCTGATGTAAAAAAAGCTGTTAAAAATCAGGAAACAACATGAGTTTGTCTTACTCTAGATTTCTGTCCTCTTCCCCAAATGAGTATTCCTTTTCTGATTTTGTTTTGCTTTTATCTATATTTCAAGCTATCTTGGTACTACAGCTAATCCCTCATTCATATTTACAATTCCTCCTCTCAATGGGTATGGGGCAGTAGACAATAGAGTTTTGCTATCTTAAATATTCTGAGAATCTAGTCTCAGTCGCTGGTACTGCAGTTTCCCTTTAGTTCTTTTTCTTTATTCATCCCAGCCCTCAGAACATGTATACAAATATGTGAAATGTCATTATTGCATTTTGCTGAAAATTATCACACTTTTTCAGACATAACTATAGATGGCTTCATGACATAGTCTTCTCTAGCATGCTTTAGTTAGGGCACACTTTAAAAAGAATCTGATATATGTTAATTGTAGAAATTAAACAATATTCCCCCAACTTTATAATTCTCTCTCCATCTACCATCTCCATGTTTCTCTTTTCTTTCCTGTGTATCTTCCCGGAGCTCTCATAGTGAATGCTAATGATGAAATGTTTGGTTCTACTCTATACAATCATTCTAAGAAAATTAAGCCCCACACAATGTATACTTTGAGTATGATGATATATCCCCACAAATGAATAGCAATGATACATAAAGGAGCTCAAATTCTGATCAGCGAAGATTTCACCTACTGGTCAAGAAAGAATAGCAATTATTAAGAAAAGCCTTGTGAAAAGGACAGCGTTTCCTTTCTTTCAAAGTCATATATTGTTGCTACAAAAAAAAAGGTTAGAAAAACGTGAACAGGGAATATGCCAGAAAAAATGAATTAACACCTGCATGAGTGCCATTTTAAAATTATGTTTTCCTGAGCAATTTGGCATGATGAAATGATAGTAGGTGATATTCCTGTTTAGTCAGAAGTGACAGAGCCATTTGATTTCATGAGCAGTAAAGAGGACATACAACCTCAGTAAAAAATAACAGCAACCAACCAGCAGATTCAGCAATAAAACTAGATAAACATAATGGGGAAAGACTGTTGGAACAAAGTGTGGAGATTTTCACTTCAGTTACTCTCGTGTATATCAGAGAGTGAGCTGACATATGTAAAAAACGCACATACTTTGATGCATATGAGATTAGGATTGTGGGTCAAAGTTTTAATTACTGTGATCAAAAGAGTATAGATGATTTAAAGATTATGTCTCAGACTGCAATGATAAAAAGGATATTTTCCTGCCTAGTATTTTACATTTCTGTCCTCTGGTAAAGATTTTATGTTGCTTTCAACACTAACAAATCTTTATTCACTCCAAGACCCTTTGCCTTGCAGAGTGTATCTCTTTAAGAGCTTCCTAATTTTTTATACTGATGGCTAATTATACTTTACATGTAAATATGAGATGTTGTTTTCTGCCCCAAACAGGTGGAATATACCATGATCTCCTCTACTGTTGATATTCCCAGACTGCACGTTTTTCTAGGTTTATCATCTAGTCCCTCTAGGATCACAGAGACTGCTCATGTCCACAGCTACCCAGAGGGCATAAACATAATGTAGTATACCAAGGATATGACATTGCCCGGAGATGAAAGCAGTGAGGGAAATAATAATTTCCAAAAAACATTCCTCTGTTATCTCAGTAAAAAGAGAGAAACATCAAGGCCAACATTTTGCATTATTAAGTCAACCTGAAATTCAGGTTGCAAATAATTCTGGGAGTTCTGTCTAGCTTCCATAGCTACACTTTGAGCCAAGCATTGGCTCAAAGTGTAGCTATGTCAAACATTGACATTGTAGCTAGTGTCAAACATTGACACCAAAGGCCAAAGGAAATGTGGTAAACTGCAGAAGGAATGCAAGACAGGGGTGGTACAGATGGAGCAGGATGTCTTTGGTGGTGCTTTGTGGAAGGATTTCTAACTGGTAACAGACATGTGAGCAATCCAGCCTTTGCTGAGATGGGAAAGTAAGTGGATGTTAGGGCCATAAAGGTTTCTGTTGATCAAGTGGCAGTAGATAAGGAGGAAGAAGAATGTGAAGAATGTGGAATAAAACAACTCCTGGGTGCTGAAGCAAGAAACCTGAAGGACATCTGTGTCAGGATACACCCACGTGGACACTCGTGTTTAACCAATGAATTGGGTCAGTGGGATTCATGGCTAGTAGTAAAGCACCAATAGTAACACAGCTATAAGCACTTGAATGTAGTTGCTTAGTATATTAATCACTGCTGTACGGACCATAAACAGATTGATTGCAATTAACCATATTGGTGGGCTCTCTTTCCCGCGCATGCCTCTGATTCCTGCATTTCCCAGATCTGGATAATTGCACAAGGACTATTCTCCCACAGTGCTTAATAGGGTTGTCCAGATATTTAAAGAGAGATCAGAATCTAATTTTGATTTTATTCATTTTTTTCCAGTAGGTAGGAGCTGGGAGAGTAACAGAGGGCTGCTTCTTAAACTCAATTTTCCTAACCCATACGAAGTCAATAAGAAAATTTGATCCCGTTTAAACAGAAAATCAAATCTTTAACAGGAAACAGTTACTAACAATTGTGAATTTTTCTGATGACCCAAAACCTTGATGGATGTTATCAGAATACAAAGGAAAAAATAAAATGCAAATAAAATTGAAACTGATAACTCTAGATTCCCACATTTGCTGTTTACTGCAGAAACCAAAATCCATAAAATTAAAAAAAGTTCATGGGCTAGGGGGATTGGAGATCCTTGTGGTTAACTATATGATAACCAGTATGTATGGAATTCTTTTGCCTGGAGGTACCTCACTATCCCCTTTTAAATAAAAATGTTGCCCATTACACATGAAAAACAAAAGAAAAATGCTAAGTACCTCTCCCCATTTTCTTTCTGTGCAAGCCTTAAACAATAAGAAATATGTTTGGATCACAGAAGTCTGCTGCACACGTATGAAATGAGGGATTGTTCCCCTGTGTGGAGAGAGAACAATCCTTCTTTACCCAAGATGAACTGCTTTTTCATCCTCGAGGTTTATGATTCTATCATATGATTTTCTAAGGGCACACTGTAATCCTGGGAACAAAACCAAGACTGTTGACCAACAGAAATCAGTGAATGAAAAACTCTGCTGGTGATGGAAAAGTTGGTTACTGAGACATGCCCAGCAATTTCAGTTCCCTCTGAACACCTGTATACCAGTAGGTGAATATCCAGACAAAGTCTAATGAGCAGATGAAGAGTTTAGAAGTTCAGTTTCTAAAAGCCTTTAGGGCTTCCTTTGCAACTAAATTCTTCACATCATTTTGGCTATGCTTTCACAGTGCAGGATTTTTGCTATTCTATTTTGCTGTTCATTAAGAAATTAACCCTTGTATTCTTGAGAATCTGCATGTGTTTGTCAGCATATCAGCCCCACTTCCTTGGCTTAGTGTTTACATAAGGCACATGGACTGAAAATCAATAGCAATATTTTATTGTTATGGGATTATGTGAAAAGAAAGTAGTCTTGAGGAAATAACAATGGGTAGTACTGGCCAAGAAAGGGAAAACGGATGATATGGTGACCTAAATTTAAGGCTCAGCAGTTTTCACCAAATGCTCTTTCTCAAAGGAATAAGTGATATTAACAACTGCCATGAGAGATCAGAGATTCATAAAGTGTTCTGGAATCCCTTATTAAGAACTTTCAGATTAAAAATAATAAATAATGCTTTTGCTGATATGCTGAGACCATGATAACTTTTCACGAGGGCAACTATACAGTCAAAACACCAGTAGCTTGAAAAAGAGATGAACTAGTGAACTAAGTCCACATTTTCAAAAGCATGTCAATGACCTGTCTTCTTCACAAGGTTTTGAAATATGTCTGATAGAGGTGAGGTGCTAAAATATGGAGATACTTGGGTATACTTTCCCCCCTCAGAAATGTCAGTGCACTTAACTTTTATTGATTTTGATGATGTTAATTTCAGTTAGACTAGAAAAACACTTTCAGAAAATCCTACCAAGTATCTACATGAAACTTAAAGCCTCTAAATACCTTTGTAAATCTGCCCCTTTTGTACTTGGAAATACTTAGCATCACAGAGAAGGGCAGTGGGATTTGAACTCTGAATTACCTGTGGCTTAGACAAGTAGGTGCTTTTGAAAATCCTCAAACATGGGAATGAATTTGTTACTTTTTACTTTCCTGTGATATTTTCTTCCTTCAGTCCTTTGACATGAATGAATAAAATATGCAAGCATGTCATTTACAGTAGGATAGGAGTGAAATAGGACACACACACTGCAGTAAAATAGTAAGAAACAAATTAAGGTTATGATTGATATTCATCTTGGCTAAATCTGAATAGGGAACAGGGCAAAAGAAGCGAATGTACTTGAGAACAGATACAACAATTAAAACAGCAACAATAGCTATTTCTTACTGCTTTGCCACCTGAACAGCAAAGTAATTTAGTTTCCAGCATAAGACTGAAATAGAGATGTCATGCAAAAAATTCTTACTGTTAGCTTTTCTGTCATATTGAGGATAACTTTCACATTCAAATGAAAATATCTGCAAAAGATCAATATATATTTAAAATCATACCTAAAACATCAGAATGTATTTTGGCAATTGAAAACGGCTGTTATAAATATATGGTTGCAAGTTTTATTAATCTCTTGAAAATCAATGCATCACCCTTGAAATCAAATAAAATTTCAATAAATGTGGAAAAATTTAATTTTCATTATAAAATGTTTCCTGTAAGTAAACTGAGGTTTACTGTGGCATGATAAAAACTGCCTGTTTCTTTGGACTTGTATGATTTCAGTGCAGCTACTTTGGTATCCATAATGTCAGCTTTAGACCATCATGTTTTCATCTGCCACTTTCAGAATACTATATATGTCTATAAAGCCCACCTTCACTGCCTTCATCAATGTCTTTCCAAGAAGGACACCATGGATGTGCAACAAAATTTCCAGGGTAGATGGGATAGACACTGGCAGAGAGTCTACAAATAATCAATCCAAACAGTTGACTTTGTAGTTTAGCTAGGTCTGTGCCTGAGACCAGACTATGATTGTGACATCTCAAGGTACACTCTGTACATATGTAAATGCCCTAAATCTTCCCCTAAATCTGAACTTCATCAAGAGTTGCCCTGCAGGTATTTCAGATAGGCAGTTTGGATATCATCCAAACCTGATTTGATATAATTGACCTGAATTTACGTCACAAATAAGATAAATGCACCCTTGAATGACCAGAATTACTTTTTTTTTTTCTTTTTTGCATTGGGCTACAGCTTATTTAGCAAGAAATCTACAGGACTTAATGGGGCAACTCTTATGGCATGGATGCTAAACTTCGCTGCTACTATTAGGTAGACTTCAGTATTTCTGATCAGCAGGACATACTCCTAAGAATTATCACAAGAAAAAATAATGAAAGCAAATGATGGCATGGATGAGTGTCAACTGCACAGATCTGTCTATGAAACAGCAGTGAAGTCCAACTCTGGTTCTTTAACATCTTCTCTTTCCAGTTTTCAGGGGAGATGATTTTCTCCATAGCAGAACTCCACAAGGCAGATTTGATACTTATGAGTCTAAATTAAACTGCTCCAGGTAGATTTGACACATCTGAGTTTAATTTAAATTTTTTTTCAAGAAAAATTATAATTTTGGAACAATGTACAGGGAGTAGAGAACAAAAAAGTCAATGGCATGATGGTAAGATCGAGGTTGTTGGGTTTTTTCCAGTTCAGTATAATAGCCTGAAATCTTAAATTTAGCATTTATCAAAATAAGGTATGAGTTGGTTTTAAGTCTCAATGTATAGAAACTTTTGTTAAACCTATGTGCATTTAGCTTTGGAGTTTTAACTGTGTTGTTGCTGTCTTACATAGCTTTACATGGCTTTACTTTGTTGTTTACTGATTAGCCCAGTTGAGACTTTCAGACCCTATTCTCTACTGTTCCTCTAGGTTTTATTTCAGTAAATAAGATTGATAAAGTTTTCAAATGTATCTGAAAATAATTTACAAATGTAATAATGCAGGATGGGAATCAACTTATTTGACACATATGTGCACACCCTGAGGGAAGGACTCTAAAAACATATTTGCTTTAGAAAGCCTTATAAATTATGCAGAAAATGATCATGTCTACTACCTTGTAGACTTGTACATCACTGTAGGTTTCTGTAATGATGCTTTCCCCTGAACTGATGTGTCCTTTTGTGCTGAACTATAGCAGTCAATACAAGTTAAGAATCACCTATCTCTAACCTACAGTCCTTTGACATCCAGATTTGGATGAGGAATCACCTATACTTTCCCAAAGTCCACAACAAAATCTATAAAATTTGCATTTAATTAGGATTATGGAACCTTTCAGCTCCAGTGATGCATTATAGGTAGTGTGTGTTTCTTGCCTAACAGTGTGATGACTATGGTACAGCATCGTGCCCACAGAATATTCATATACTTTATTTTAAAGATAAATATTCCCCAGAAAGAAGAATTTGAACCAGTTAACTCTGCTTTCTACAGATCATCTGGCATTATTTAACTATAATGCTGAATGTAAATCACCAGATAGGATGAGTCCTAAGAGGACAATAATAATTACACCTAACCAGTTCCCTGTATTTTCAATGGAGAGGTAAAAAATAACTCATGTAAGCAGAATTCCCACTCTTCAGGCCCTTAAGAGCACTCACGGCTCTCCACAGACTGTACACAAACTTTGTTGTTTCACTTGCCTAAATATGAACAAAAATGATGGCACAAACTCCATAGCAGGAGTCAGGCCAGCCCAGAAACCCCAGAGTTTTGACTTGGGGTATGTGTTGCCATGAGTACTACAAATATTCCAATTACTCATCTCATTTGATGTTTATTGTTCTAGACCTGTTATGCCAAGTGTGTGGAGACAATTTATATTTTGACTGTTACACTAAAGAAAAGAATTGGCTTTTTTAATATAAATTTGATTAAGAAAAATAGCCCATTTTTATAAGTGTATTCTGGATGTGAATATGGAAATCAATTAAAGCAATCTGTGGTTTTGGTTTTGGGTTTGTTTTTTTTTTCCTGTCTGAACAACAATGATTTCTTTGTCTCAGACTTTTGATATTACAGCTTTCTATGTTTGGCTTTTCCAATGCCAAAAATCTTTAAGTTATTCTAGATAAATAAATACTAGCTAAAATATGTCCACTGTTTTTTTCCTGTACTTAACTGTATGTGATGCTTGTTTTGGTTATCTAGCAGGATTTAATGTGCTGTTTTTATAAGCCAAAATTCTTCTTTGTGATTTATTACTCGATTCTTGGATTTGTCTTTTGAAGTTATAGCAGCAATTGTTTTTTGGAACTAAATAAAAATAGAATTGGTGTGAGTAATCCAAGGGCTTACCTTTTAATGTCAAGGTGCCTTACTCCACGCCGTAAGAAACTTTCCAATTGTAAATTGCTACATTTCCCACTCTAGCAAATTGTTCACTGCTATAATGGTGCAAATAATGACATATTCAATCTACTGGATGGCTTTGAGCAAGTACTGCTATGACATTTATACTAAACCTCACCCAATTTTCCCAGCCATCTTACTCTCAAATGTCTTTAACGATATGTGGAGCCACTGGACTCTGTCACACTGCATGTTGCACATTCACCATGGCCCGCCTCTGCCTAAAACTTCCCCTGGCAATGTGAGCTGGAGTTTGTCTCATACAGACAATCCATAATGAAGTTACACCACAGCTATACAACTCCACGGGCAGCTAAAGGGAAGAACTGCAGCTCATTATTTTTCTTTTGCCCAGTTACTGTAGTGACTGGGGAGCAAGGGGATGGTAATTTATTGCTGGCAGACATAACCAGCAGCCCTTCACCTCCTCCCCTGCTACCCAGAAAGCTGGAGCACCACCCATTAGCCAGCACCAGTAAAGAAATAAAGAGGCTTTTAAAAAAATATTATTTATTTACTTGCAAGACACAGAGAAAAATGTAGGATACACTTAGTCCCTGAAGACCAAGACATTTTGTGCCTCAGAAAAAGCCATGACACGTAACTAAATAAGAAATAGAGAATTATGTGCTTTTCTCTTGCTTACAGTGGTGCTACTTCATTGGAGCTCTGATCCCTTATTTTTAAGTATAATTCTTCAACAGAACCACTAATTGTGACATCCAAAATGATAAAAAGGAGTTTAGGGCAAAAAAGGAGAGGACAGCAACAGATATTCAAAACAGAATGTATAAGCATAGTCCATTGACCGCAAATTTTTCCTGCATGTTTTTCATATTTATTGAAATATTCCACTTTTGCTTCACAGACACAGTAGAGTCATTAATATATATCTCTACAGAGTTATAAGAAGGCTATAACGGTTGTTATTTTTATGCAGATGGCCCTTGGTCTAGGAGCCTTGAATAAAGCACCATTGTGCTTCTAATTAACTCTAAAATGACTATGCCAATTGCTTTGTTATATTTGAAACCTTCTGTTCTCATATGTTTTGATGATCTGTTTATTCACAAAAAATACTTGGATGTTTTGTTGGCCTCAAAGCAACACTCAGAAAGGTACTGAAGTTGGCAGAATTAACTTACACCCACTTGTCAGGCTAGCAGAATGCATTAACAAACTTCAGGAAGTGTTCTCTTAGACCATCATTGATTGAAGGGTAAAGTCTATGACTGTAGCCTGTAAATATTTCCTGGCAGTAATTCAATATAGCTGGAGCTCACTGTTCTGTAATGAACTGCAACTCTAACTTGCCACTAAGCTAAGCTAGCACCCAAGTTCGTTACAGAACTCTACGAAATGAGGCTACCATGATCCTTACTCAACTCTTTAAAAGATTAGAAGTAAATTAAATGCTGGCACACAAAGTAAATTAGAACATCAAACGATACTGGAATAATAAACTTTAAACAGTGTACCAAATTATGTTCTGCTTGCAAAAGGCAAGATATGTAAATTGAGCTCAACGCACCAGGCAACCACTGTGCATATAACTGCTTGAAATGTAATGGGAGGTGCATGTATTTATAGCCGTTTTGAAGTTATTTGACTGATTCCTGCGTAGGTAGCCTCCAGGAGTACATTAAGGCAAATGTTGACATATGGTTTAGTCCTGCATTTGCAAACATATACTGCACAACCGCATTAAAACAACAACAACAACAGCTCACATATGTTTATTTACTGATCAGGTGCTTGGGAGAAAACAGTTTGTTTCTTGGATGTTACTTCACCTAATTTAAAGTACGCTCAGATGCATGCATGAATATCTTTGCTTTCTCTAGGGCTTCCCACAGCTTCCCTTGTGCTCCCTGCGTGTGGAAAACCTGTGGGTTTTGGAAAGGAAGAGATCTTGTGCATAAATTATATGCATGTAGAAAAGGGGTGGTGGGGAGGAACGGGAATTTTCCCTTATTTGCATGATAGAAGTATGAAATCCCATTTCCTACCCCGGTAACTCTGCACCGCAGTGTTAGGAGGTGTATATGAAGTATGTGGTTGAGTTTTAACCTAAATAGGCATAGTGGGGTTGAGAAGAGGGTTATATTTTACAGGCAGAGGGAAAAGAAACACAGTTCTTCAGACATATATAAGGCAATATCCAGAACTGTATATTTTGACAGGTGTCCTGGCACAGTGATGCCTAAGAACAGTCACTGGATTGCTAGCAGAGCAGTCCAAGCTGTCAGAGGGCATGTCTGCAGATGAGGTTTGACCTGAGGTCCTCTTGTCCAGTCGGATTAGTCAGTGCCATATGCAAGTCTATCTGCATTCCTCCATACATGTTCTGGCCTGAATGTCCATGTGTATCTGAAACAGGGTTTGTGTTCATTTTTAAGTGGTCATTAATTTCTACCCCATTCCAGGTGAATGTGTTGGGGGATGGTTAGCAGCATGAATGCTTTCACCTCTGGGCTGCAGAGCAGTGCTGCCTCTTGCGTACTTTATCCTCTGGTGTCATGACATGCACTACTGCCAAAACAGCATCCTGGTTTTAAAAGTGTTTCAGTTCAGTGAGGTGTGGCTCAAACCCTTTGAGGATAAGGATGTTTTAAACCCCACATTTCTTGCCTGAATTCTTTTTCTACTAAGCTAACGGAAGCAGTACTGTTCTTTTCTCTGTACATGTTTTTGAATAAAGCCAGTGATGCTGATATGCCTTTAGACAAAGCCTTGAGGACAACTATATGACTGTCTGCGCACAGTTAAGCAGCACACTCCTAAACCAGTTCAAAGCTGAAGTGCTAGAGGATATGTTAAAGAGTATGCTTAAGGTCCCAAAAAATACTCATTTGAAAACTGAGATGTCCATAGAGGGTTTATATGCCGATGTTTATCATCCCAAAAGCCCACGGTATGCAACTGTGTCCTTGTTCATATTTGATGATACTTATCTCCATTTATGCTTTAGTTCTGAGCACTAGGCAAAACATAACATATAATTATCAGAAGAGCGACTCACTGATTAGGTTTCTTTTTTGTTGTTGCTGAGGAAAAAAAAAATTGGAAAATGTGTCACACCGAATAGCAAAAACATAAAAACAGAAGGCCAATCTCAGCTTAGAAATGTTCAAGAAAAAAAATACACATAAAACCAAACAAAAAACCCTCACCAACAAACATGAAGTATGAAGTATAAACCTTGAGAAGGTTTAACTGCTTCTGAATTTTTATTCAAGTTTATGTACTATGAGTAATATCATTAGACTTTTTACTTAAATTTCTTGCAAAAAGTAAGATAACCATTCCTGTTAAAAAAGCAGCTTAGTTATTAGTGGTTTATTACACTGCATGCAATGTTTATATAAAGGATTAAAAAATATTAAAACAGAAATATCATCATAATAGCTATAGCTTTGAGAACTCTGCCCTGCATTAATACAATTTATTTTCACATCATTTTCATGCTCCTGCAGCATTTCTACCCTATTTTAAATGCACGGATTTGCTGTAAGGGTAGGATATTGTTGCAATCCATAAGACAGCAGCTAGATTTATGGGAACTCTGAAATCAGTTTAAAAACTCCTCAAGTCTCTTCCCAGAGTGATCATTTTCCTCCTGCGTCCAAGATCTCTTTTACTGTTCTAGGGCTCTGTCTTGAATCTGGAAGAGAAGTTCACCGTGATGTTGCCAAGCAGTAACTCATCCATCACTCATGATACGTTCTGTGAGTACTGATTGCACAATACCATTTTCTCCATGTATTGAGGATGCTTCACTTGTCAGGGGCCTTTGAAAGTAGTCAGCTTTCATCAATGGATCTTGACAACATGGAAAGAATGAGTCACCTGAAGGAAGCGTAGGGCATAGCATTTCAGAAGTGGTATCTGAAGACTGATTATTCTTTGTCCTTGACACCCTGCCAAGGGCTAGATACACTGAACATTTGGGAAGTAATGGAGCCTACAAATCACTGGTTGCCTACAATCCCACTCAGGCCACAAGAGGATAGCATGCCTGACTTCAATTCAGTTTTTATTACATGTTGTAAACTTTTGACTGTTCTGATATGTGTTGTCATTGATGTATCCAGACTGGGCTCTGACAGGGTGTCTGACCTGATTGACATCAACAATGCTCTGTTAAATCATACAATCATAGAATCACAGAATGGTTTGAGTTGGAAGGGACCTGAAAAGATCATGTACTACCAGCCTCCTGCCATGGGCAGGGACACCCTCCACTAGTCTAGGTTGCCCAAAGCCCCATCCAACCTGACCTTGAACACTGTCAAGGAGGGGGCAGCCACAGCTTCTCTGGGCAGCCTGTGCCAGGGCCTCACCACCCTCAGAGGGAAAAAAATTCTTTCTAATATCTAATCTAAATCTACCCTCTTATAGTTTAAAGCCATTAATCCTTGTCCTATTACAACATGCCCTTGTAAATAGTCCCTCTCCAGATTTCTGGTAGGCCCCCTTTAGTTCATAAACCTGAAAAAAAAGGGTAAAGCAACACTATTGTAGGAGTTCCTTTAATCAATGACATTCAATGGCTGTGCCATTCGGAAACAAAACACAGAGGGATGTCCTAGATGAGACAAGTGGGTTCCTCACAAGTAGGAGTACTACTTTAGTAGCACTACTTTTAGTACTACCAAAGTGTCCTGTGGTGTATGAGCCATAGACTGTGACATTCTCTTTCTTGTTAGAGAAGCCTTTGTCCTGACGTACTACTTGCTGCTTCAATATTTTAGACCCACCCTCATGCCTGACTATTGAGGATGTTCTGTTGGTACTGTTTATATATATTGTATAGGAAGATCAATGTACTATAATGTAGGACTAATCTTCTCTAACTTGTTCAATGGTAGCAATCAACTTTTCCTCTCACGTGAGAATCTGGCATCAAGCAACAGGTTTTTTCCCCCTTCGCTTTAAAAAGTTACAAAAAAAGTTAAAAATCCTGTAAAGCTAGAGGGGGTAATAGTAACAGCATTTTCACAGCCACTTGTAGTTCTAAATGAAGATAAAGAGGACCAATGAGGTCATATTGCCCCAAAGCATGCTTCAGATTTTAATTCTATATCTTTAGATACTGAATGTCCACTGATAAATGGAGAGAAGAGATTGCTCAGAAAAAAAAAAAAATAAATAAAGACACCATATCCTTGAAAAACATCTGCAAACCATACTGGTCCCTAGTAGTGTATGAAAGTTCTGCCAAGTGAAGTGATACTTTAGTGCAGCTAAAACCTGAACCAAATAAGCACATCTAGAAGATGCCTGTGTGTGGAGAGCAACAGAGCCATTTTAATGTAGACAGCTGAATATGCAGGATGTAAACCAACATGAATTTAAGAATTAATTTCCTCTGAATATTTAAAGTATATATTTTCTCGAACCACCAAAGAGCTTTCTTTGATAATATAGCATTGATATAAAATAATTTTAAAAGGTTCTATAATCTCTGCACTATCACTACCATTAACCTGTAGTACCATTTAGAAGGAAACCTTCAGATATTATTTATCTTACTGGGATCTATAAATCTTTCCAACTACTTAACAATTGAACCAGTATTTATAGTTCTCTTGTTGAATACAGACAAATAGCTCATTCTAATATATAAGAAGGAAAGCAATAATTCACAGATTAAATAAAATCCTTTAAAGTCGCAGATGCTTTTGATCCTAACATAGCATAATGCCTTCTGAAACAACAGAAGTGTCATGTGAACCAGTTATTTATACTTCTGTGGACTGGAGAATTTATAGCATGTTGAAATGGATATTATTTCCTAACACTGACTCTAACTTTTGATAAACAAAGTGTGACAAATTGAAGTATTGTTTAGCACTGTGGCATTATAGGAACAGTTTTTCGGTGATAAAAATTTCCAGCAATGGCGATTTAATAGATTAACAAGAATTTCCTGACCTGTGTAGACACTTCCCAAAACTTTTGATATGATGTAGTACACAGCATAGTCTGAAGGCACTCAAGTGAATGAGCTACCACTTAATTCTTTGGGTTAGCACAATCAAAAAAAAAAAAAAAAAATGAGAAATTTTCTGTAATATTTAGCCTGCATTTTCTTTACTACAAATGGCCGTAATTCTACATTTTTGTCCTTTTCAATAACATGACTCCACCTGTTTTGGTAATTACACCCCTTCAACATGTGTCCATAGGCAATGTAACATATCTTTGACATGGATAATTACATACAACCATTACAAATATTATTCTTAAAAATAAAGACTGTTTTCTTAATATCCAACATAAATCTCCCTTTTTCTACTATAAAACCATCACCCCTCATCCTATTAATACACGCCCTGGTGAACAGTTCTTCCTCAGCTTTCTTATAGGCACCTTTCAGCTACTGAAAGGCTGCTATAAGGTCCCCCACAGCCTGCTCTTCTCCATGCTGAACAAGCACAACTCCCTCAGCCTGTCCTTACAGGAGAGGTTCTCCAGCCCTTGCATCATTTTTATGGCCTCCTCTGGATGAGCTCCAACAGGTCCATGTCCTTCTTGTATTGAGGGCTCCAGAGCACAGTATTACAGATGAGTTGAAATGTAACATAACCCACCCAGGTTGTACTACAGCATCAGAACGTTTCAACACTTGCTGCATCACAGGGTTTTGGAGTTTGACAGGATGAGTTCAAGCAGGTTGCCCAGGGGCATATCCAGTCATGTTTTGAATATCTTTGAGGATGGAGACTCCACAACCCCTCTAGCACACCCATTTGAGTTCTTACAGTAAGAAAGTGTTTCCTTAAGTATAAGTTAAATATCCCGACTATAATTTGTTCCTTCTTGTCCTGTCAGTAAACAACACTGAGAAGAGTCTGACTCCAACTTCTTTACTCACAGTGATCAGGTATTTATGCAGAAGGATAAGATCCCACACGAGCCATTTTTATTTATGTTCAAATGGTGTCATCATTCATTTCATTAAAGAAGAGGTTCTGACTTATTCTTGACATAGGTATTGATGCCAGGGCTACAACGCTATTGGTTGTATTGCATTTTTTGCTGCTGAGCAGATCCCTTCAATCTTTAAGTTCAATTTATTTACAATCCACCTCATTGTCCACTGATCTAGTCCATTTGTCAGTTTGACAATAAGAATTCTATGGAGGCCAAAGTCAAAACCTTTACTAAAGTCAGGATAAACGGTATCAGCTTTTGTCACATTATCCACTGAGCTAATAATTTTGTTGTAGAAGGCTGTCAGGTTGAAGAGGCATGATCTCCCCTTTATAATTATATGTTGACTATCCCTGAGTACCTTCTTGTCCTCAAAACATTTTAACATGCTTTCCAGTAAGATTTACTTTATCACCTTCCCAGGCATTGAAGTGAGGCTAACCAGCTGGTAGGTTCCCAGGTGCTTCTTGTCTTTCTTGTATACTAAAGTGACATTATTTTTACCAAAGTGCTCAAAGAACCTTCCCCAATCCCCATGGAATTTCAAACATGAGTAAGGGTGGTCCCACGATGATATCAGCCATTTCCCTCAGAGTTTGTGTGTACATCCCATCAGTATCTATGGTATTGTGTATCTCCAATCTGCTTAAATGTTCCCTAACTGAATCCTTCTCCAGTCAAGACAAGCTTTCTTTGCTCCAGACTTTCCATTTGGTCACAGGGACTTAGGTTTGATAATGGCAAACCTTACTAATAAAGACCAAAGTGAAGAAGTCATTGAGTAAATGGGTTCTTTTAATATTTTTTGTCACCAGATCCTCTTTCCACTTCAGTAGCCCACATAGTCCCATCTGGCTTTGGCTGCTGATGCACCTTTCTTGTTGCATGTGGTGTTTTTATGTGGTGGCTTCTGAAAGAAGCAGCTAGAAGCTTCTCTGAGGTCTGACAGAGTAAATGCCAACTGGGTTTTTGAGACCAAATTATGTTGCTGACAAGGCTGAGCCAATCAGCGCCAGTCACAGCACCTCTGAGAATCACATTTTTGAGGAAAAAAACTGCAAACAGCCACATTTTTCCAACAGAGAAGGGAGTGAGAAGATGTAAGAACTTTGCAGACACCAACGTCAGTGAAGAAAGGTGAAGAGATGCTAAAAGAAAGATTCCCTGCAGCGCTTGGAGGATATCATGGTGGGGCAGGTGTCTCACTGCAGCCAATGGAGAATGAAGAGACCCCACTTGTAGCCCATAGAGACGCACCATGGAGCAGTTGGAGAAATAGGGAAGAGTCTGTGATCTACACCAGAGGAAGCCCTGACAGAACCTGCAGCCCGCGGAGACAGGTAAGAGGCAGAGAGAGAGAGACAGAGGCCCACACTGGAGCAGGTTTGCTGGGGGTACTTGTGACTCTGTGGGGGATCAGGCTGGGGCCAGCAGTCTGGGACTGAGAGACTGAGGAACTGACTGAAGACTGAAGCCTCCATTCCCTATTTCCCCCCACTTTCCCCCTGTGCCATCCTGGGGAAGAGAAACATTATGAATAAAGTGAAATCTGTGAAGAAGGGAGGGGTGGGGGTGGTGTTTTAAGAGCTGTTTTGTACTCCTCATTACCTGACTCTGGTTTCTCTGTGTGTGTATTGTAGTGTAACACAGAGTTTTCTTGCCTTTCTTCTGTGTTGAGTCTGTTTTGCCCGTGATGCTGATTGAAGAATGATCTCTCCCTGTCCTTATCTCGACTCCAAAGCCTCTCAACATGTCCAGCTAACAGGGGAGTGATAGAGCAGCTTTGGTGGGAGTCTGGCCTTCAGCCAGGGTCAAATCACCACACTGCCATTCAAAGCATTCATCAGACTCAACACCAAGAGGCTTTCATAATCACATTCCTGTAATCTTAGACAAAATTATTATATATATAAAATATCTCCTTGGTCACCTCGCAAATCCATGGACCCTGATGGGATGCATCCATGTGTGCTAAGGAAGCTGGCAGAGATGATTGCTGAGCCACTCTCTAACTTCTTTGGCAGGTCATGGAGAACAGGAGACATGTCTGAAAACTGGAAGTTAGAAAATGTCACTCCAGTCTTCAAAAAAGGGCAAGAAGGAGGACTCAGATAATTACAGGCCAGTCAGTCTCACCCCTGTCCCTGGAAAGATTATGGAACAGCTTGTTATGGATGCCATCTCCAAGCAATTGGATGATCAGAAGGTTACGAGGAGTAGTCAACATGGATTCACCAAGGTGAAATCATGCTCAGCCAACCTTGTAGCCTTCTACAATGTCATCACCAGCTGGGTGGATAGAGGGAGAGCAGTAGATGTCATCTACCTTGACTTCAATAAGGCTTTTCATACTGTCTCCCATGACATCCTGATAACAAATCTTTTTTCTGAGAAAGTGTGGGATAGGTGAGGTGGGTCGAGAAATGGCTGATGGGCCAGGCTCAGAGGGTGGTGATTAGTGGAGCAGAGTATGACTGGAGACCTGTGACTAGCGGTGTTCCCCAGGGGTCAGTGTTGAGTTCAGTCTTGTTTAACATCTTCATTGATAACCTTGGTGAGGGAATAGTGTCCACTGTCAGCAAGTTCATGATGATCCAAAGCTGGGAGGAGTGGTGGACACGCAGGAATGCTGCGCTGCCATTCAGTGAGACCTGCACAGGCTGGAGAGATGAGCAGTGAGGAACCAGAGGAGGTTCAATAAAAGCAAGTGTAGGGTCTCACATCTGGGAAGGAACAACCGCGGGTATCAGTACAGGCTGGGCAATGACCTGCTATAGAGGAGCTCTGTGGAGAAGAACCTGGGGGTCCTGGTGGATTAGAGGTTGGCCATGAGCCAGTAGTGTACCCTGGTGGCCAAGAAGGCCAATGGGGTCCTGGGGTGCATTAAGAGGAGCATAGCCAGCAGGTTGAAGGAGGTGATCCTCCCCCTCTATTCTGCCCTGGTCGGACCTCAATTGGAGTCCTGTGTCCAGTTCTGGGCTCCATAGTACACAAAAGACAGGGATCTCCTGGAGAGAGTCCAGTGGAGGCCACAAAGATGATTAAGGGCCTGGAGCATCTCCCCTGTGAGGGAAGGCTGTGTGAGCTGGGGCTGTTCAACTTTGAGAAGACTAAGATGGTATCTCATCAATGTTTATAAATATCTGAAGTGTGGGAGACAAAGAGAGGTGTCCAGCCTCTTCTCAGTGTCCTGTGGGGACAGGACAAGGGGCAATGGCCACAAGTTGGACCACAGGAGGTTCCGCACTGATGTGAGAAAGAACTTATTCATGGTGAGAGTGACAGAGCACTGAACAGGCTGCCCAGGGGGGTTGTGGAGTCTCCTTCTCTGGAGATATTCAAGACCCGTCTGGACACCTACCTGTGCGACCTGCTCTAGGGAACCTGCTTTGGCAGGGGGGTTGGACTAGATGGTCTCTCAAGGTCCCTTCCAACCCCTACAGTTCTGTTACTCTGTGATTCTTCCTGCTTTCTAGTACACTTACATTCTAAATTCAACTTTTGTTTGGAACCTTTTGTTTATCTGTGGCGTTGTCCTACTACCTTTACTTAATCGACTAAAGTCCCAGCTCCTCACCTGCTTGCTTCAGCATGTGATCAAATGTAATTCCCAACTCCTTTTTCCAGAAAAATGTTATATTGTCCATCCCGTGTTAACCTTGACTTTGTATTTTCCCCTAATTCAGCTTTCTCCCATTTGTCAAGATAATTCTGAATTCTTGAATCCTGCTCTTCAACATAATTCCAGATCATCTCAGCTTTGGGCTGTCATCCATCAACTAAGTCATTGATTAAATATTTGAGTGGAACTGGGCACAGGATGAAATATCAACCTCCTTCCATTTTGAAAGGAACCACTGATAACTAAGAGAGGACTGTGGTTTTCAATAGTTTTACATATCTTAGGGGAATGTGTTTGCAAAAAATACATCAACAAGGAACAGTGAAAAAGCTAAGTCAATGACTCACATTTAAATGTAAGTATCTAGTAAAAAGAAAGGGAGGAATTTATGTGACAGGAATAGATTCACCAAGCAGTGGCTTTTTTTATTTATTAAGAGTATTACAATATTATTTAAAAGGTTTTACACTATCTACCATATTGGATGTATATTTGAGATATTAGATTTAAATTAAGTTATGGAACCGAGTTTTAACAACATAATGAAGTCACCTATTAAAAAAAACTAAAAAAAAAAAAAAAACACAAAACCCAGCAGTATTGGCTACTACAAAATCTTAATATCTAACTGTATAATCTTCTGTAAAAGTCTGGAAGAGATAATTCTGTTTTGGTTTTTGTAATGATCTTAAGGTGAAATGCCACAGAATGGGAAATTTAAGAGACTTTCAGGTCAGTTTGTCTCTGTATCCTTCTGCTTATTATAAAAAGAAGGTAATGACAGAACAGAATTTAATGGAAAATGAGAGTTTTCCTGTGAGAGGATATTTCTGAATAGTCAACTCATACAATGTGATGTGATTGTAGTTTTTTTCTTTTTGCAGAGTATCCTAATGCAGGTTAGTCCTTAGCTTGTAACTTGGCAAGAGATTCAGTTGAAACAACAGAAGCAGGAGGTTTAAGGCTAGAATTCCTTTCATCTAACTTTGGACATCCAGAAGTCAGATGTCTAATCAGAGTAAATTATTTAGGCATTCTCTCTTGTTAACAGAAAGAGAGAAGCATCTTTACTCCTTTCTAAAATAAGTAGGATTAATCTGACTTTATTAGAGTTGCTTATCTCTCTCAATTGACTACCGAGAGAACATCTATACTTGAGACAGTGCAGTGGACCAAAACTTAGCTTACAGAAGGGGCAGATATATTTTAAGAATTAGAATGAGCCATTCTCACTTTACAAAACAAGAATCCACCATGAGTAGTAAAGGAAAAGTCAAAGTTTGAGCATGAATTTCTAAGATGTCCTATTAATCTGATATACCTACCAGCATGAAAAGAAGCTTTTCTTTTATCAGCATGTGCCTTTCCCCCCTATTTATTTTTAAATTATATTCTTTATTCTTTAAGAAATAGCAAAAGTTCAAGATGTGTTTTCAGCTTTGTATCTTTAACTGAGGTACCACAAAGGCTGTATTTATCCTAAGGAAGTTACCATCTCACCTATAACAAAACAGTAAAATATTTCTGCCTGTAGCCCTGAATCAGTAACATGTAACTAAAAACCTAGAAAGGTAGAGGCCTGTGTTACCTCGATGGACACACATTACGCTATATATGTTCTTCAGTACCTTAATTCCTGTATCAATTATGTTGTTTAAAAATAACAATAATCATG
>VXBZ01003295.1:57727-120094 GCA_013399135.1 Heliornis fulica
GAGGTGGGGAGGAGGGAGGGGAGAGGATTGTCTTAAAATGAAATTGCTGAGATGGAGAGAATTCAAAAGGTCAGCAAGGCATCAAAGAAATATTTGTAAGAGAGAAAACCAAAGCAAACAAACAAAAAAACAGCTATTGCAAGGGAGCCCAGAACTGTAAGGAATTTACTTAAAAACAAGAGAAAAGAAAATATGTCCAAAAGAAAAAGTTCCAGCTAGGGAAAAAAGAGAAAAATTCGTGTCTGGCTAATGTTAGGACCACAACACATACCACACCATACACATTAGTGCCATGGGCTTGGGGCTCTGGTCATGTTTCTTTTGTAGAATGGAAAGATTATTAAGGAAGTTTTGCATATGACGAGCGGTGACAAGTAAGTGTGCAAGGTCTAGGAGAACAGCATGAGATATGGTTTTACCAAAGCATTGAGTTACACAGCTCTTTCCCAGCTAATACTGTTGAAACCAAAAGTAAGGGATATAATTCCAAACTGATGTGGTGAATTCATCCTAGCGATTTTAGACTCTCCAGACATAATTCCCTTAGTCTCCTTCCTACTCCCTCTCTGATCAAATTCCTAATTTACACTGCTATAAAATGAAATCTTCCTCTCTTGCCCAGCTTTTAATCCAGCTTCAGCCTTTTCTCTTGCCCTTGTCCCTTATTTCTGGCACAGCCTTCCCTCCCCCAGGTACATTCTTCTCTTTCCCCCCTCCCCGTTGCCAGCCCCTGCAAGCCCTCGTTAGCTTTAGCTCCATGACGCACTCTCTTCTTTCAGTGTGCTCTGTTCCTGGACCCTTCTCCTCTGTTCCTGGGTCCTGCTCGGGCTCTCCTCACACCTCCCCTTCATCTGCTTCTCCCCTACCATAACATTTATTTCTTGCTAGACTCCAAAAGAGGGAGCAGTGAGACCACGGAGACAATTTCCCTCCTCACAGCTGCTGCATGGGCCGTGAGGTTGCAGGGAGAGGAGAACCCCGTGTCCGGAGGGATCATATTCTGGTGCTGTGGGAATGAAACATCTGCAGCTCTGTGGGGTGCAGCAGCGGAAGGAGAGTGGAGCAGGCAGAAAGCCGCCGGTCCGACCTCTGCTGTGCCCAGCCACGCTGCCGAAGCATCCGAAGCTTACAGCTTGGCCAAATTAAAGGGAAATCTCTGTGCTTGCAGCTAGCAATATGTTCCTCAAACCTGCACTGTCCTCTAGCCCATCCTGGGTGGTCAAGACTTCCCCTAAAACACAGAGGTAAATGAAAGTGTGTGGAGTGAAAGAGCATCTTGTTCATTGAATTACTTATTTCAGGAATTACTTATATCAGGACACCAGTTTAATAGAAATATGAAAAGCAGCAATGAAGACCACAACAAAGTCCAGAATGCTTCAGCCTCTGTTTCATTCAAGGCACCACTCACAGATAGCCTTGGAAAGTGTCAACTTGAACTTGTAACAGATAAGAAGGGAGAAACAAAACTAACATCCGTATCATCAGATATTAAAATGGGCATGTGGTATTCTGTAAAACTTTTTATAGGGTACTCAGAGATAAGCCCAACAATGGGAAAGGGCAGATTGGGAAGAAGAAAAAAGAGCAAAGTGAGTGAGGAGAACAAGGATAAAGGAACAGCTGCTTATCTTCTTAGTACATTCTTCATGAACCATTTCTTCTGTGAAAACTCACTCCCTAAACCTTATCTGTGATGCCAGTGGCTGGAAGAAAAAAAAAAAAGCTGAAGTGAAAGGACTTATGTCAGGAACTGGGTATGCCAGGATGTAAGTATGTGTGAGATCTACATGCTAGCAGCTAAAAGACCTGGGTGTGATAATTTTTCCTTATAAATATAATCCCACGTGCATGTGTGTATATGTATCATTTGTTAGCAAACTTTAAGCTGGACTAACTGATGGGTTGGAGGAGACCTGCATCAGAAAACATTCATGTTCTGAGCCTATGATCCAGAAAGGGGCAACACAGAGTCCAATCATGGACATTGGGTGGAGTTAGAGACCATCCTAATACTTACACCTGTGAGTGTGGGTGTCCGTGTGAAAACGCAGCTAACAGGTGCAATCAGTGGGCACAGCAGTTGTGCAGCATTCTCTGGGTTCAGTTTTGGTAACTTCTGGACCTTCTGAAGAAAAGCTTCAAGATGATGGGGAAATGCCTGAGAACCTGCTGAGAAACTTGAGGGTGCCTTATGCTATTAGTCAAGGATGAGGTAAGGGGGAGATACAAGGGTGTTTGTCTAAGGAAGCTCTAATAGCTTCTGTCAGACATGGTCAGCTACCCTTGATCTGGGGTGCCTGGTACCTTTGCTGAAACCGCCCCCTGATTAGGGAAGGTCAAGCACCCTTCTTATGGTGTTCAAGAAAGCCTTCTGTAAGAGCTGGACCCAGAACACAGCTCTCAGAGGCAGTAGTTTGTGCAGAAGGGAGTCAATTGAAATTGTGCTGCTGTAATAGTCTCAGACATGATGGTAATGTGCCACAGAGCAATTTCTCCAGCAGATGTTGGAGTGGCTGTGCTGGTTGGAGCAGAGTCTCAGAGAAGACAGCCTCTCAGGTCATTGATGCAGCCCTCCACATTCCAGGCTGGAGGGAATTCTAAGGACCTCTCTCTGAAGCCAGGAGAAAAGCATCTGTGTCCTGCAGAAGGTGAGTTATCTTGGAGGAGCTGTGCTGACAAGTAGAGGAGCTGTGGGAGGCACCGAGTCAGATGCACAGCATGGAGAGATGAAGGGGAGATAGACAGGATCCCCTCTGAGATGCAACATCTTGAAGAGCCTAAGTTGTGATCTGCAACAGAGAAGCATTCAGTGCCTACCCCTCCATCAAAGTAAATGAAACCTCAAGAGGAGAGGAACGGTGGGCTCTAGTGACTTCTGGCACCAAGTGTAAGGGTCCTTTCCCACCTGAGGGCTTATCACTGTAAAATGGTTTACCACCCTTGAAGCTGAATGTGAATCAGATGTACCTGGAACCAAAAGACTTGATTCACCTAACTCTAGACCATGCAGGACTACAAGAATGAAAAGGGGAGTCATTGTAATGCCCTTCTGCAGTGGGCAGAGCACCCATCTTCCAACAGATCACTGAGTGATCTTTTGAGGTCTCTTCCAGCTCCTAACCTGACCAGTCACCTAGAGAGGGTTCTGCCAGATGGATCTGAGAAATTGTGGACCACCATTTATGGGAGTTTTGGTACACTTGTACATAAATTCCTCTATGGGTAGTGCTTGCCTGTGTCAGTCTGTGTATCTGGCCATAGTACTCTCTGTGTGTGTGCATGTGTGTGGGGCACATGCTCAGCTTTGCTGTTGGCTGAACTGCAAATAGGAACAGCAGCAGCCACCTGCCTGAGAGAGGGATGGAGAGACGCCTGAGTTCCAGAGTGCACCCATGGAGATTCTGAACTTGGGATAGTAATTCAGAAGTGTGTCACATCTGGCTGTTCCAGTAATACCTTAATGAAGATTTTTAAAAAAAAAACTCCTAAAAACCAAAAAACAAACACAACGCCTGCTTGACTTCTATTTCTTCATAGTAGGAAAAGAAAAAAACCAAACAAAATAAACAACTCTGATAATATTTAGTATTTGGCAAAACTCTAGTTAAAATTAAAGAATACTATAAGGAGTGAAAAGGAGACAGCATGACAGCCTTATTTTTCTTGCTTATAATGTCATTCATTGTCTCAGAATGAAAAATATATTAGTTGTCCTCCTGATTCAACAGACTGTGTGCACTGTTACACCCATTACGGTAACACAGCATTAAGGCACAAAGTGAATGATGATTTCAAGATTTCAGACTCCCTCACAGGTTCACAGTTAAAAGAGACCTCAGATAACTTTGCCATCAATAAGCAATTCTCAGTACTTGAGAAGCAACTGAACCATCTCATGAAGTTGTTTTTTTATGAAGCCTGTAACTGTAGATTTCTAGAACATCCAAGTAATGCCTCTGCTAATGTTCAGGGAGATCTATTTACTCTTTGTTAGTTGACAAGGAAGATTACTTCTAAGAGAGAAAACAACCAAACAACTAGATGATTTTTATTCCCTGGGGCAATAAAGTATTGATATGTAGTGGATTTTTTCTGGTATTCAATGTGGGGTTTTGTTATCAAGTGGATGGCAGATATATTGATAATTTGGTCACAGCAAGAAATGGAAAAAGAAGCAACATCATCCAATCCAGGGAACGAAACAAGCAAATAGGGAGAAGAAACAGGTGAGAGAGGAAGGAAGAACAGGCTTCTTACGGCTGTAAGAATTTCAAAGCACTTTTGTACAAGAAGCCTAAGGCTGACTTTCAAGTCGTGGAGTAGTACAATGCATACTGTGCTATGGAGCACATCACTACTACACAGCTTTTATTACTGGCACTAGTTTTATGTTTAGCCAATACCTCCCTCTCACCGTAAACTTTTGAGGATGCATTGCACTTATCAGATTTGATTCATTTCTTCCAAATGAGAGGTGTTATCTTCTAATCTTCTCTGCTAGCAGAGAAATACTAGGAAATCTGACCCTCTTTTGGATTCCTTACTTTGCCTGCCTGCTGGGCCCTACTGTTGACAGGCTTGCTTAAATTACATTTTCTTTGGTTGGGAAAGTAACGTGTTGCTTATATCAGGGCTGTGACTGAAGCCCAGCACATCAGAGAAGCACAGCAGCACTGTGAAGCAATCATAGATAAAAACAGGACATATTTGTAAACAGGTTGTGTGAGGCTCTTGGTTTTCATTCACCTGTGGAGAGAGAATGAATGCCTTATAAATAAAGCCAAAGGGGAAGATGCTAAACATCCTGTACTTTCTTCATAAAAATATGCATCCAAAACTGCATTTACTTACATTTTTTGTGTTAGCTCTGTATTATTAAATCAAAAATACTTTCTACTGTAACCTGCAAGGCAAATGAAGGGATATCACCAAAAATGAGGGCAGCCTCTAAAGGAAAATGCATTTTTCAGCAGTAAGGTCCATTGTGATTTTTCAGCTTTTATATATATGTGTATGTGTATATTTATATATCTATCTTCCAGAGAAATTTTCATAGGTTTTTTTTCAAGTGAAATGGAAAGACAGTATGTCCCCCTATCCATGTCTCCCATTCTTAGTTTGCACATCTTAAACCATCAGGAAAACAAGGCTCTCATCTGAGAGAAATCCCCCTAAATACCTTTCTGCCCCTTAATGCATAATGTATAGGGACCCTGATCCAAAATATCCACCAGAACTTGGTCCTGAGTAGGCTCTCTGCCTGGTTCATGAACCAATGCAGTATATACAAACCACTTCATTCTGCCCTGTGGTGCAGCTCCCAACAAGAGGATGTAACTGACGTATCTGGAAAGTTCCTTCATTTGCTGGGATTCATCACATTTAGCTTGGACACACTGTTCTTAGATCAAGGAGATTTCCATTTGTGCCTTTCTCTGCCCTGGTGCCCCATTAGTGTCCTCAATGGAAATATGGGTGGCATAGTTCTCCTCTCCTATTTCCACCTCACAGCCAGGTGTGCTATTTAGTCAGTTAGGCTGTCACTAACAGGGACCTGTACAAAGTAATTTATCTGAGTTATTTTAATCAGCTATTTCAGAAGGAGATAAACTGACACAGGAGGTATGTAAAGGAAGTAAAGAAACACCATGCTTTCAGATGGTTGCAGTTAGGGGACATGACACCCACCCCTGGTGTGGTGATTCTTCAAAGTCCTACCTTGCCTCAGGTATTCAGCTATTTAATAAAAGGAAGCCTCTGACAAAGGGGAATAAGAAATAAGCAATAGAAAGATTTTTTTCAGTAGGCTGTTATAAACCAAACCTGTAATAAGATGAATGCTTTTTGTCATTGCTTTGCTATTGCTGCTCTGTTGTTCTTCCACTGCCCTGTCCCCCCACACTTCCCCCATGCCTCCTGCATCTTTCCTGGGATATGTGGAGGAGAATTCACTGCTGCTTAATCTTTCTTGCAGGGCTGTTGTTCGTTCTAGTCGGGAGAGGAAAAAGGGATGAACTCCCTTAGTGTTTATTTGCACTGAATTTCATACTGGCTTTGTTAGGGGTTAATGACACTGACTGCAGCAGCCCCATTTTCCATTATCTTCCTCTTGATCGGACTTGAGAGGGTTTCTGTCTAGTCTTGGTCTTCCCTTATGCACATATACCTCACACAGTTTTCTGATACGTGGAGTTCTTGCAGCTGTCATCTAGCGATAGGAAGGAACACAAAGGTTACCCTAAAATAATTTTTAAAGTACTTCTGCAATAAACTTCACATAACAATTTTGAGTCCTAAAGGAAGATTGTTTCTGGCTATTCCTTTTAGTGATATATAAAAAATGTGATTGTAGCAGAGGGTTCATCATCTCTTCACAAAATAAATGATCATAATAGCCTCTTAGTACATGCATATTTCATTGTATTACAGCAGAACCTCTTCTGAGATAACATGTTATGTGCATATGAAAAAACCTATTGAGATTTTAGTTTTAGAGATTTAAATGTCAGCCTTTAGGAAAGATGTTTTTTAAAACAGGCCTTTACATTAAGTGACCTCAAATGGAGCTCTTTCTAGAAAAGAAAATATGATTAAAATGTTAAAATAAAAGAAAGGGAATTTAGTCTGTTTTAAAAACAGAAAATTTTAAAGTTATCAATAAATGTATATATTACTTTCTCCTATACAGGCTCATAGCTTTTTTTCTGATTTTCAGTCATATCTGCATGCTGATGGAGTGAAAAGCAAATAATTTCTCTCCTAAAATTATTACTTTGATTCAGGTAGCTTTCCAGTAAAGTGAAAAATGTTACCGAGGATTATAAACATTGGCTGTACTCAGATATTCCACATTAGACCAAACATAAAACATTTACAGTGCCCTCTGATCCAGAGGTAAAAATTAACTGTATTAAAATACTGTGATCCTGGGTTAATGCTTATCTCATGGTCCTTGGAGGGTAGTAAACGGGCCTATTTTCAAGCTAAAAAATAGAACTGAAACTGAGATTAGGTTTGCCTCTCAGGAGGCATGCTTCCTTTCAGTAGCAAACAGATACTCGACAACTACTTGGTCACTGGCTATTTAAATCTGCAAGGCCAGCTCTGCCAGGCTTGTCCCTTCTTATTTGCTTGTGATATAGGAGACATGTTAACAAATAAATAGGCAAGTCCACCTTGCAATACTGCACTTCATATAACTTGTCAGTATTAAACATCTCTCACAACTACATGTTTGAAAATGATCTAGAAGCTTCACAAATAGAAATCTCTCAACACTTAAATGCACATTTGCTACGATAACCAGTGATGGTAGACAGGAGGCTGAGATATCTTTTCAGTGTCCCTATCTACCTGACAGCCAGTCTGTTACAGCATATGAGCCATTGAAAGCAGAAAGCTGATGGGGTGCTATATGCATTCCTTGTCACCAAAAATTACTTAGGAACTCCAGGACAGGAGCCTGGGTAAACTCAGAGCAAGTGGAAGAGATATTGGGATGGTTAAGGTACTAATTCAAAAAAGGGGAAGCTGATGTTGAAGGTCCCGGTTCAGAACAAGTGTTTTTTAGTGGTTGCAGCCATTTGTGCTTTCGCAATTTGCTTTCATAGGACAGCCTCTCTCTCCTTGCCCCAAATCATGCAAAAAGGTTTGAAATCTCAATTTTCAAAGCAGAGCAGTTCCTACTTCAGTTCTGTGTAGGGCGTCGTGTTGTAAAATGCAACATGTGTGTTTACTCCTGCTTTGGAGTTATCATTACTTTATTGCAGATCTTAAGACAGGCTGTTAGTTCCCAATGTATATCTATACAGGAGACGCAGTATAGTAGTTGTCTTCATACCACAGAGAATGCTTCTTCCTGATGATGCGGGTATATGGATGTCCTCTCTCACTCTCAACTGGTATTTTAGATCCTCTTTTATAACTTTGTTCTATTTTGTTAGTTAGTTTCACCATTGATGCAACAACCAAGGATGGAAAATTAGCAAGAAAAATGAAGATACTAGTACATGTCAAAAGGTGTTGTGCATGGTGCATCTTCTGTCTCTTGGGAGATGCGGGATAAACAGTGAAGTTACCACCTCAGGCCCTCTCAGAATAATGTCTGTTTCTTTAGTATTACTAACAGTAGATAGAAGTCCCGAGAACTAATAACTGCCAGTTTTGTATGCGGACTATGCAGGCAAATGGTTTTGTGAAGACTTCCTCAAGCAGTCAACAGAGACCAAAAAACAGCCCAACAGTGTATTCAGCTGACCTATTGTATACAACTATTTCAGGGTGTGATGAATCCCCATAAGCCTGTGCTCAACTCCCCGCTAACATCTGTGGGAGCTCAGATAACATACTTAGACTAGAAGTTTAACTTTTCAATGGTTGCAGTTAAGTGACTTGAATCCCATCCAAAATGAATACTGTAGTCCTGTTGAATTCAAGGAGAATGCTCACATCAGCATTTGCCTGCTAATTCTTCTACCATATGCAGAATCAGACCTTGTTTTACGATACAGCATGCTGAAGCGTGTTTGAGTACTTACAATTAGATGCCCCATATGAAGCCGACAAAGCCTTTGCTTTCACAATATGTCTCTATCTGCATTTTATGGCAGTTTGTCATAATTTTGCCTGCCTATAGCAGTTTATGATCATAATAAGATATTGACACATTTAACAGCAGCTGTTTAAAATTTCATAAATATCATAAATGCCAACCGTTCCATTAAAACAAAAACAGAAACAAAAGGCATAAAAATTTAGTGAGAGACAGATTCCTAATGTTTGAAAAAATAAACCAGTATTTTAACCGCTGTATTGTGACTGGAAGGGGCCAGTAGCATACTGCTATATCAATATACTGCGAATTTAGTGGCTAAGTAAGAAAAGGCCATGTAGGAAAAAATTCCAAGTGAAATAAATAACATCCACAAGTTGTAAAATTACAAAAATTATGTGGAGACTTAGTCAGATAAAAAGTTAACAAGATTAAAAAAAATAAAATAATCAAAGTCTTAATTTTCCTATAGAATTTTGAGTCCCGTTCAGTGCTGAAAAAAACCTATATTTGTAAAAATATTTTTCCCTTTAAAAATTAATCAATTGCATGATTGAAATACACCAGTTGAGCACGGTGACTACTGTTTAGTAAGACTAAACTAGCATCTTAAGATTATGTACAGAGATAGTTTGCTAATATCATCTCTGTATGTACCTAATCAGAGCTATTAAAGCAGTGGACTAAAAAACTGCAGGGAGTTTTTTCATTTTTCTTTTTTTTTTCTTTTCCCCCCTTAGAGATCTAGATGGATGATGGCTTCCCCTGTGAAATCATTTTATCCTGCACTCCAGGATAAGTTCTGTCTTTCTCTATCACATAACCTAGAAGATGAAGTGATCTGCAACAGAATTTGTAACTATACTATTGATGTATCCATGCAGAGGCCGATCTTAATGACAGCAGGGTTCCTTCAAGAACATGTATGGATCATTTACTTTTACAGTTCTTTCACTTATTAGAAGCTTACAGTCATCATTACAGATGTGCTAGTGAGCAGATGCTTTCCCAGTTAACACATTAGCTCCCATGGAAGTACTGACTGTTTAGTGCAAATGCATTTGGGTTGTCACCCAAGCCCAGAGAGGAGTCCCATTGATTTAAATAGGATCAAACATGTACTACATGTACTAGCTTATTTTATCCTTTTTTTTTTGTTTGTTTTTGTAGAGAACAGATCTCCAAGAAGAGCAGTTACAGAAACAGTTAATTGCTTTGAAAGTAACAAGGTTTAGAAACCTATTTCTTAAATTAGAGCTTTTAATTTTTTTTTGGTTTTTTTTTTCAAAGACATATCATATACAGGGAAGATCATTACCGATACTCTGATAGGCATAATTAGACAATACATTGACAATCTTTTTGTCTTTCGCACAGTAACTCCTATGTGACTCAGCATTTATTGAGGAAATGTTTTCAGGCTGTTTAGCAATAGCAGACAGAAGCCCTCTACTCTCATAGTTTATGTAAACATCTCAAGCACCAGGTTATTGATTATGCCCTGTCTACCCATTTCTATGTTGCTGTGCATATAGGGATGCAGGATATGGGGACCAGGAGAAGAGAGAGAAAAACACAGCTTATTCACTTGGGAGCAGAAAATATTACTTTTAAAAGAAATTTAGACATCTAATTTTATCTTCCTGACTCAGATTGAGTAGCATGAACATTTATTGTAGACATGTAAATGATAGATTGGAAGTAGTCCTGTGATGTCTCATGTTGCAGAGCCAGGGGCAACAAGTTACAATAGGAAATTCTCAATGTACTAATCTGCAAACAAAATGAACTTATCAAAATAAAGAAATAAATGAAATGGAGGCTTCAACTCTTTTAATCTTTTAATCAAAGGTTTAGTGGCAGAATGTTATAATGAAGACCCCACACTATCAAGTCTTCATTACTTGAACGCTAAATTCATTAGTGTTACTATGAAGTTTCATAAATTATTTAAACTAGCCTTGTCAAAATAAATGAACAAAGTACATTCTGTGATACTCTAGCACTTTTTTCTTTTTTTTACTTTTTTCCCCCCCTATTGCTGCCTTCTCATTGTGCTTGCTTGTGTGCTTGATAGTTCACAGAATTGGTTGATTCACAGTGGAGACCTGCTTCAATGCCTATTAAAGCTAGTGGGAGTCTTACAACTAAGCTTGGTGGGAGTCTGAGTGGGCCCTAAGTGTCCCAGTATCAATGAAAGTAAGTCATGTTCTATTGTTATCGCTAATTAGCCTGCAAGCATTACAGAGCAGGGCCTGTCTTTGACTCTGTTATTGTACAGCACTTAACACAATGGGGCCTCCATTCCGATTGGAATATCTCCATTAATATAATAGTTCTGCAGCGAATGCAACTTTTTAGAATCTCTGTCACATGCTTAGGATATTTTCTATTAATTGCCTACTTTTCAAAAGTTCTAAATTGTGCAAGAGAGTGGATAAATAAATTATGTCCTATAAAATCTGCCGAGTAGCTGTTATCAAGAATTATGGCAACATTTTAAGACCATTTTTAATAATAGTCAAATGGGGAGGACAGAAAAAAATACAGGTTGAGAGGGAATTCAATATATTGAATACATGCACACATATATAAATAAATGTATACATATATATGTACATGTTTATGCATACTTACATAAACACTTTGGGCCAGATTGTAATCTGCTGCTTCAACTGATAACAACCTGGCTGTGAGCTCTGTCTGAAGTGTTGCTTTTTATGAAAATGACACAGCAGGCACCCCAAAAGGAGAAAGGAGTTGATGGGAAAACATTGCGGGGCTCAAGGGGTGCAGCGATGAACATCTGATATTAATTAAAAAAAAGAGAATTCCTATGAAAACTTTTCTGTTAAGGTATTATAGTTCTACTCTCCTCAATATGATCATAGAATCATAGAATTTGACCCCTAAGATCATCCAGTCCAACCATTAGATGTTATGACCAATAGTTCTAGTGGGTGAAAATTCAGTTACATGAGGCATAAATGACTCAGCTCTTATCATTCCCTCAGAATTTGGTATTTCAGCCCCTTCAATTTCTATGCATTTTCATATGAGACATAGAAAAAACTTAATATTTGAACTTGACCTGCAAGGGGACAAAACCAGACTTTATTCCTAAAGTCTAAAGAGAAGAAAAAGAAAGGTAATACATCATTCTAAATAAAAATAGTCTCAGAAAATATTTTAGCGAAGAAAATTAAATGTTCCATGTCTCTGCATCATCTACATTTCAGTGATGTACAGTACACTTTTACTGAATTTATTCAGCTCTGGAAATCCACTGGATAATCATGTGCTGAGTGTGAGTACTGGGGAAAGGGCGTTATCCTTAAATTATAATGGCTCTGCTTTGTTTGGTTGGATAAATTCCCATTAGTGTGTGCCTGCGTGCATGTGTAGGAGAGAAGCTGCTGATACTTTTCTCAGTTCTTCAGTAATCCCAGTTTCAGAGTCTCAGAAAAGCCTAGCTATGGTTTGGTTTTGGATTGGGTTTGGTGTTGGGTTTTTTTGGGTTTTTTTATTGTTGTTGTTGTTTGGAGGATTTTTTTTTTATTTTGGGTTTGTTTTGGTTTGGGTTTTTTTGTCATTGGTGATGCAGCAAATACTTCTGGCCCAAATATCACTATGCTTCATAGTTAATAAGCTACTGATATGAAATGAAAACTCTCCCCCATCCTTTAGAGTTAAATGCTGAACCATCTAACCTTCACTCCTACACACTCATGGTGCATAAGCATAACCTCTAACCTGACTGTTCTGTTTATCAGCAGATTAAATCAAAGTCCTGTTTCATGGGACAGTAGGACTCTGCAGTCACAGAGTGGTAAATCCAAAAGTAATTTTCTCTGTACCACAAAACAAATTTGTGGGGAGTCCCTTCATGTGTCCAAGCCTTTGGAAAATAGAATTGCAGCAATACACTTTATGCTTTTTATTTGTGTGGCACGGTGAAGGGACGATTGCTTCCCAAAAGCACTGTCTCAATCTGTTTATTTGGACACTCAGCTCTGCATTGCTACCTGCCTAGAACACCCTCACCCCGAACAGTAAGAACACAAGACTTATTTCTCATGAAAGTTTGTGTTCTGCAGAGATGTGTAAGTATACCAGGGAAGACTGGCATGGTGTAATGCCACATTCTGACTCAATTTGAACCCTTATAGCAGATAAATATGAAATGTCATACCAGATGTCTGCTTAAAATGCAAGGGCTCTGCTTGTGAATCTTATGTAAGGTTCAGCATCGCTTGTTCTCACAGTTGACTGTGAAGTGGGTCTGGCTCACAGCCCAGGTCTCTCACACAATGATTAACCTGAGACTACATGGCACCATCTGGTACTGTCTCAGGTAGGAAACATATATAAATGACTGAACAGTTACGCTTTTCCCTCTCTAAGTAGAGTAATATTTGAGGAATGACAATTTTTTTTCTTTTCCCAAGCAGAACTGCCCAGGAATATTTCACGTACAGATAAAACTTACAATCAGCAGTAAGACCTCTCCCCAAAAAATGTTCTGAAGATTTTGATTCCTTCCTTCCTTCCTTCCTTCCTTCCTTCCTTCCTTCCTTCCTTCCTTCCTTCCTTCCTTCCTTCCTTCCTAAACACTGATCTTGAGCTTGTGAACTTGATTCATCTGGAGGGCTACATCTGCCATGTTGTCTGTTCCTTGACTGGAGAGGTATTTTCATAGGAGGTTTTGGTAAGCCAGCAGCTTAAATAACCAGCTCAGAAAAAGTAATGACTGAGGGCTGACGTGATGGCACCATCTCCACTTCTATCATCTAAACAGAAAATCCTGCATGGGTCTTTGGAAATGCCTCATGGTCAATTTAAACAAATGGTCACACAAGAAAGCAATGTTAAAGGGGAAAAATGAGAACAGAAGAGATCATGTGGTTCCATCGTTGTCTTGTGTCTGTTTGTTTCTTGGGTGATTGTATGTTTAAGTGGCTTAAGAAAAGCAGGGAATGATCATTTGCTACCCTTCTACATTTTAAACCACAAAAGCTAAGCCTCTCAGCCTTCTCTGTTTCTAATTAGTTTCTAATTAGATTAGTTCTAAGATGCCCCTTGAAAATCATAATGTGAGAAATATAACAGTTACAAACTGTGAAATAGCTGACAACTTGGGATTTCCTGGATTCAGCACTTTACAGGTCTGGGGTTCTCTCATTCCTACTCTGGGGTCAGCAGTATCACAGCTGACAGAGTAGGGGCTGAGATGGTGGTATGGCCAACAGTCCTCCAGCCAGGAGTAGCTAGGAGGGATCTGCCCATAGAAGTGGAGCTGAGTCAGTCTCTAAAATTAGTTTTTCCTCCAGTACCTGTGTATTTCATAAGAGATCTGAAATAAAAGCAAACTTATAGGGTTCATAGACCTTGTGGCTACAGTTCTAACCCTTCATAAGAACCAAAACCCATGGAAGTGAAAATAAATTCGTGAGGACACAGGATACTATAATGGAGCAGTTACAGCAGAAAGTAATATCCCGGAATGTGTTTAAGGCCACAAAACTATATCAGATATACTTTGGGCACTTGATGCTATTAAATATTTGGGAATTATTGATTCTTTCTCTGCAAATGTTACCAAAATTATCACATTTTTCATTAATAGAATCATTCTTTCTTTAAAAAAATAAGGTTAAATAAAATATTTTAAAAGCACATGGATTATTACCAAATATTCAAGCAGTTCTTTGTAGTGTTACGTTATTCTGGGTGTTTGAAATTATTTACATTTCACAGAATCACAGAACACTACGAGTTTGAAGGGATCTCAAAAGATTATCTACCAACCCCCCTGTCTGAGCAGCATCACCTAGATTAAATCACACAGGAACATGCCCATATTGGTCTTGAATGTCTCCAGAGAAGGAGACTCCACAACCTCTCTGGGCAGCCTGTTCTAGTGCTCTGTCACACTCAGAGTGAAAAAGTTTTTCCTTACATGCACATGGAACTTCCTGTGCTCCAGCTTGGACCCATTACCCCTTGTCCTATCACCTGTCATCACTGAGGAGAGCCTGGCTCCGTCCTCCTGACTCTCACCCTTAATATATTTATAAACATTAATGAGGTCACCCCTCAGTCTCCTCTTCTCCAAGCTGAAGACAGCCAGCTCCCTCAGCCTGTCCTCTTAAGGAAGATGTTCCACTCCCTTCATCATCTTGGTGGCCCTGCTATGGAGTCTCTCAAGGAGTTCTATGTCCTTCCTGATCTGAGGGGCCCAGAACTGGATGCAATACTGCAAGTGTGGTCTCACTGAGGCAGAGTGAGACCACTCTTCCTCTCACAGAGGGGAAGAAGGACCTCTCTTGATCTACTAGCCACCCCTCTTCTAATACATCCCAGGATGCCATTGGCCCTCTTGGCCACGAGGGCACATTGCTGGCTCATAGCCATCCTGCTATCTACCAGGACCCTCAGGTCCCTCTCACCTACACTACTCTCCAACAGACCAGTTGTAATGACAACTCTCTGGCTTATTCCCTTCAACAAGTTCTCAATCCACCCCACTACCCTCCAGGCCACACTTCCTCAGTTTGCCCACTAGGTTGCTGAGACAGTGTCAAATGCCTTACTGAGGTCAAGGTAAACCACATTCACTGCCCTACCATCATCAATCCACCAGCATCTGGGCAGTTATGCTTAGAAATGTGCTTTCCTTTTGTAATGTTCCAGAAATCATGCTCAACAGGTAAGGTACTTTTTACTTTGACTTCTGCTCCCAGAGGTCCTTAACACAGGAGGTAAGTTCCAAATTTCTTGACTCATTAAGGTAGCTATATATAGATAAACCATCAAAGAAACACATCAAGGTGGTTTGTGATGCTACAACTTAAAAAGGCATCCCCAACAGACAGGGTGGAGTCTCATACTTCAGCAGAATAGATGGAACCACTCCCACATTCTTAACAAAAGTGTACGTCTGTTCATATCTAGGAAACTCTTACTTTATTACTTTAGTAGACATTTAAATTCCCCATAAAGAGATAGTAACACTGGGTACAGTTTGATATTACAGACCACAATGCAAGTGTTGTATTTGTCCATGGATCTTCAAGAGAAAGAGGAAATATTTACAGAGGCATAAGGGGTTATGACTACATTTCATGGGAATTAAGAAGAGACAGATGTTTTCTGAAAAAAACATTAAAAAGTTCCTCACACTGGTATGTCTGACAATATAGAAGACACTCCAAAGGGGAATGGCAAAAGAACCATCAATGCTAAACAAAAAATCGTCTGTAGTGATCAATTCTTCATTGGCAGCCAGATAAACTAGGCAGCCCAACAGGGCTTTTCTACCCTTGGCTTCCATTATTCTGTGGTAAAATTAGAAGGCAAATAAGCAGAACTGTTCACGACAGCCTTATCTTTTACTGCCAGTAGGAGAATGCTCACTGTTACCCAAGCTAATCATGCTGCAATATAACTTCAGCATTTTATATCGGATATTATTATAGGTACATATCACTATAACATAGTGCTTTCATTTTGAGCCCATCACGGTGCTGTAACATTTTCTAGCAAAACATGTTAAATTTAAAGGGGAAAAATGAGTGGGAAGTATAGTACTCAATTATATCTACTGTGGCTTCTGTTTCAGGGGTTTTATCTTTAGACTTGGTTTTCATTACTAGTTCACATTAGCAGCTGGGATTCACTTTGTGTGTGTGTGTGTGATTTTAGTTTGAGGGTCTCCAGGGCTTTTAGAGGCATTCAGCCTTTCCTACACTGTGGTATTTATTTTACTTGCTTGCATTTCTGTGCTTTTTAATTTCATTGAAATGAATTGTTGTTGTTTATATCAATGATTTGCAAATGTCAGTATACTGATGGGATGCTGGGGAAGAAATAAGTTTTTACTAAGCTTTCATGAGTTGTGGGAACACCTACTACCTACAAAATGAATCAGTACTAAAACTCAGGCAACTCCTTCATTTGAGGTTGTATAAACAGATTTTTTAACTTAAAATTAGGTCTGGATTACACAGAAGGAATAATGTCCCTTATCATGTTCCTGGATGCAAATGGATGCTTTCATGGAGACAAAGATGTCATGTTTTCTTGACCACTGCTTTTATGAGGGAAGAAATTTCTCTGAAATGCCAGAGGAGGCTTACAAAAAATGGAAACTTGTTCTTCAAGGTATTAATCCGATACTCTGAATACAAATCCGAATATCAAATAGATATGTATCTCTGTAGGGTTTTAAAATTATTTGGAGCCTAGATCTTCCCCCTAAAATAAAGATATATTAATACATATATGAGGTTGGTCAGAATCCAAGTTTGACAGATTGAGGGGCAGTGCACTGAGGTGCTGGGAAATAAAAGCTCTGAAATGCAGTTATAATTCTTCTTCCACACATACACACCCACTTCAGATTTGTCAAGAAGTAAGGACTTTGCAAGAGTAAAGCTTGTGTAATTCTTTGGGTCTCAGGGAATATGATTTCCATTTGAGGAGTTTTTTAGTCTTCTAGTATTTCATTAAGAAAGTTTACCACAAAAGAACAGTAGAATCATGTTTCCTTACCCAAAGAATGCAGTAGATAGTGCTCAGATAACATTAGGTAAGATCAGATTTTTCATTTTTTTCTTTTGGCCCTATATGGATACACTACTACTGGTTGTGGTGGAGTCCTCCCTTTAGAAGAGGAAGGGAAAAGTGTGATAGGGAGAGGCATCAAAGTCTGGATTAATCTCCTCACCCAAATATCTGCCTAGAGAGGCCTTGGGAACATGAACGAGAAATATGGAGGTGGAAAAGGTTTTTATAGAGGTGTAATGGAGCTGGCTACTAGTGCTAGGCACAAAACTAATCTGGGCAGAACTGCTGTTCCGTGTTGTTAACATAAAGGCAAGCTTAATAACATTACCGTTATGAAGCCCTGATTAGAGTTAGAAGTGTAATACTACCATAGGTAAAAATTTATATGTGTGTATACACACATATTTGTGTTTATAGTTGAATGGGTAGATATACTTATTTATAGATAGATAGATAGATAGATAGATAGATAGATAGATAGATAGATAGATACAGACCTATATTTTATATATATATGCAGATATATGTTTCTTTAAGTGCACAAAATAGCCCTGAGATCAAGCAGGAGTATTTCTCATGATGCCCAACCTTAGCTAGTCCTTTCAATAAGACGTTAAGTCCAACAGGATAGGAACAGAAGAGAAGGGCTGTATAGCTGTGATCCATTGCCCTGTAACGTCTCTGTAGTGACAGAATAGCAGTGTATCACAGCTTGTAGAAAAACCTTGCAGTGTGCAGAGAGTATTTGAAGAAAACATCAGCTAAGCCTTTCTTTTCAAATGTTATTACTTATAGAAAGTCACCAGTATGATAAGAATTTAAAATCCTATTAGGCAATTGAGATTTTTTTTCTGTAATTTGACATGAAAGTCTTTTTGTTAGTGACTTTCATATTGTATTAGCCATAAAGAGGGAGGGAATGAAGAAGTAGGCTCTGGCTGCTAGCCAAGTCTGGGAAGTCCTACCACAATAAATTCCTGGGTGAATGGCAGAAGCATGCAAATGAACTGAGAACTCTGATGAGCAGACGTGGTGCAGACAAGCGATAGGGAAGTGCAACATTAACCTCCTGTTTCAGCTATTACAAAATTGCTTGAAATTTGGAGGGGCAGATCATTGGCTCAGAGACAGATTTTATTCTTTAGGCTTATATGTGGACCCAAATGCTTCTTTAGCAGGTTGGACAAAGTCTGTTCCACCTTATTAGGGATCATTCTTACATAAACCCTCTTCCTGATTCATGGGTATAATTTCATCTTTCCATTGTAATTTGCTTCAGGCAGATTACTGTCTAATATTTCTATTTTCTCAGAAACCTCAAAAATTTAGCAGAATAGTGTAGCTCAACAACTCAAAATCCCTCTTTGCGTGTGTGGAAAGAGAACAAAATTTGTGCATTGTCTAAATTAGGCTTCAGAATGAGGCCTCCCTTTCAAGGAATAAATGGAAGGAGAGAATCTGAAGATTATGATTCTAGTTAGGTCACCTACCTAGAGAAAGACCTAACTAGAAAAGAAAATCCATATCCAATTAAACTGAACATTGTAGGCCAAATTATATATGTAGAAAAAAAGAAATTATGAATGTGTATATTTACACGTCCAATGCTTAATGAAAACATCTGGTCATGGGTGGGTATGGGTGTGTCTGGTTTCCTGGGGTTTTGAGTGTGACTGTGTGTGTGTGTGTGTGTGTGTGTGTGTGTGTGTGTGTGTGTGTGTGTTTGCACTGCCTTTTTAAAGGCTCTTTTCCCTACAGCCTACAACAGAAATTCGAAGTTTAAATGGCATAATGAACAGATTTATGCAATTCAATTTTGGTGTCACTAAACCTTAACATAAAATTATACTGCTGAAAGTGAAAAGAGCTTGGAGGAGACGGCAGCCAGCATTTATCCAGTAATCAAGGTACTGTACAGACAGTGCTATGAATGCGTGATATAGGCCAAGTATTGAAAAAACAGTTCCTCTTCTTTGTCATTTTCAAAAAAAAACAGATTTAAAATAGTTCTGTATAGGAAGGAAGTTAAAGAAGAATTCACACATATAATAAAATTATCTAAGTTTGATGACCCACCTGGTCACAATCTTGTGCAATCTGCTCTAGGTGATACTGTTTTAGCAGGGTTGTTGGACTAGATGATCACCAGAGGTATTTTCCAAATCTGTTTTTTTTTTTTAATAATTTAAAAGTTATTTTCTAATTTACAAGAAAATGGACTTTGGAAATAAATATAACACTCTAGCTAGATAAAATTGTAACTCTGTACTTAGAACATTTCTTGACAATCACTGAAAGTACTGACTCAGATGAAGCTGATTGGCAGCCTGTTCATGACTTTCCTAGTAATTAACCTAGTGAACTGCAAATTGCTTTCAAGTGCCTGAGTGTACCCATTTGTAAAACTAAGCTAATGGTTCTCATGAAGGTATGCCATGGAAAAGCACAACTGGAAACCTAGACATTCTTACATGTGTTTGGGTGAAAGAGACTGCTAGAAATGAGAAAGAAGAAAAAAACTTTGCAATTATATTATGAGGAGAAATCACTAATAGATTTGGGTTAAAACATGTTTAGTCATTGGACTTTCTGATGTAACACCTGCAAGACCAGAACGTTTATCTTAAACAAAGGTAACTGGCAGTCACTTGATTTAAACTGCTGATTAAAGTATTTTTAAATAGAAATATATATAGCCATAAGTATGTATATGCTAGGTGATAGAAAAAAATCAGCTATAAAAGATAAGTGGGTTTTGTGGTTTTGTGGATGTCTGTTATAAGCCTCCTGATCAAGAAGAGGATGTTGATGAGTCCTTCTACAGGCAGCTGAGAGTAACCTCACAATCGCAGGCCCTGGTTCTTATGGGGAATTTTAACTACCCAGATATTTGCTGGAATGCCTACACGCCCAGCTGCTTGCAGTCCAGGAGATTCCTCCAGTGCATTGATGAAAACTTCCTGATGCAAATGGTGAATGAGCCCACCAGGAGAGGAGCACTGCTGGATCTTGTCCTCACTAACAAGGAAGGTTTGATTGAAGAGGTGAAGGTTAAGGGTAGACTGTCTGCAGTGAGCATGAGATGGTGGAATTCAGGATCTTATGTGGCAGGAAGAGAACCTCAAGTAGGACTGCAACCTTGGACTTTGGCAGGGCTGACTTTAGCCTCTTCAAGAAATTACTGAGGGAAACACCATGGGACAGGGTATTGGAAGGAAAAGGAGCCCAAGAAAGTTGGTCCATATTCAAGGACCACTTCTTCCAAGCTCAAGATCGGAGCATCCCAATGGGAAAAAAAAAAAACAAAAAACCACAAAAAACAAGAAGGGGAGCCAGGAGACCTGCATGGTTAAACAGGGGACGGCTGGGCAAAAAGTGGAAGAAGACACGGATGAAGGAATAAAGTGGGGAAGAATAACCACAGGTACCAGTATAGGTTGGGGACTGGTCTGTTGGTGAGTAGTGTAGATAAGAGGGACTTGTGGGTCCTGGCAGAAAGCCGGATGTCAATGAGCCAGCAGCGTGCCCTTGTGGCCAAGAAGGCCAATGGCATCCTAGGGTGTATTAGAAACAGAGTGGTTAGTAAGTCACCTTTTCCTCTCTACTCTGCCCTGGTGAAACCTCACCTGGAATATTGTGTCCAGCTCTGGACCTCTCAGTTCCAGAAGGACATAGAACTCCTTGAAAGACTCCATAGCAGGGCCACCAAGATGATGAAGGGAGTGGATCATCTTCCTTAAGAGGACAGGCTGAGGGAGCTGGCTCTCTTCAGCTTGGAGAAGAGGAGACTGAGGGGTGACCTCATTCACGTTTATAAATATGTTAAGGGTGAGTGTCAGCAGGATGGAGCCAGGCTCTTCTCAGTGATGACAGGTGATAGGACAAGGGGTAATGGGCCAAAGCTGGAACATAGGAATTTCCATGTGCATGTAAGGAAAAACTTTTTCACTCTGAGTGTGACAGAGCACTAGAACAGGCTGCCCAGAGAGGTTGTAGAGTCTCCTTCTCTGGAGACATTCAAGACCAATCTGGACATGTTCCTGTGTGATTTTATCTAGGTGATGTTGTTCAGATGGGGGGGTGGACTAGATTATCTTTTGAGATCCCTTCCGACTCCTAACTTTCTTTTATTCTGTCATTTTTATGAAAAGATAACACTAAATAGAAATGTAGGGAAGGAGGGAAAATACATGCAAGAAAGAGCTCATGCCTCAAAGTAAAACAGAACTTTTTTTCAAAGCACTTTAATATATATATTATTTTCTGAGATACAGAACTTCAAAGCCTTTGGTAAAAATGTAGATAAATAGATTATTTTTGTGCTGCTGAAGTGACTCATCATTTCAACAGCACTTGCAAAGTTTTTATGGGTTTCCACCTCAAATTACTTGAGTTCTGTCTTTTAAAAAATATGTTGCTTTTATCTGCATTATTTTTATCTTTTCACTGAACAGAAAAAAAAGCCCTATTTATAATCACCTTCAGTACATTGTTTGATGTCATCACTAGACCACTCAACAAATGTAGAAAGGTATGATTACTATAGTATATGAAAGACTGATGATAGTCACTACAATGAGTTTTACTTATCTGAAAGAAAATAAAACATAAGAAGCAGAATAATTTCTTTTAAAAAAAAGAATTTATTACAATCCTGGAACAAAATTGGAGGCTCCAGACTTTTTAGTGGATTTTTTATTGCTACATGGCAGCTATACCAGTTAATTTAAAAGCTTTTTCTATTTAAAAGCCATCTATCAGCCACTCTCTTTTTCTCTGTCCTGGATCTCCCTGTGTGGTCTGTAAGTAGCGCACCACCCTCGATACATACACCTTGAGATGCAGTATCCTTGAGATGCAGTATCGAGATTAGCTAGCAAAGTTAACTGGCACTTAGAGTAAAAGGTAATAGAGATCTGAAGTTTGAGCTGGACAGACCCACAGATTCAAGTCGAAACTTGCACCTGGCTCCTTTTGGCACCAGTGGGATGTAGGTACCTTAGTGCCATTAAAGATCTACTTTTGGATATTTAGGGGACCACTTTCTTGCTTAGGACATGATCCCACATGCCATTAGCTTTAGGAAGCAATAAACTGGGAGAACAATTGCAGCTTTACTTTCCCTTTTTTTTTTGTTTTGGATATTTTCCTGTGTCTGTTCAAATGGTGTTGTTGCCATTTACCGCATGATATGATTTCCTCCATAAACACTATTTTAATAATCCAGGATGCTTTTGATAAAAGTATTTAAAATATAGCTCCAGATAGATCGTATCTTTCCAATACATTATAATCCTTCCAGGAGATAGCAAGCATGAGTGCTAGCAGAAGCTTTCAAACACAGTATAAAAGATGCAAGTAATGACAGTTCTTTCAAAACATATTTTTTCATTAAAATCCTCTGTATAGCTTGTGGGAGAATATTACATTCAGAACCACTCTCCCCACCTCAAAACACAGGCATCATCATGCCACGGGAGAGTACAACACAAATGGTATTTCCATAAAAATCAAAACAAACAAATAATCACACACACACACACACACAAACACAATAACACACACACCTCCCGCCTTTACTTCTCAAACCTTTATCAAGGGAAGATACTCACAAGGTTATTATCATTTCCTTCTAGAAATATGGATAAAATCTTTTTTGAAATTTTATTCACGTTGATATTCTTCCAAATACAATAGGGAGAAAAACCCTTCAATTACTTACTATTCACAACATTAGCAAAATTGATATTTATAGCAAATGCATGGGCACAATCTAGATTTGAATATGACATCCTGTCACAGTATACCACTGGCATCAAAAACACTTTTATTGACAGTTTCTCTCGCTTCCTGGATTCATCTTTTTTCTTTATAATCTTGGAAAAATCCCCACTGAAAAAAGAACTGTATAAAACCCTCTGAAAAATTAGTAAAATGCTCTGAGATGATCCACCTGCTTTAAAGCTGAAGATATACTAACGTTTATATAATCAGCTTTCTGAGGAAAACTTCAAAGCTTCTGAGCTACCTGCAAAACAGCACTGCCTGTAGCAGTGGGGTGAGGAGAAGGGGAGAGAACTGACAGGAGGAAGGATAGGTAGGCAAGAAAAGGAATTACAGGCATTCACTGCCTCATAGTTAAACTTAAAGGTGTTTTCTATTTAAAAAAAAAAAATAAGGGTACTGCTGCTGTTTTTATCACTGGTCATAAGTATTTAATAAGGACTGTGTGCTTTGAGCTGTTTGTGGATCTTGCCAAAAAGGGTACAAGAAGGTGTCTTCCACAACCCATTCAACTTGCAGTCCTTATTTCAGCAGAGCTGTGGTCCCCCTACTCTACATAAAAGAAAACTTTTTTTCCCAGAAAGTGCTCTTATTCCTCCAGAGGCAAAGTCACAATTTAGCTCCCTTCCATATAGCACCTGATGCATTTTGATTTAATGACTATTGTAATGGTGGGTGGAGAAATGAAAGGAAGCATTGCCTGATGGTGAGGAGAAATCCTGACTGCCCCAGAGCAGCTTGGGAGGAAAGATGCTCTGTTTTACATCTGACTGGGGCCTCTGCCTTAAACATACATTTTCCCTCTGTGAGTGAGCATAGTTGGTGATGAGGCAGACTTCGTTTCAGATTTACCACTAAAAACACAATCATCAAATAAGAGCACAGCTTTGAACAACATGTGCACAAAAGCATCTCTTTACTGCATGTTTTTGCAGCTGGTGCTTAAAGAAAGAAACATGCAGAGAATAATAGGAAAGCTCTTTGGTAACATGTGTACTGGGGTATGTGTTCCTGGGGTGGGCTTCGTAGAGCACCAGTCATTAACAGAGCCCAAGCTGTTTAAAAGAATTTTAAAAAGAATGGCACCGGACACACTTTTTTATTTAAACCTAGACATTGTTTGCTTCCCCTCCTAGTGAAACAAGGCCTATGTTTTGGGTGGGCTGAAGATTTCTGAGCCAGCTCCTCAGCTGGCCTAGTTAAGGCCTATTTACATGAAGTCAGTGGTGCTAAGCCAATTTGCACCAGCTGTGAAGCCAGGCCTCTATGTATTTGTATTCATAGGAATGAATGCCTGATGCAGTTTTGATTGGTGATTGAGTACTGCCAGGTTCTAAAACACTGGGTTCTCATTAATCACAGCAGTGATGATTATTACTCTAGGCTCTCTTAAATCATTTCTAAATTGTAATTTGGTCGTATCTAGGCATTTAAAGGTGTGTCTGCATAGATAAGTGCAGGCAAACATGCATATTTTGCCCAGCGTGCTGAACTGGCTGGAAATGCCCAGCGATTGTCATGTGTATTGTGTCCTGTACCATGTCAGGGCAGCATGGTGCCCTGTGGTGTAATGAAGGGCACGGACTCTGATTGTGGTGAATCGAAGTCAAGTTTAATAACAACCCAGCAATGTTTTATACCTTCTAGGTGGCTGTGGCAGCAGCCTGCAATCAGGTTTCAGTCCTTTTCCATGGTTCCAATTAGTTAATGTGAGAAGTGCAATTTCCTTATCTAGAATGTTGTCTGGCGCTAATGGACTTCCATTACCATCACAAAGTGTCCCACCTCCCAACATGCCATAACACCACACACTGCAGGGTGAGAGCCAGCCCCAGCAATTTCTTCCCAACAATTATGTCACTTCTTTGTCTCCCTCAGTGCCCTACCTTGCAATAAGGTTGCACAAATTTACAGCATAGCTTCTGAGCCACAGCTACTCTGTGCAGGTCAGGCATGCAGTGAGGACAGAACAAATAACAGAACCACACAATGTCAGGAGTTGGAAGGGACCTCAAAAGATCATCTAGTCCAACGCCCCTGACTGAGCAGGATCACCTAGATTAAATCACACAGGAAAGCATTGAGAAGGAGACTCCACAAATTCTCTGGGCAGCCTGTTCCAGTGCTCTGTCTGATGGATTCTAAAAGCCATTAGAATTCAAATGGAAAAGGTTGTGATTCTTCTGAAATCTGCTAGATTTTAGAATGGAACCATTTGTATTTGTTCTTTTTTCAGACAAGGTTTCAGGAAGCTCAAATAAAAAAAACTCCGAGTCCATGGATGAACCTAAAACTCTTACACTGTTGTCAGTGAATCACAGGTATCTACCTTATCCTTCATAACCCTTCTGATTTAGGACACATAACTTCTCCTCATAGGGCATCCAAGAGGATACTCATACACTACAGACCCTCAGGAAATACCAAGCTCCCCTTAGAAGATGCAAAGCATACTCAGGAGCCTGCTGGTGTGAGGATTCCTGTAAAACATTGGTGATCCCTGACTTTTGGTGCTCCCATTGGTTTGTTGGGTCATACTATTGTAATCATGAGATCAGCATCAAAGAACTGTGGAATGTGGAATGTCAAATGTGGAACAATGTGATCAGTGAAACTGAATGAAACATCCTTGGGTCTGAGAGAAGACTGCTCCTTGCCTCAGCAACCTCCTTCTTTACCTTTCTTAATGATACCGAGAACTTTAATTAAATTTGCTCTGGGATGAAAAAAGAGTATTCTATTTCCATGCTCCATAGGGTACACCATGTTAGTGATGCTGTTTTCTATGTGTGAATTTAATAAAATTATTGAGGTTCTGTTTGTTGAAACCTTTGTGTTTCAACAACAACCACCATTTTTCACTACTAACCTGTGGTTGTGATGTCTATTACATATTAAGCATAGGGGTGGGAGGTGTGTGTGTAAGCACTGATTAACAAGCTCTGAAGTTATATTTTGATGCTTACAAGAAAGGATAAATGCATTTCTCAGTGAGAATATTTGTTTCATTCATTCAGTTTAAAATGCAAGGAAGGAGAAAGAAGGATGTAAGCTTGAAAAATTCTGCAGAGTTTTGTTTGACCTGTAAGAAGAACACAGAAAAGAACTATAAGGATTAAGGGGAAAATATAAATGAAAATGAATATATAAAGCCAGCTTTGAGGCTGCGAGGCTCTACCAGAATTATCAGGTATGCTTGTAAAGGAAGTATTAGCATATGCATTGCAAAGCAGTGGAAGTGTAATTGTGATGACAGTTATGAGCCCATAAGAAATATACAGAGAAAGATAGGACTTTGGGGGAAAATTCAATTTTAGCACAGAACAGCCTGGTTCCATCTCTAATACTGAGTATTTTTTTTTAGCTAGTGCATTTGGATTATAGCCTTCTTGATTCTTCAGTCTGCTTCCAGTCTCTGCAAAAATTATAATGGCTGTGGGGCTGATATAGCTTGTACCAGCTGGCAATGGTCTGCTGAAGAATCTGTCAGACTAAGCACAGCCAGGGTGCACACTGTCCTGACCGCTCCTGCCCTGTCTCCTATGTGGTTCTGAGATGCCTTTCAGGCAGGTGGCAGAGAAAAGGGTTGCTAGGGAAGTGATGTGATGTGCTTGTTCTACTGTGTCTCATGCAGAAGGAGATCACCTAGGAAGGAATCTGTACATTCTTGCTTACACCTGTTTAAGGAAAAACATGAATATAGTTGTGTGTGGAAAGACAGGCTTTTGTGCGATGACATTCAGAAGGCTAAACCCAGCACATACTGAGGAAGGAAGACAGAGGCAAAACAGACTGGTATTCACTGTAATCTCTCCTGAGATACCCAAGTTTAGCCCCAAGAGGCTGAAGAATGCATTTTACTTTCCTCCCCAATCTGTTTCAACACTAGGTCCCAGTACAAAATGTGTGTGCATCAGTAACTTTTCCTGCTTGGACATCATCTCAGGAATACTCTAAGAATGGAAGCCCCAGGCAGAAAGACAGAATAAAGTGCCAGCTAAGAGTCCTGAGGAGTATGCAGGTAGCAAGATGCTCAACTTTTCCACAGTGGAAAAAAGAAGAGCAAAACTTCATCTGCCTCTTTTGGCTAAACCATCAGTGGCTAAAACATCTCATCAGTGTGTTTTGTGGATAGTTTGGCCAGCTAGGTACAATCAGTCCATGGTGAGACTTCAAACCTAATTCTCTTTGTTTATCTAGACTAGGCATTATTACTGAATATGTATTGTGAAAAACTGGCAGCAAGGTGGAAGGATGAAATGGGAGAGTGTAATCTCTCCCTCTCCCTTTATCTCCTTGTATTTCTTCTTTATTTGCATTTTTACCTAGTGGTTGCTGTTGTTCCCTCCAGGACCTCCCCCTTCCCACTAGCTGCACTTTTCCTTACCCCAGTTGCTCTGCTCCGTATGTACAACTTGGCTGGAAGCAAAACTAATAAGATTTTCAATCTACAAAGAACAGATGGCACTTTCCGTGCTTCAGAGACTGTCAATCTTGTTCGTCTCACTTCCTGGTCATTAGCAGAGGGAAGTGAGGAGCAGGAGGAGCAGCAAGTCTCCTGCTAGGCTAGGAGAGGAAAATGCCCCCTATCAGCATGTCTGGGGAGTGAAGGTAGATGAGGAATAGGGAGAGGAATAGACAAGTAAGACTCAGTGCACAGTGCAGGAGTCTGGCCTAGTGATGATGTAGAGAAAACAAAACATTATAAAAAAATGAAATCCACTGAAAAGACAATAATGTGCATTTTAAGGAAATAAACGGGGTAAATACAGAGACTATGAAGAATATTTGGCGAAACAAGAGCCATGTGTTCGCAGATGGAAGAGGTGGAAGAATAAGAGCTGTACAGTAATGTCAGCTAGTGCTGTGGGTCAGTGTGGCATTCCTGGGGCTGGAGTCCCATGGCTGGGGCTGTGATTGGGAAGGTAGAAAGCTGGTATGAAAGTAAAGAAGATGTGGTCAAAAAGAACTTTGTCTATATTGAAAATGGCCTATATTATTGAACTGGATTTAAACATCCTGTGACTTTTCCTCTAGCTTAGGGGCCTTTTTTTTAAATATCATTCTTTGCCTCTGTAAAGTGTATATACATATGTCAGATATTTCCTAATTTTCCCAGTTGCAAACAACTTTAAAAGATGGATAAAAAAGATTTTTATCGAGATTTGAAAATTAATTAAAAAAGCAATAAATAGAAAATAGAAGAAACCTATGTGCTGGGCTCAAGTGAACCCCGGCATAGGACTGTAGTGTAGATGAAACTGAGCTACCCATATTCCTTCTTCTAGTCAGTATTGAAAAGGTGCTCAGAGCTTACACTGGGGAAGGAAGAGCCTACAACCCCATTGGCACTACTAAAAAAACATTGCTGAAACAGGCTTTGAAATCTTCTCTGTCTCTTCTTTCTTCTCTCCTCTCCTTATCATGTAAAAAAGTACAGAAAAACTTCCTAAAACCACACCCCAGATGTCTGTTTCTTGCAATTTGTGTTTGGTCATTTGCATGAAATATGAAAGCAACTTTTGTGAAATGTAAAAAGTAGGTATTTACATGTTACCATTTTAAAGAAATATCTATAGGAAATTAAACTGTGGTGGGTTGACCTTGCTAGACACCAGGTGCCCACTAAGCCACTTTGGCAGTTCTCCTCCTCAGCAGGACTCATCTTATTTTCTCTCAGAGGAGAAAATAAGATGAAAAACTTAGTGCTTGAGATAAAGACAGTTCAACAAAATAAAGCAAAAGGAAACTAAACAAAGTGAAAAAGTTACCAACAAGAAACCCCACCAAAATCCAAAAACTCCTCAAAAAACACACAAGAACCAACCCCCTCAGAAAACAAAACCTAGAATATTTGTTTTCTACATCCCATCAGCAGGCAATGTCCAGTCTACCTCCTAGGAAGAAGGGCTTCCACACACAGGGTTAAAAATGAATGCCCCAACCCTGTCCTTTTACTTAGCTTTTATTGCTGAGCAATGTGTCATGTGTATGGAATATCTCTTTGGTCTGATTGGGTCAACTGTCCTGGTTATGATGCCTCCTCAAACTCTTTCCCACTCTCAGGATACTGTTCTTAGATGTTGCAGTTGGAGAAAGTACCTTAATGCTGTCCAGGCTGGGCTCAGCAATAGCCAATACATTGGTGTGTTATCAACACTTTTCTAGCTACAGCCACAAAGCACAGCCCTGTATGGGTTGCTATGAGGAAAGATAGCTTTGCTCTAGGCAGACCCAGTACATAAGCCAATCTCAATCATGACCAGAAAGCCCTAGAAATGTTAGTTAGAAGGGATCTCCAGAGTCATCTCTTCCAAGCTCCAACACGTATCAAGACCCGATGAGGTGAGCTGTGGTTTTGTTTAACCAAGTCTTGAAACCTTCCAAGATGAGAGCTTCCACAAACCCTCTGGACAGCTTAGTCCAGTGCTGTGCTATTTTTCTAGTGACTTTTCTTTTTTTACTGATGTCTGATCCTCCTAAGCCATAGCCCGTGGTCATTTCCCTTTGCTATACCACCTGTCATCACTAAGTACCCTCATCTCAAAATGCCAGTTGCCATAATAAATGGATACACTGAGACCCACAGTGCTCAACTCTCACTGCATTAGTGCTCTATAGCTGCTGACAGAGGATGGCTTCATGATGAGTTGGACAGGGAGCCCTATGTATTTTTGCCTCCTCCTTATTTAGGATGAAAGACTTCTTACCTGAATTTAGCCTTCTACAAGCTAGCCATTAGACCTAACATCTAGTCTTTGTAATTGCTGAAGAGAAAAGCTCTCCCAAAATATGATTAACTACCCCTATCTTTGCACCTGAAATTAGGTCACTTATCTTTAGGGTTAGCTGCACATATAGAGTGTGCTACTTCAGATGAATAAAAATAGGTCTTTGTTGTAAGTTCTTTCAGAACTAATTAGAACTAAATTGGCAGATAGAAAGGCAGGCATAAAAAATGACTACCTTATTGCTTTAGAAAACTGAACTAAAGGAAAATGCACAATCTGTTCTTTCTGCTCAGTACTGGATGTCTTATACCGCTTGGCTTGTTGAGAAACTCTGAAGGCAACTGGGATGCAGTAAGATCTTTCTGCAAACTAAATACAAAAAATATGAGTCTTGCTCAGTAACTTCCACTGTTACTCATGTCCTGTATATAAATAGGAAACATATTACAGTTTGTGTGCGAGTCTGTTCTATCTATTGGAATCTACACCACAACATTAAAAAGCATTATATTCCTCCCCTTCTGTGGATGACTGATACTAAATCTGTACATTTGAAAGTTTTCAAAGAAACATCAGGTATTCGTTAATTCAGATTGCATTTAAAAGGCACAGCTAAACCTTCACTTGCTTCCTTCTGAATTAAATTAGCTTGTCATCATTTCTAGCTCATTTTAATTCAGTATGTGATCACTGTGAATATCTTCATCTCTTCCTGGAAAAAATGTCTACTTAAAATAGACAACAACCTTTAGTCTACAGATTTTGTCATTATTATTTTGCTCATTTTCAGTGTTACATATAAATATTGATTTTTGCTGTGCTAAAATCTTCAAAGAAGTATTTGATATTTCCCCTAAATTATCACAGAACACAAAAGAAATTTCAGAATTGAGATTTGAGAAGAAATGTCTGTAGAACGAATTGTATCTTTATGCAAATGTATTTGTGTGAGATGAAATAGATTTGAGAAATCTGAGAACTTTTTTGGAACCACTAGATTGCAAAATATTTTGAAGGATAATAATATGTTTATGTGGTTCAACTAAGTTGTCATGAGTCTATGTTAGAATAACATTGGTGTGAGAGGCTCCTTATTTTAGAATGATTAATAACTCATTGTTCGGACTGAATATTGGATATAATTCTGAGCAGCAACCATGAATTATTCTATCCCAAATTTCTCAGCTACCTATGTGTCTCTTATCGTCTAATAATTATTTAATTACAAAATGTTGATTAGCTCCCAAAAGAAAGGCAGAAATTGTCAGATTCACCTCACTTAATGTTAAAAGATATAATGTAAATTATTATATTCAAGCTGTGTTACAGTGTCCAGTCAGTGAATAAAAATAGATGCTAAGCAGACATGGCCTTATACATTTGATCTGACATTGGAATGGAAGGAGGTCTTTATTTTATTCTAACTCAGAATGATGGAAAACATTGAAAATTCAGAAAGGTTTTGTGAAATATATTGTCATTTTTTTCAAAGTGAATCCAAACTTTAAATCAACTGTATTAACCAAAGAAATGAAGTAATACATGTTGAATAGGTACCTAAAATGAAATACATGTAAGAATATGAAAGGTGTTTGGCTAGAACACAACTTATCCATTTAACAATTCTCTATCACACATTCCCCAGATTCCTAGAGCTGTGTATGTTTTCTTTTGGTTACATGGCATTTTACTTCATGCTTTTAGATAAGGTTTTGGAACTTAGTATTCTTCAGTGTTCTGTCTGCTAGACCTAATAGTCAAATGAGTTTGGGTTGGGTTTTTGGTGGGGGTTTTTGTGTGTGTGTGTGGGGGGAGTGTTCTAATTATTATTTTGGAGGGGTTTTTTTGGGGGGGAGGGATTGTTGGACTTTATTGTTTGGTTTCTCTATCTATTTCTTGTTTGCCATGGTCCTGTTGGACTAGGAAAGTGACCCAGTTGAAGCAACTTTAGAAGTTATTGTCCTCAGTACTGAAAATACTCCAGTGCAGATAGATCCAGCAGATGGAAATTGTTGTTGATGTGCCCTGGTATATGTATCCATTCCCTTGCAATATGTCCTTGTTCATTACAGCTCTGGAATTCTCTTCCTTTTCATTCTCCTGCTGACAACCAAGGACCAACAAGAGTCTGCAAGCTGTCTTTAAGCAGAGGAGAGAGACTTTCTCTTCCCCTTTTTAAATGTGACATTTTCCTTTTACAAACTGGATAACAGTGATGTGTGGATTCTGTGCAAAAAAAAAAAAAAAAATGCTAATCTAATTACTAAAACAGGCTGGGATTTTTTTTTTTGTTAACTATTTGCATTTGAAAAATACTACTTACCAAAGTGAAACAGTTTCCTAGGTTCACAAATCTTTTTCAAACTATTTTGGAAAAAATACTTTAAATTGGTCAAACTGCTTCACTAACCACAAATTTTAAAGTGAGTGAAACTCTATTTTGTTTTGATATCTTTTTTTTAGTTAAAATAGAAAAAAATGTTGATAAAAGTCAAAATAAAACTGAAATATTCTGAAATAAAGAAGTAAATATGCACACATATACTTATAATGCAAATATGTATATAATAGATATACATTTTCAAAACTAAGTAGAAAGTAAGTTTCAGCTTTTAATCCAAAATTTATCTTTGATACTTTTATAAACTAGGAAAAAAATCTTAATGCAGAAACCTAAACCATAAGTCTACTTGTAATTTATTTTCTTTAACTCATATACATAAACATAAATATATATATATATATGTATAATTCTTTTAAACACATAATGAAAGAAAATTCACATAGTCTTTTAAGGCCTGTACCTAGTTTATAATATTGGAGTCTTCAGATCACCTGCTTTTAAGGAAGGGAAAAATACTTATTTGAAATTGTTCTGTATTATTGAACAGATTTGCACTGCAGTGCAGTTATTTTCTTCAATGACAGATTGAATTTTAAGCCTCTGTGATTATTTATAGAGCTAGATTCTTTGCTGTTTTTTTGCTTTGATTGTCATTTACATTGATGCACAGTCATTGCTACATGGGTGTGAAGTACTGTCAATCTGAGATGGTTGATATTTATCCTACTTTGCACATATATACATCGCTAGACGTAGAGCAAAACACTGCAGAATTAGGCCAGCAGTTTTACATATATTGTTAGATGAACATTAAGGTTACTTTTCACTGCATTTTCATACTGAAAAAATGGATATTATTTCTAAAAGAGGTAAAGTCTTTTATTACTATGTGAAAAGACCCCAGTGACATAAATTCAAACAGCTTTAGGTTACTGTCTTAAATTCTTGCAGATACAGTTTACAGACATCACACTAAATATGTTTTCCTACCCTTCTGTAGCCTCTCGATTCTGGAGGTGTTAGGCATTCCCTCACTTCATCAGTGTGGCGTGGGAAGGAATAAACCCAAACGGAGGGAAAAAGCATTAACTTTGATCATAACCTTTTTCACATTTTTGCTAGTTTCATCCTTTAAAGGTTTCACTCAGTTACGTGAAAAGACAAGAGTCTAATTATTAGTTTTTGAAATACCATAGACCATGTGGGATATGGGCAAAAGACTGTAAGATAAAATATAAAACTGCAACTTACTGGAAAGTCAGCAGAAGGACATGCAGGACAACTTAGGTCATCTCAAATACACCAGTGTACTGATGTTTACACAGCTCAAAAACACCGTAAGTGTTTCAGAAACACACACAAAAGTAGCAATATGTATTGTCATTTAAAAGGAAATGTTGCCTTAGAATAATCCTGGCTCTCTGAAGCCAGATCAAAGACGTCCTTTGCAAGATATCTGATCTCAGTCTGACAGGAGAGGTAAAAACATTAACTTAAAGCACCTTTGTGTGTATATTTCATAACTGGAGCAGCCTTTAAGGATGCACACAGTCAGTTAATACAACTCAGCTGACAACCAGTTTTGATCACTCCATAAGGTGACCAAAGCTCTAGTGCTCCATTACGAAGTGTACAGAAGAAGAGGCACCTCAAGATTTCACTGTCTGTGCCAAATAACAGCTCGTATAAAGTTCCCATAGATCAGTTTTTCCACTAGGGAATGGAGCAGCATTAATAGAAAAACCCCAGGACAAGATATGACCAGATCTAAGGCCATTTTTTCTGTTGTTCTGCAACTAGTACTATACTTCTCCTTGGTATTTTCATATTCTCCACATTATTACTCATTTCTCACTAGAGCTGAGGCTGACTCTGAATCTGGATTGTAGGCACAACTACAGTTCCTCAGGCTTAAGACTGTATTATTTGGGAGAGGGCTGAAGAACAGTCCCTGCAGAAAGGGACCTGGGTATGTTGGTTGATGGTGGGGCCAATATGAGCCAGCAGTGTGCTCTAGCAGCCAAGAGGGCAAACCACATCCTGGGGAGCTTCAAACACAGTATAACCAGCCAGTCAAAAGAGGTCTTTATCCCACAGTGTTCAGCGTTCATGTTGTTTCACCTTGAGTACTGTGTGCAGTTCTGGGTCCCGCAATTTTAGAAGGATGGAAAAGTCCTTGAATATGTCCAAAGGAGTGAAGCAAATATAGGGAAAGGGCTGGAAGAAATGTCCCATGAGGAATGTCAAAGGGATATGGACTCATTTAGCTTGGAGAAAATGAGGCAGAGGGGGGACCTCATTGCTCTCTGCAGCTTTGGTTCAAAGCTGTGCCAGTGGACATTTAGACTGGACTTTAGGAAGCATTTCTTTACCCAGAGAGCAGTCAAACATTGGAACAGGCTTCCTAGAGAGGTGTTTGATACCCCAGGCCTGTTGGTGTTAAAGACACATTTGGATAATGCTCTTATCAGTATGTTATTGCTTTTGCTCACTCCCTAATTGGTCAGAGAGTTGGACTTAATGTCCACTGTAGGTTCCTTACAACTGAAATCACAGAATTACAGAATCACAGAATGACTTGGTTGGAAAAGACCTCTAAGATCATTGAGTCTGTTAAATACATCCAGGGCTGGTGACTCAACCACCTCCCTGGGCAGCCTGTTCCACATCCCCACAGCTCTTTCGGTGAAGAACTTTTTCCTAAATTCTAATCTGAACCTGCCCTGGTGCAGTTTCCCTTTTGTCCTGTCACCTGTCACTTGGCATAAGAGACCATCATCCCCCTCTTTACAACCTCCTTTCAGGTAATTATAGGCAGTGATAAGGCCTCTCCTCAGTCTCTTCTCCAGACTAAACACCCAGCTCCCTCAGCTGCTCCTCATGAGATTTGCCCTCCAGACCCTTCACCAGCCTGGTTGACCTTCTGTGAACATGTCCCAGGACCTTGATGCCCAGAACTGGAAATATTCCTTATTCTATTCTATTCTATTCTATTCTATTCTATTCTATTCTATTCTATTCTATTCTATTCTATTCTATTCTATTCCATTCCATTCCATTCTATTCTATATTATTCTGTCATTAAGACTGAAACTGTCAGATCATTGCAACCTCCTGTATCCATCTTAAAGTCTGCAGTCTGCTGAGATATTTTTTTTTTCATGATCCATGGAAAATTTGAAATCCAGAGGACAATTTTGGCATCCAAGGCAAATGTAATTACTGTTATGAATTCTAGCAAGATTTGAAGATTGTGAGATTTGAATTCTTGCAAGACTTTACAGACCAGAAAGTTTTTCTAAGCATCTAAAACTGCCAAGATTCTGTAACTATTGATATAAATGCACATACCTTGAAAAGATAGAGGTATGTTTTGCAGAGGGAATTCTGTCTTCAAACAAAATTAGACTAGTTGCCTAAGGCTTTGAGTACTGTTCTACTTGAAAAAAAATCAGCAGGTCAGCAAAATACCTTTGATGATGGTGTCACTCCAAACCATATTGACAACGTTTTCAGTCATCTTAAAGTTTTCTTATCTAACACTATCATATATCTGTCATTGTTAATGAGTTCTTTTCTCTATTTTCTCATTTCTCTTTTCACTTTTCCCCTCTTTTTTTATTTTTTCCTTTTCTATTTTTTCATCTTTTCTCTTTTCTCTTTTTTTTTTTTTTGTCTAATATCTCTTTTCACACACACCCTTTTCCCTCCCCTCCCCTCTTCCTTCTTCCTCTTCTTTTTCTGATTCCCATTTTCTTTCTCAACCCCCAACACCGCTCCCCCTTCCTTCCTTTACTGTTTATCCCAAGGGGTTTTGTCTACATTGCTTATAGGATTTGACAAAAGCACGTGATATTTCATACAAATCCCAGTGCTAGATGATCAAAGGACATGATTATCAATTTAGGGGATGAGTGCCCAAAATAACATGAAGGCTGTGCTGCCATCCCAAGGCTGGAATTTTTACAGCATGACACTGAGAATACATGTTGTGTGCCCAGAAGGGCCTCGTGGAAGTCTGTGTATGCATTCAAAACCGTATTCCTACAACCTTCATGGACAGCTGGCTATATAGTACATAAAGACAAAGATGGTGTAACACTGTTCATATTTCCTTTAAGGAATAAAGCAACCCCAGAAGCACATCTGGGTTTCATCTGAGGTATTTACTTCAGGGTTGGCTTGTGGTTAGGAAAAGGAGTTTGGTATAAGCAATGGGACTAGTCCAGATTGTGACTAGGGGTGTCTTCTCCATCCTGACTAGCAGGTGTTCAAGCAAAACTGCTTCTCTCCTGCTGTTTCCAAGTAGGGGATACACCTCATTTTCCCTACTAATAAGTAATCTGCCTTTTCTCCAACATCAGGGCTTTATATAGCTCTTTGATTAAATGAGAGAAATAACACATTTGCTAGGATAAATAAAGTCCAAGGACACAAATAACCCTTTCCAACTGACTTCTGTGTCCTCTTCTCCTCTGCCTTACTTTCAATTTTTCACTTGAAAACATTAATTTTACTAAAATTACTTATTTTTTTTTCATTGGGAAAATTAAAATTAAATGTTTTGTGCCAGTTTGACATTCATTTGTGCTGGCTGAGCTCCCTTGGAGCCTCCTTGTAGATTTAGCTTGTGCCCTTTATGTCCCCTTTCTCCCTGTGGGCTGGGATTCCCATCTGAACTACATGTGCTCTAAGGAGAAACCCAACACCATTCCTTTCAATCACTGTGCGCCTTTGCTTCTTCCTGTCTTCTGTTTCTTTCCAGGGAGATACCATTTCTCCTGTTCCCAAGAATTTTCTTTTTTCATTGGGTAAACAAAGTATTTTTCTGTTTCTGACAAATGCCTCTCTGCTTGGCTTCTCTCAAATCCACAAAAGCTATACCTTAAATCAAATATATTCTTCCAAAGGATACGTTTTTCTGAGCTGGTGTGGACAGTCTTTGCTCATTACATCCTTTTATATGTCAAAAATATGTTTTGCATTGCCACAAAAAGGTTTGGTGTATCAAAGTTTGAGAGGAGATTGGATCACTCTTTATGTTGTACTGATCTTGAGATTCAGGACTTCTGCAGTAACCTGGAGAAAAAAAAAAAAAAAACAAAACAAACAAATTTTGAGCTTTGTCATTGTGAGATTTTTTGTTTGAATAATGAGTTATTAACCATTCTAAAATAGGGAGCCTCTCACACCAATGCTATTCTAACATAGACTCATGGAAACCTTTTTGAACCACATAAATATGTTCTTATTCTTGAAAATATTTTGCAATCTAGTGGTTCCAAAAAAGTTCTTAGAATTCTCATTGAGAATTTTCGCGAAGCCCTATTAACTCATCACATGTGGTGGCACTACATCTACGCACAAGCATGAATGAATCAGTTGCCAAATGGGGTATCAAGAGAATATTTTTCCCACATTACAATCAAAAGGATTGTTTTTTTTCCTCCTGCTATGTATGGCATTGTTTGCTTTCTGACATCATCTGTGGGTTTCCTTTATGAATAAAAGAGTATTTGTATCCTTTCATAAGGTCCTAAATTGGTAATGCCCTTGTCCTTCTTTGATCAATTTTTTTTGGTGTTTTTTTTTTTTTTTTTTTATTTTTAGTGTGTAGGTCTTTTGGTAGTGTTGTGGTTAACCCCAATCAGTAAATGAGCACCATGCTGCTGCATGCTCAACCCTCCCTTACACCCCTCCAGAACAGAGAGAAGGAAAAAAACCCTCATGTTTTTTTCTCCTCAATGTATCGTCAACAACAATTGCACAAATGCATCACTATGTAACTTACCACATGCAAAAGGAAGATAAAAAAATCCAATTCCCAGTCTATTTCTGAGGTGTGAATCTGTCTCCTGGTTATCTTTCCCAGTTATTTTGGAGCATGACATTATATGCTGGGGAATATCCCTTTGGCCAGTCTGGGTCAGTGTCCTGGCTTTGCTCTCACAGCTTTTGGTGCACCTGGTAGGGTGTGAGAAGCTGAAGATTCCTTGACTTAGTGTAGACACTACAACTACCTAACAACAACTGGAAACATGAGAGTGTTAGCAACATTATTCTCATACTAAATCCCAAACACAGGACTATACTACCTACTAAAAATAAGAATTGCCTCTATCTCAGCCGAATCCAGAACAGGGTATATTTTTGGTTTTTTTGCAGGTGGTTTCTTTTTTTAATTATTTTTTTGCTTTGCTGAAATCAAACCAAATAGGGTCTGGTGTTTATCACAGTAAAAGTTAACCATTGCTTGGGAAAACTTCATAGAAGCAAGTCTATTCTCTGATCTGAATGACACAAGAGTAGCACTGAAGTGGTTCCCTGAGCCTTGGTTCACAGCTAACAATAATTAAGTCTATCTGTTGTTTATGAGCGCTATTTGCCTGATAGGATTATGCCCTGAATAACACGGAGTGAATGTGTATAGGGAATGTGGTGTGCTAACAAAAGAAAAAAAAAGAAAAAGAAAAAGAAAAAGAAAAAGAAAAAGAAAAAGAAAAAGAAAAAGAAAAAGAAAAAGAAAAAGAAAAAGAAAAAGAAAAAGAAAAAGAAAAAGAAAAAGAAAAAGAAAAAGAAAAAGAAAAAAGAAAAAAGAAAGTCACATTTTTGTGGCAGTTGAAATAAAAATTGTATGTATTTGGTATGGTATTTGTTCTCAATTCTCTGGTAACCTGAAAATGTGTTTTTTATCTTCTGGCTCATAATATGGACAGCAGAGAATGACACTCTTATTCTGTGATTAACTACAATATAGGCTTTAACATAGATCTCTCCATGTGAAGTTGAAATGGTTGATATGAAAAATTTTAAAGCGTACCTTAAAAAATAAAATATTTAGTATAAATTGTTGATTTTGTAGAAAAAAAGTAAATATTATATAGCTTATTTGATAGGCAACAAAATTGTTTTTCTGAAACAAATATGTTTTTACATTGAGGATAATATTTATGCTTAGCAACTATGTATGACATATGTACCTGAATTTTTTTTTTAATTTGAAGATAACAAAACAACAATGAACATTTACCTGGATGTTTGCTCCAAATGATGAGAAGATCTAATTTGATCCCACAAATCAGATTTGACATGAGGTCGTCAGCTGCAACCTAATGACATTTAAGGATAAACAAACAAACAAACAAACAAATAAATAAATAAATGGAGTGCAGTAGGTGTGTGTGTCTGCGCCTTTAGTGAAGGTAGCAAAATTATACATTTTGTGTGTTTTTTTTCTTCTGTGAAGGAGAGTTGTAAATTTCTGGAAACAAATGAAGTGAGAAAAGAAAACATGACTCTAAATCCTTTAGTAATAACAAACCCATCAAACTGTGATAATAACAATAATAATAAAGTCACAATTTTTCATTGCTATCCTTTATCTCGAAATAGTGTAGTACATGGCATTGTGTGATACTTAAAAGCTATGTTTAATCAGAGAGATATTTCATCCTGTAAATCAACAGAATTTTAAAAGAAACATCCCAGAAAAATATCCAGGTAGAACTTCTGTATTTTATGTACTGCTTCTAAATTAGAAGTACACAAACAAGATGTCTTTCAAGTATTGGACTCAGGGTCATTGTCAAGGAGGAATAAAAAGAGGTAGCGGCACAGGAGATAGATACACATACTTTGTATTTCAATAAATGCTCCTGTTGATAAAAAGACTTCTTTTTGTTTTTCTATGATGTCCATACATTTATGCATACGTGAATGACACAGTTGTGCTATGAAGTTAAAAATTTACCCAAGTTCCCTGGGATAACCATGTAAGCAGGTTGCCTCTATCAGTGGAATATAGTGTGTGAGGTAGGCAGGCTGCATGGGGCTATTGCTTTCATCCTTGCACAAGGGGACATTGAGAGAACAGAAGAAGGCAAGAGACTGAAACAACAAAGCTCAGATGATGTCAGTGTACAGGAGGAATTAATATACACTGGAGAATACTGAGAAGAGTTGGTTGAAAAGATATTTTTATCAGCAACAGGCATAGAGAACCAATCCCTAATTCAAGGCTGAAACAGTACAGACAAAAAATACAGCTTCAGGAGACAGAAATCAGTACACAGTAGTGATTCATACACCAATAATATGACACTTATTTATTCAGGTGAAATAATAAAAGAAATAAGCCTAATAACAAAGACTGTGACATCATGGGAAAGAGGGATATCTGGAAAAGTGTAGAGATGTGTTAATCCCATGCTCTGAACATGCAAGGACAAGGAACAATATTTAAGCAATATCTGAAAATATGCATGTTGTCTGACTGAAGCTTATGAAGAGTTCTCAGCTGAGTTTACAAAGAAAAAAAGTCAAATGTAGTTTGGAAAGGAGTGCTGGATAAATGCAGGTTAGAAGTTACTATTTGGATGTTATTCATTTCAGCGAATACACTTTAGTGGAAGTTCTACTCCCAAGATACTTCTGAGATTAATTGGGTAGATCTCAGAGAGCTAGAAAGTTTTCAGAGTTTATAATGGATGATGTTTTAATTTGGCTTAGAGAGTTTAAATTATGCAATGAGAGATTTTGGCAAGGTTTTCAGAGAGTAAGAATAAAGAAGTACACCAAAGACATAGATTAATCTAACAAATGTTCTATGCATTAGACACTGAGGGACTAATCCTTCACCTTTTTGTGTCCTCAATGTAACTTTGTGTAACTGCAAGGAGAACTCTGCTTTAATGGCATCGACGTTACACAGTGTCCGAATAGCTGTATCAAATATGAGACAGTAGAAAACTCTGCTGGGTGTGATTCACTGGCCAGAGATCTAGGTGAAATTGAAGTCTGAGTTTTTCTGTCATTATAATCTCTTTGTAATGCCCTGCTAGTGAAAAGGCACTTTAAGCATAATGTAGGCTTTATAGTAATAAAATAAACTCTTTAAATTTCACTTTTTTATTTAAAAAAAATCTATTTTTTTCTGTTTGAAATACATTTTATTTGTGTGTTAAACTATAATGGAAAAGTCTGGAATCCATCATTAAAACCCATTTTAAACTGTATGAAATCTAGACAGAAAACTAACAAAATGGTCTTTCCACAATGTGTTACAGAGAAATTATTTAAATAACTGCATCAGATGAGACAGCTCTATCTATAAAAAACCAATTTATTTTAAGTAAAGTATCAGAATGAATCTGATATTGCCATTTCAGCATCAAACTGCCTCTCTCCAGTTATTTACAATGTAATTGCCATCCCAATTTCAGTGAAGTTCTGAAATATTTTTCTTGCATGCTGTTTCAAAGAGTTGTAAGGGGTTTATGAAACTTCAACTACATCTGTATTTGGGGGAGTATGGGGTAGGAGGAAAACAACCAGAACCATTGCCCAAGGCCATAGGCTGTAGGAGGCGATGTTGGATAGAAGTACAACCACTCTGCCCTTGGATGCAAGGAGAAAGAGTTCCTCCCTATTGTGCCTTTGCAGGTCTCACTGAGTTATCTCTGCCCTCAAATTTCCTTTGGCCCTGGAAATCTGGGCAGAAATGTGTAATAAAACCTTAGCATCTGAAAAGTGCTTAAAACTGCAGTTATCATATTTTCTTATGTTACAAAATATAATTTAAATAAGAAATAAGTTAAATAATTTGTACATATGGAAAACAAATAGTTATCCACAATTCTGCACCATAAATATTTAAAATTAACATTTTAGCATGAAGCATATGGTTAAGAACTTAGGTTCAATTCAAGCAGAACACCATTTGGGATTTAACTGATAGGTATTCAGTAAAACTCTACAGCATGTTTAGCAAACAGCAGCAAAAAATGTGTGACCAATTTAATCAGCGTGTGCATTGGGAGTGGCTATAAATACGTTTCTAATGAATACCCAACTACCCTTGTGAAATCAATATTTATGTGCTGCTCTTGTCTGCACGTGCTTTTTCTTCCCCCGCCCCCAGCCGCCCACCACTTCATTCCACCTGCCTTCTGAACCTTGCAGTCTGTGGCTGTTCACTGGTGAAAACAAACCCAAAGAGACAAAAGCAAAGCCTACACGCAAGGGTGCGAGAGGAGCTCTTGCAGCTGAGCAGTCTGACAGAAGGGAAGGCAGGTTCCGTCCTCGCTAACTTCGGCCAGTTTAATGTAGGCGCACACAGGCATGCCAACATTTACATTTGTAAATAGACGTGTGGGGGTAATGCCAGAGCTGTTCTGTCCTCTGGAGTTTTGCAAAGCTTTGTTCTAACCTGTGCAATAGACTCACGATGGGGTGGGCATCAGGGTAGCCCACAGGCTCTGTTACTCTGGGACAAAGCGGGTCAGACTTCAGCCCACGGAGGGTGGGATTTAAGTCACCGCTCTTCACTAGGCATTTTCAGAAAAGGACAGCTGCCTGCAGACTGATTTCCTATGCTTACTATTGTGAAAAATTTCTCCTACATCTATTGCCAAAATGCCAGCAGCCTTTTCACTTACCAGGGTGTGTTTCTGCAGCCTCGTTTATAGAGCAGTACTCCATTTACTTGAAGAGCTGAGCACTATTTTGAAGGTTGGCTGTACTAGGGATGCCACAGCAAAAGCTAACGGCGCTGTTGCAGCTGCTGGAAATCACAGCATAACAGTCACTATGTTGCTGTGTACTGGAGTAGGGAGAGGCCTAAGTAGCTGTTGAGGAATGAAACTGTGCTTTTCATATTCACTGACATTAAGCAAAATGTTCTTGCTCGGGAGAAGAACTTAATCAATCAAGAAATGATTTTAAGTACCTTTAAAATTGCTTGTTGTCTCAATTCTATATGCTAATGCAATGATTCATGTGGCTTCAGTACTGCAGGTTGCAATCAGTCTTTCCAGTAACTAAACACAATCCTTTTAACTAGCATCCTGTAAAATCCACATTAAGAGGCTGCAAGCCTACTTCATTAATCTCTTCATTAATCTACCATTCACCCATCAGACAAGAGGGGTACTAGGCATCTGTGGGCTATTTTATGCAGATTTCATCCCTTACATTTCTAGAACACACCATAGAAATAGGTTGAGGTTGCTGAGCATTGTTGCAAAAAAATGTCTGACAGCATTTCCATCTTCTTCTGATCAAAAAAAAGTATATAAAACCATGAACAAAAGTTGTATTCTGGGGATTGGTTCACATGTAAAAAAATTCTGAAGTATTTAAACCATTTTCTTTTAGGAAAAAACATGAGATATGGGTTGACAGCTTGTATGACAAGTTTTAACCCAATGGGATTTTAAAAAGCTGATAAATTAATCCTGAAAATCCAGGTTTATAACAGAAAGCCATATAGGCTCTTACCTCTATTGCTAGAGAGAGCTGTTAGAATACTAACACTTTTTTAAAATGCCTTTCAAAATGTTTTATTTTCAAAATTCAAACTGTAAAATGGTTTAGTTGTAACTGAGAGCCAAAGCTACAGCTTTGGGAAGGAGAAAAATCCCATTCGATTTTTTTTTTTTAATTTCATTTTATTCACCAGAAATATTTTCAAACTATTTTAAAAATAAAATTCTGCATTAAAAGAAAACCCAAAACATAAGAAACAAACAAAAAAAAACCACTTCAGTGAATCATCCCAACTAAAGATCTTGGTATTCTTTAGAAACATCAATGGACTTAGGCTCTCAGTCATTATGTGGAAGACAGAATTGTTCTCATTTTACAAATTACAGAGCCACAGAATGTTAGGAGTTTGAAGGGACCTTGAAAGATCATCTAGGCCAAACCCCTATCCACATAGGTAAACCAAGTCACACAGTAAAGTGGTTTGTGCATGTAATTCACCTTCCCCATTCAAATTCCACTGTGTATTTCAGTTATTACTTAATCATTGCCCCAGAATTAACAAGGACGTGTTTCATACTTCCATTCACCTAGGAGATTAATTCATCTACTAAATTTATCTGAAATATTTGGTCTCCACTCCACGTTTCAGGAGAGACTCAGGAATGTACCACCCATAACAGACACTAGGGAGTGTGCAGTGTCCCATCTAAATAGAGATTTCAACCAACAAACACTCATAAACTGAGGTTCATCACATCTTGCTTTGAGCTGTCCAAACTAGGAAGTTAACAGCCCTGCACTTCCATATGTAGCAGAGGAAGGGGGATGAGAAATGTCTTCAGCCACAAAGTGGATGTTTAAAAGAGAAGAGCTTGCTATTTCTTTTTTACCTCTGTTTCTTATCTTAGGTAGCACCTCTGTGTAAGAAAGTGCAGCGGCTGTCAGTTTAGCTCATTATTTTTGTGGATAGAATCCTAGGATGTGTTTTCTCCCTATGCAAAAATAAAGCCCAAGCATCTCACTGAGTGTTCTAGGGTCTTTTCATAGCCCTGATATTCCTCAGTGGTATGATACCTTTGTTCAGAGCTGAAGATAAAACCATACACAGAGAAGTGGCAACATGAAGGATGGGATATGATAGTATAGGATAGAATAACTCAAATTATTTATTTATTCTTAGTAATGCCTTACTTCTAAAAGCCTTTGACTGTTACCTGTACATTTGAATGTCACATTTACTTCCTACTCTTACTAGTGATGTAGTGTAAGAGTCTACTGTCTTCTCTCTGTTTCAACCCTTTCTGCCCATTACATCATCTCTGAACATTCCCGAAGACTCTGTCTTTACTGCTAAATCAAAGTGAAATAACTTGCTCAAGCTTTGTTCCCTTATTCAAAAGATTTGAACCTTCTTAAGTAGCTCAAGTGACCTGAACTTTCTCAAGTAACTGGAATCAGTCAGAAAAAAAAAAAACTGATCTCCCTACAAAGCTCTATGCGTACAAATGTAGTTAACAGTACAAACCTGGAGCATTTTCACTGTCCAGAAAGGCAGCACTGCTAGATTAATTCCATCTATACACTGCAGAGCTGTGCCCCTGTTAAGTGGGTATTTGATTGTATTCAGCAATTGCTGCCTGATCATTAATGTCTGTGAATCCATTTGTGGCACCACATAAAATTCTCCCTCACTACAAGCATTTCCAACTATTGTAATTTCCCCAAAGAGATAGGAGATTTATTTTACCCAGCTACAGTACTTGAGAGATTTATCAGTGCTGGACATGGTACAACTGCTAAAAGACCCTCCTGGAATACATGACAAACCAAATTCTCTTTTCTTTTCCTTTTCTTTTCTTTTCTTTTCTTTTCTTTTCTTTTCTTTTCTTTTCTTTTCTTTTCTTTTCTTTTCTTTTCTTTTCTTTTCTTTTCTTTTCTTTTCTTTTCTTTTCTTTTCTTTTCTTTTCTTTTCTTTTCTTTTCTTTTCTTTTCTTTTCGCTGATTCTGGTTAGTGTAAGGGTCAAAATTCCAAGTTACAATTTTGCATGTACTTAAAATCTTCCTGTGAAACTGTTTAATGACTTCTTTTGTGAAGGATACTTAAAGATATTGATGTAAATGCTTCTGAAATATCTTTAGCTCTGTTCTGGCTGAAAACCACTGTTTCATAATCTGGTACACTGTACCAGGGCTGTGATCAGATGGAAGAAGCTTTGGTTCTGGTCATTTTATATGTCATAACAGTACCATTATTTCAGAGAAATAGGGACCATCTGGTGGCATTTCAACTCTGGAGGTGCTGTCTTTTCTAAAACAAAATTAAAACCATTTCTTTTTGCATTACTTATGAGAACTATCTGGGATCCTTCTGCATTTTTATGTCCCTTTTTCTGTCTTCCTGTCATTCTTTTCTTATTCTTTCCTGAGTGCAGAAACTGATATAGCAAATAATAAAATAAATTGTGGATTGGAAGTTAGTCCTGTGTGTTTCCTAATGAAACATTTGTGGCATTTCTTGTTTCTGCTTAATCTATGTATTCATCCTGAACCCTGATGAGATTCTACATATCATAAAAATATCCATCTTAGACAAGGTTTTTATGGAAACACCTCGTATCTCCAATCTAGTTGCCGTTAGATTTTATCAGTTATGACTGAGCTCCCTAAGGAATGTAAACATATGACTTGAACTAATTTAATGCACTAAAAACGAACAATCCTTACTTATACACCATCTCTGAATAAACCTACTATTACTAGTAGAGGTGGCATGTATTGAGATTACCTCTTCCTCGATGAAAGAGGTAATCTCAATACATGCAAAACCTGCTATATAACATAGAAATGCTTTTGTTACAGCCTTATTCTGTGTTGTTTTTTTTTTTCTTTTAATTTTATTTTCTTACTAGTTAAAATTGCAAAATAGTAGGGAACATCAAGAGGAATATTATTCTTAAGCCTGGCAGAGGTGAATCAGCCAATCTGAGGCTGAAATGACAAGCACATCAGTCGTTGACACAAACCAGCTGCCAGGCCTCTTTATATGCAAGTCATTCAGTGAGATATCAAAATGTGGAAAATATAATACTCCTACCAACATTTCTTGTTGAATTAATGCCCAGGTGATTTCTTCTGAAATGCTGCAGTTGTATCTTAGAAAAAACAAGAAGCAGTAAAGCATCATACTTATTAGGACCCAATTTGCCACAGCAGCAGTCAAGTGCTTCAGCCTCTCCCAGTGGCAACAGGAAGGGAGGACTGGGGATAGGGAAACTTAGATTAAATTCATAGTGCAGTGCACATTTAGAATTCAGTATTGACAGCTCTAATTACACACACCTTTCCATCACAAGTTCATTAACTAAGAGGTAAACGCTAGAAAAGCAGTGTCAACTTCTCGCAGATATAAATAAATAAATGCAGAGACAAACACTCCAGAGTTTGTGACCTTTCTCTTTTCTTTCTGGCAAAGACCCACATGTTGTTCTCTGCACTTTTGTTTATTTTTTATATTGGAAGAAGAGAAAAAGCTGACTGGATATTAATCGTTCATTCAAAATATAACCTTAAAAAGTTAGTCAGTTTAGGGTATGATGCACTCAGGGAATTTGCCTTCCAGCAACATTTTAAAAAAAGGAATCTCAGCTGCTCTTCAGACTTCTTCTAAAATAGATGAAGAGAATCAAGGACCATGAGAAAACAAATATTTTAGAACAGGCTGAACTCTTTCATGGAAATAAATAATTATCTGCAGCATTGAAAGAGATAACTTGGATGACAAAATGCTGTTTGAGGTGAATCCTGCTATTTCAGAAGATAAGAAGACAAGAAGTTCATTACTCAGCACAAGACCAATGGAAAACCCACCTGTAGGATATTAAACATACCTATAACCTCTGTGCCTTTGCATGCGTCAGCCATAGCCCAAAGGCAGCAATTTATGACATTGGAACAGGATGCTACAGTCAGTTAATTTTAAGTGTTATTTCCACATGCATAAAAGCTGGTAGAAGTAAGTCATCAGGACATCCCAAGTCAAGTAAGTGAGGCAACTCACTGAGTCAGGTTGCAATTCACAAGTTAAAGAAAATGAGGGATGGGGTTTCTTGTATAAGGTACTGTTCCGTCACATCCACCATAAATTCTCACTAAGACCAGTTTATGTGTTTTACCACTAAACATAGCTTCTATAAGTGATTACATGTACATAGTTCCAAACCTCACCAGTGTAGGCACAGCACTCTGCTTTTCCTTTTTAAGTCTATATCTGTGTACTTTGGTAAAAAAATGTTGGATTTTGATCCCTTAAATGGATCTCTTTCCTTTGACCATCATGTGTCCAGAGAGGTTTAAGCTGTGTTTTGAGTTAGTCTTTGAAATAACTACCACAAAATCTAGTTTGGTTCTAACATAATTCAAGGGTGTATAATTCACGTGAGCTATAAGATCATAGTCAGTCCTTGTAATAAATTTCCTGTCATACAGAACTGTGCCAGGAAGTTGGAGGAAAAGGTTACTGGCGCATCCTTCATGCATCCTTCTCACACGATCATGTGAGAGCATTGATGGGGAGCACAAATGGGATTGCTGGATGCCTAGCTCAGGACAAGGACAAAGAGAATTCATTAAAGAATTCCTTGTTTAATTTTCTATTACATAACAATATATTTGAAATTTCACAAAATACTGAGGTATTCCAAAACTACCATGAGTGAACTCTGCAGTCATTCAAATTTTAAATAATTTGGCCACAAAAATAGTAGTGGGACACAAACTTCTTACATTGGAAGACATGATGCATTTCCTTTTTCATTTCACAATATCATTCCTCTAGTGTATGAGTCAGTTTGAAAGATTTGTTTAGTAACACTAGCAAGATGAATAATGTCTTAAAAAGAAAAATATGAATCAATCCTTATTGAGATGCAAATCAGTATTTTATCTATGGATAGGGCATGAAATGTATATGACACTTTCTCTTTATACAAACAGTACACTACAGAACTTCACAAGCTAGCAGAAGTTTCTACCTTCAAAAATGCCCAAGACTTTGCAATATCTTAAGAAAAAATAATCCTTTTATAGGCATTATGAATATTTTAATATGCATATGATTCAGCTACTCACAGACAGTTGCAGGTTTCAGCTGTTACCATGCAGACTGCTGTAAAGATTACTACAGTATTCACTGTATTGCCTACTGAAAATTTCTTTTTGTCCTCATTCTAGATATTACTTATTACAACGCACAATTTCTCAATAGGTGGATTAATGTTCTGACATGCCAAAGACTGTTCTGCTAACACAGTCTGATACTTGAAGAAAAGATGCTGGTTTTTATTTTTAAAATTGAGTATCACCCATCTATCACGGTTCCTTATTTTGTTTGTTTGCCAGTCTTTCTCTTGCCTAACAGGCACAAAGTGCTTGACAAGAAGCATTCAAACAGTTTTCAGCAATAATTTCCAAGTTAGATTGCCTGGAGTTGCATTTCTGCATTTTCTTTTTTTTTTTTTTTTTTATAGTAATATCCATGAATGAATGTCTAAGGGATGAGAAGCTTTCATATGTTCTGTCCATTTACAAATGCTGGAGAAATGCTGGATTCATTCCTGTGTGATCTAGTCTAGGTGATCCTGCTCAGGCATGGGGGGTTGGACGAGATGATCTTTCAAGGTTCCTTGCAACTCCTAATGTTCTGTGATTCTGTGTGATTCTGACTCTTTCTAGGAACAGGGTGTAATGAGAATTCTGTCCACAATCTTCTATGTAAGTGTTTATTGAAAAAAAAAAAATTAATAAATTTCCCATAACATTAAAGTATCTGCTAGAGTTTTTCAGATGTAAGCACTAGACATAATCTTCTTCTTCAAAGTGAATAAGTACAGCAAGTTTAAAAAACCATCCAGTTTCTTTGTCTTATATATAATAAGTCCCTAAAAGTTATACAGTTAGCCAAACTGGGTTCTTCATTCCATGTGCATCCTAGGCTATTAGAAACATGAATATTTGCCAATTCTGGTTTAAGTTAACTTAATTGAGTGAATGTTATTATGGAGCTGTTCTCAGTCTGGATGTGTCTGTACCCAAAGTAAATAACATGATCACAGTTCAGAGTTTCTTTTAAAGAAGTATTATTTGAAATGTTTTCTTTTGAGTGTATTTTTGATATTTTTTTAAGTGTCCATTGTTATGTCCCACCAGCTGGGCAAACCAGAGCGGTTCAGACCTGTCTATACCCTCCCACCAAGTGAGTATACATAGTGTTAACTTTTCTACCTGTCCCAGTCTCTTAGCTAGTCTCTTTTAACCACCACACCTGCGAGATTAGCTTCTGTAATCCTCTGAACGGTACTAGGAAGTAACTACAATTACCCAGGAGGTCCAAGCAAAGCACAATTTTACTTAAAAGTCAGTATGATTATAAAGCTTTCAAACGAAACCACACCACAATATATACTCAGAGCAAGGGATTACAATTAGCAGAATATAGCAAAACTGAAAATGCTGTTACTATTACATGCTGGGAATAAGGTTAGAAATTGTGAGAAAGAGAGAGAGAGATAAAAGAGAAAAAATAAGAAGATATCACCACTCAGGGACTCACTGTCATGAGGTTGTGCTCCCTGGATGGTGGGTGCGCACCAGAGGTCTGGAATCTGCATCTGTTGTGGTACCTGTCCCCAGCCCTCTGGGGAGTCCTGGCATATCTTGTGCAGACTCAGTGGCGGTTTCAGAGTGTTCTGGAAAAGAGTCGGTGAGGAATGGTGGTCCCAAGGAAGCATTTGACACCACCCCTACCCCCGACTGGGCTGATGATACAATGAGCCCATTCAGTGGCCTTACACAGGACTTTAGCAAGGAGGGACTCTGCCTCTGCAGGGCCCCACTTGCTTGTCACTGTTGCTTATCAGATAAAGACAGGATCCTGGTTATCAGGGTGGCTACTGACTGAGGGGCTGCCCTTGCAGGGACAGTATCCAGATGGTTTATTGGATGAGGACCCCACCTAAGCATATTGTCTGGTTTGTCAGGGTGGTTGCTTGAGATCAAGAGCCTACAGGCCATTCCAACCTTTGGAGGATGGAGGCCCTAGTCCCATGCCCTCAGATGTTTGCAAGATCAAGGCCTCTGTGAGGCAAGAACCAGTCCAAAAAATGTTGCCCTGCCTCTGCAGGTTCTGTTATCTTGCAACACAGGTTGTTTGAGACAAAAACACTCATTCCAGTTCCTGTGAAATAGTATTCAGTCCAATACATCCATTTACCAGAACACAAAATGGAGCTGCAAGTTTGTGCAATGCATCCAATGGGAGTTTTTTCTTAATATTTACAGTTTTGTTTATTTTTGTGTAATTTGACTTTTGAGGAAGTTGGCTGAAATATGGGCAAGTCCCACAAAGAAAAGCTGCAGCAGCTTTATATTTATCCCTAGGCTAGATTTAGTTTCAGCAAATCTTTGTATGGTTTGTATGTGTTCTTATATCAGTAGTGCCTCTAAAAGACATATCCCCTTTTAAATATGCAAAATGTATCAGTGATTAGTAAACATCTGTTACCAGGTCTGTTGTAGAATATTGTCTCTTCATCAAGATAGAAGGATTGCGTTTAATCTGTTTCAATAGCTCAAAAGATTAAAGGAATAAGAACTTTAAGAAAAGATTTTTAGTTTTCTTGTTTACAAGTTTTTTCACTGTGTAAAATAGTTCCTCAGTAGATCAAATCTTCAAATGTTTAAACTGGTATATTATGTTGACAAATGCTAGCTGACAATTCCTCTAATCTTTCAGTAACTGTGGAGCAATGCTCTTATTCTTTATACAATAAATTAATTGAGGTGAGAAAGAGAAAGAGTGCTATTGATCCTGTATTAGCCGTGCCTGATGGAGTGTGTTTTCCATGTCACAGAATGCCCCTACCACCATGACAACACTACCTACATTGTCGGTGTTTTGCTAGAACTCTGTGTCTGGAATAAATGTACAGACAGGTATAAAAAATATATATTTTCAAAATCTCCCTGTGAAGGAGTAGAAGACCTCAAGAAGCATCCAAGATGAGATAAATCAATTCACATCAGTTGCTCTAGTGATACAACCCAGCAGTAAACACTGTTCAAACAAATGACTGAAATAGGTTTATAGTTGTTTGGCTGTGAACCTGCTCTCCAAAATTGCAGCATTTCAAGTTTTGAAGTGAACCATATGTTGATAAATGCTCAGATACTTAGACTCTTTGCAGTGTAACAGACACACCAGCTGTATCTGGTTTCCTTTTACTCCAGTGAGGAACTCACAACTCCCAATTTAGCTAAGCATTTAAGCACAGTCTTACATCTACTTTAAGTGTTTTGTTGAATTTAAGTAATGAATTCAAAACTTAAATTCCCATCTGCCACATGTGCTCCCCTGGAGGCCCTAATGAAGTTAGAGGATTATTGTTGGGCTGCAGATCTCACAGAAGGAGAGAAGTGTAACACCTCTGCTGCCTCAATCATTCTGAAGGGACTGTGGTTACAAACCCTTACAGCCATGAGTGTCCTGCTGCTCAGTGACAGATTCATCTTGCATGCCCAGAACATGTGTGAAAGCCAGCATCACTCTCTTTGTATGAAGGTGATCGCTCCTGAAAAATCCTGTAAAATATGAGTGTTTTGAGTTTAATTTCTGTGAGCATTTCTCTTTCATTCTTTCGAACACTGTGAGTTTACTTCCTTCAACTTCATATATAATTTCCTTGCAGTTTAAGAGGATGTGTGCATATCCATAAGTACACCTCAGCTATCTATGCTTTCCTTATCCTTCATTTTAAAGTGAAATATCTTTCAGTTACTCCAACAGCCCTTCCCACTCACCATTTTCCTCGAGGCTAAATACATATAGTTTTGTATATTTTGATGGAATATACTTACTCTTCCTAATCTCTTCAGTGCTATATGAAGTAGAGAAGTATAAACTTCTTTTTTTTTTTTCCCTAGGTGATGAACAGAGGTTGATTCACTTTGACTTCATCCATAATGTCTTTCTGATGCATGTGAGACAGTTAGCTTGATCTCTGTGCTGAGAGGTATTGACTGAATCATGTTTTAACATTTTGCTGGCTACAGGCCTTTAGAGATCTTCCAATTTTACTTTCCAAGGGAATTAGCTGATTCGCTTCTACTTGAAAATCCAGAAAATAATATCTAATGTGGAGGACAAATGATCTAGGACTCTGGATACTTGTCACTAAAGTTGCACTTTTGAGAGCTTCAGAAGCCAGATTCCAACATTTATGTGTTATTTGGTATCTAAGTAGCTTAGGGTGCAAGCTGAGTGTATTTGGATGCTATGTGAGTCTACCCCCATGGGAATGTCAAAACATCTAGATACTCCCAGAGCATATCCACTAAAAGGATTTTACATTAAAGACAGATGGAGCATAACAAATTCATTTCTGAGCTAAATAATGTACACAGAAATCATCTGGCATTTGGAGAACTCAAATGAAACCTCTGTTCCATTTGATAGGTAAATATTTAAGCAAAACAGAGTAAGTTTAGGTTAAAAGAGATTGAGTCACTTATGTGAGATTATCCAATCAAAAGGTATCTGAGGAAACTAAAATTTTGGTCCTTGGTCCACATATTGTATTTTATAGATTATTTTTTAAGTTTTCTTGACTCAAGTTTTCATATCATTTGTCTAATCAGTATAGCAGGATGTGCTAGAGGAGAAAAGGGTATGAGTATTTGCCATGTCTTTTAGGTAAAAGTGTTTTCATGTCTTAATTTTTAATACATGTAATTCAAGTGTACAGTTTACATCTGAGATGAGCAGAAATAAGCACTTCTCTCCATCATCAAATTAAGAGACCATGTATTTTCAAAGACCAGAACTTAAGACCTGGACCCTGAACATTCTTGAGTGTATAATTTGATGCTTACCAGCTGCATCATCAAAACTTTTACACTTTCATATTCAGATCCCAAATTTGGTACCTGAAGTTTAGATACAATATGTGTCATTTAGTTGAGTAAGCATATTCACAAAGATTGTTATAACATCAGTAACTAAAACAAAATCTCTTTGAGGCCACTGTCTTAAGCATTTTATAGATTTTTTTTTTTCAGTCTATGCTTCTGTCTCTGTAATAGAGCTAGCAAATGCATCTATGCTAGGTACAATTTCAAGAGTTTATTTCTATTCTGGTATCTTTATTGCAAGTGTTCTTCAAACAAAATAATAGGTTGTTGACCTTCTTATGTTTGTGCAGGCACAAAGCAGATGAACAGTAACAAAAACTCTGTGGTCTATTACGATTTTAAGTTTGAAGATTATTTCTCTGTTTTTTTTTTTAAAAATAGTCATACCTGCACATTTTTGACAGGGTTCTTATGCTTGCTAATTAAATTTCATTTTCAAAACATCATATTATGGTAACACATGTCACAGCCAAGAATTACAACCTTATGCAGTTTTAATTTTTTTGTTTAGAAATAGAATTGGCTGTTTCATGCACTTTTATTAAATTTCTAATTTTATGGATCTACACAGATTTAAAATGACAGTATTTCTTTTCTGTCCACATGTAAATATAGCAATTGATAACACAAATATCTATGCTCATGCAAACACTTCGTTTCAGTGTTTATCTGACTTAGTTTCAGCCTAATTTACTTTCTCTTCCATTCTGAAAATGTCATAACCTTCTCTTATTAGCACACCATGAGCCCTTTTCTTCTGGTATATGCTCTTTTCCTGAGGTCATGACAGGTCATACATTTCCCTCGAAATATAGGGCTATCAAAGCACCAGTCATCTAAAAGGGATATGTTGCAACCATGGAGCAATTAAAGTGTGTCACTGTCATAATCCATTGATGAAGGTCACTGTCACCATGATTTGCTTCATATCAAGATCAGAATCCCTGAGTCCTCCATTAGCAGTTGCGTGGGTTGGCTTTCATGATTCCCGACAGTGCACCTAATAGTGATAATTAACCACACTGTCAGAATGTCCCTTTGCATGCTTTTACTTGGAGTGGTCAGGCTGAGTAGTACCAATATTTTTTCTGTTGATCTTTAACAATACAGATACTTTGTCTAAAACGAGCAGCATAAGATTCCTCAGCTTCTTGCTAAAGGTCATTTTGACCAATTACGTTACAAAAGGGGAGAGGGGAAGAGTAAAATAACACTTACTGGAAGTCCTAATTGTGGTTGATCATAAAGTAGGCTGCGTGTGTGAATGTCATTTTGCTTACTATCTTTACTTGTGAGAATAGCCTTATATGTTGAGTTGCACTATTTCTGTATGACATAACCAGGTGTAAATGGAAATAAAGCCATCTAATTAGGTGTAAGTGTCTTTTCATTGAGGCAATTAACTATCAGTAAAGGTTTTTTCCCTTCTTTTAACAATTATGGTTTTCATTCTTCCTAAGCTTTATCCCACTAAAAAGGATTTCAGCATGAATTCTAGCAAAAACGTAAATGTTAGCAGAAAATAGCCCACTAACAAATTTTGTCTTTGTTGAAAACAAGTTATTCACAGTCTCCATGCACTTGATTTGTATTGGCCAAAATTTCTATGAGAAAGCTAGAAGAAAAAAAAAATTGAATAATACATTTTTTTGTGCAATAAATTGGGTGGTTTAGAGTAGGAAAAAAAAGAAAAATTGGTAGAAATAAATTATCTGAAATGAGACCTAAAAATACTATCTCATAAACTTTAATCCCCTAATGAGTTGATGACAGTTTTCCAGATAGTTTAGAATCTATTCTTAGATATTACAATAACAGTACATTCTACATATTAGAGTCTTTCTGCTTTACTCTTTGGATTATTCTTTTTTATTTTGCCAATTATATTCCTCTTCAGGAGAGGAAAGATAAAACACTGTATCTCCTGTACACAGGAGTAGTACACTGTTGGTACACTGGTATTGAACAACTGCCACAGTCCATACAAGAGATTTTTAGAATTTCAAGCTGAGTGGAACAAATAAAATAATGATTACAGGCACTTCAATTTGTGTACTTGTGTGTCTGCATGTTATTAGTGAAAACATGCGAGGTTTTATTACTTTTCCCAGGGATTTGTTTGTTTGTTTGTTTGTTTGTTTGTTTTTCAAAAGGGGAACATACTTGGAAACTGACTGAAGTTAACAGCCCAGAATGCTATGAAAAATGGAGAGGGAGGTGGAGTTGATTTTTAGGTAGAACATTGAAGTGTAGCTCACTGGTGGTGAAGATGAAGAGTCTAACCAGCCTAGACACTCTTAAAATTAAAACCTTCACAGAAGTTTGTGTTTCATGTAGATATATTAATGGCATAAAAAAGGGAAAAGTGCGTATCTTCAGTATGCCTGAGGAGAATCAACTTTCAGAGATAGTGTATTCTAGGTAATAAATATGTCAGTAATTTTTAGACTGCAAATGGATCTTCCTCATATTTTGCTGTTTTTTCCTTCTGCTTACTAAGCTCCGAGTTCTAATTCCTTATGAATAATACGTTGTCTTTGAGGTGGGACTATATGCGTGTGCTCCATAGTGAACATGGCCCCTTCCTCTGAATATTTCTATAGTATATGGGATTTGTGATTCAATCTGTAGTCTTTTTCAGTATAATTCACTCATATGGCAGCATGACAATGTTAGTGTCACTTTATTGTACTGTATTTGCACAGAAACATTCAGAAACTTTGGCTACAACCTGATGAAATTCAAGCATACAGGATGGCTTTTTGACTGATTTGAGTCAGTAATAGAGGTTTTTCAGCTCTTCAGACTGCAAGTTTTCTTTATGAGAAATTAAAATTTTGCATCTGCTACAATCAATTGATTCCAAGGAGATAATAATAATAATAGAAAAAAAAACAAAAACACAAAAAAACCCTACCCCCAAACCCCCAAAAGATACATTCACACACACACACACACACACACACACACACACAGCCTTCCCTAAACAACATGTGAATAAAGGTAAAGTTGCATCTATAGGATATTCTGATCCTTGTGAATTCCAGTAATGGATTTTCATGTTTTGTTCTGTTTTTCTTTCCAGCACTCCTTAAAACATTACACTATAAAACCATTCTCACAGCTGTAAAGAAACTTAAGGATTGTTTGTTGCTTATATCCTTATCTCTAAAATGAAGAATGAGAAGGAAAACCTGTTTCTGATAAAAAGTAGGCTTGATGCTTTCTATAATTTTAAGGTCTCTTCATGTATTCACATTAATGAATTAGTGAAAAATAAAATGCTAGCATAAAATAAATAATTTTCCTGCACAGGGAAAGATGAGTTGAAAAACATAGGATGAAAATGAAGAACAAGGTAATTATGTATCTCTTTCTTTCACAAGGAAACACTTGATTGGACTCATTTTAAAGAAAAGATTTATGAAGATCACCCTAATTTTCAGGATGGTTACAGTAAGAAGCACTGTTTCCTTTTTTCATACTGGACAAATAAATCAATAGTCACTTTTCATTTTAAAATAACTTACAGTAAAGTGATGTCTGCACAACAGAACCTAAAAGCACATCCCAGTTCTCAGGTCTATTTGCTTGTGCTGGAGATGTCCTGAATTCACACTAGGCTGGTGTATGCATATGAACTCTGTGCCATGGCTTCAACACAAAGAAAAAGTATACACAGGGATTAGGTTTGAACTGTGACATAGAGTGGCCATGCCTATATCACTGATTAAAAAGGATTATAAACCACACCATGTGGCTGAGGATTGTTTGGTGTCTGTGCTACTTAAACCTAACCCCTTTCTGTTTGTCTTGGAGAGACATTCAAAAGAATGAGCAACCCGACAGTTCAGTGGTGTAGATGAATAAGATCTATGGCTCAGGTTCATTCCCTATAACGTTTTTACTTAATGATACAAGCGGATCCCTCTGCCTGTTCTGGGTGATCAGTGAATACCCAGTGGTAGGCGACAGCAGGCACCAACAGATATAGCCAAAGCTGGAGATGTGCCTGTATAGAAAAAGAAATAGCATTCTGGTTCAAAGTTCTGAGTGTAAACAACAGAAAAATAGTTAGGGTGGACCTCAGCATGTGCAGAGGTAAGTCCTGGCTTAGAGTTGGTCTGAGTGAGGAGCCACTGTCCTGCACCCCTGAATGCTGTGGGTAGGGGCACTGTGATGGGCATCAGGGGAGGAGAGGAGATGTGCAAAGAGAGTTTTGACTCAAGGTTTTCTTATTCTTACTTATCTTTAGGCACACTTGGGACCTTAGCTGTCAAGAAACTGAAATCAAGGTCTCTGAAGAAATCAGGCTGAAGTCGAGCCACTTCTGCATCTGTTTAAAATACATTAAATTTCAATAGCTCCACAAAATTCAACTGAAAATGTTCTCCTGTGGGTAGCTACCTGGCTTGTTGAATTCTTCTTTTTTTTTTTTTTCCCAATAGTTTCAATTTATCTGAATATGGTGTTTACAAGCCTGATCTATGAAATCTTTCTGTCTGGCCTGGTTCTGCGTAAAATCGGGGGTGTGAAATGTGGATATTTTGGGAAATTGCAGCTTTGCTGAACTTGCAGGAAAATCCCTTGTCAGAATTTTTCCAACATGCCTTAGGAGTTTCACCTAGTCCTTGTCCCACGTGCCTCTGCAATTATTACACTCATTAGAAAATAAAAAAAAAAAAAACAAAAACCATAACCAAACAGGTAAGACAATCCCCCTGGAAAAGGGAGTCAAGGCATCCATTCCTGGGCAAATGAAGATGTACAATATAAAGATGGTACCAGAGTACTCCCTGCCATTCTTCCTTTGCCGTGAGCAAAATGAGAGCATCTTGTGGATGTAGGGAAAAGCTGCTTCAAATTATGTGTTAAATTATGCTCTAAATTACACACATTTATTAGTTGTTGCTGGAGGCCTGTTCTCTCTCTTCTGCTGAGATGTGATCTGACCACAGGTCAGTCAGACCTAAAGTCTGTTCCTGTAAACTAAGCTTACCTCAGTATAATCCCATGAGTATTGAGTCAGCTAAATAGTTATTTTCTTTACAATATCAATGCTCTTTCCATTTCAGTTTAATTTGGGGGGGGGTGGTGGTTTAATGGTTTGGTTTTGTTTTTAAAGATCACTAGTAAGAGGTATACTTCTTTTATGGTTGGAGATCATGGACATTTTCCTTGCTTGATCTAGTCAATTTTGTTTTGAGCAACAGAGCGGAACTATGAAATCTGAACTCAGTATAACTATAATATAGTTAATTTTATTAGACATTTAAACTAAGTAGTAACATTGCATGTAATCTCTATGTGTGTCAGCTGTGATTTTCAATGCTTCTGTGTAAGACGTTTCTGGGTTTAAATTTAAACATGACTTCCCATAATAATGTATTTTGAATTTAGAGATGAGGCAAAGCATGACATTTTAGGTTCTAGAGTGGTAATGACTTAAGACTCTCTCCCTTCTAGGTCATTGGGATTTCTCTAGGCTATGATGTCTGTTATCAACAGGAGTCATCACTGCAGTGGGTCACTGCAGCCATTCAGTGAGTAGCTCTGGACTCCCTAATGAAGCTGATGCTATCTTTGTGCTTGCTACCTACAAAAGAAAGGTTATTTGTTCATGGGCAGTTAGCAAATTAAAAGGCACAGAAACATTTTACATGCCAGTATTGTAATGAAGAAGAGTTTCATCTAACACTACAGTTCTGAAAGCCAATGTTCTATCCTTAACTATCCACAAAGATCACTAGACATGATTTGAATAATTTTTTTTTTCCTTAGCTTTCAAAATAAAATGTTTTCTCTGCAATACAATATAATCTTCTTTGTAATTTAAAGTCCTGGATGCCATCATTAGGCCCAATAACAGCTGTGATTTCTTCAGGGAGAGTTTAATCAGTTTGTTGTGACATGGTACCAGGAACTCAATTGTGATTGATCACTACTGCTCAAGAACTGGCCAGAGGGAGTCTGAACAAATCATTTCAACAGTGCCTTGGAGCTGCAGAACCTCAGACAATGAGAGGCCTCTTGAAGCTGGCAGAAATATTAACAGGCTGCAGGAATGGAAGGGCTTCAAGTGACTCTGTAAATATTGCCTTCAGTATGGCCAGGGGAAATTCTGTTATCCCATTACTCAGTGCATTGGTTCTCAAGATTGGATGAAGGGTAAAACAGATCACCCTCTGAGGCCACCTTACTACTAGTAGTAAAGTGTCAGTGAATTTTCAGGAAATTTTAAAAACATTCTTTCTATGAAAAATAAATTTTCTGTGTTCCACTGATCTGTACCATGTTTTCTTTTTCCTTTTCACAGACTCAGATAACTAGAGCCCCTTATGTTTGTCTATGTGTAACACATATCCTGGCCATAAAATTTCTTTGATGATGCTTATAATAAATCAATATGTCATGGCTGATCAAGAGAAGAACCTCTAAAATAACATTGAAGCCAAGGCATCAATTCATTGACTAAATCAATAGACCATCAAACCCCATTGTAAATTATTTTAGTGACTATTTACATAGTGGCTCCCACTTTCAGTCACTACATCCTGTTATACTTTTCGCTTTCTATATCATGTCTTTACTGTAAGAAATCTTCTTTGATGTAACTATTCATAACAACTTAGATCCCTGAAGGGTTTTTCTCTGCTTGCTAGCAGAAACTAATATCTGTGCCATCAACATTAACCAGTACTGTTACCAGTGCTGTAAAACAGTTTGCTGCAGGCTCCTTCTTTTGAGATGATCCAAAACCATTATACTGTAAAATATCTTAATATGAGACAATTGTAACATCAACATTTGTCTCATGGCCCATGGAACCTCTTTGTGTCCCAACAGGTTGTTAGCACATAATGCAGCCTTGTCACCATTTTGCTGGGAGTGATCAAATTTGCCCTTTTCAGGGAATTTTAACTGAATTGAGGTCCTTTAATAACTAATTGAAAACATGTTGTCTTGATTTCACATATTTTACAAGCTCTAATTTTTACATTCCACTCTTTTTCTTTCATTTTAATTTTAATTTTAATTTNTTTCCTTTTCCTTTTCCTTTTCCTTTTCCTTTTCCTTCTTCTTAATGTGAACAACGGAATCATATATAATATTCTGGGAATAGATTTTCTAGTGCTGTAGAACAGTTTCTACTTCTATTCAGTATTCCTTTGCTTATGCATCCAAGGATCACAGCTGCTTTTCCAGATGTCATATTAAAGTAAGAGCTCATCACCATGAGCTATTTAGTTTTCCCAATTACCTGTTTCCAAAGTCATTTATCTCCAAAATATTATCTTTCATGTTGTATATTCTTTATCTTGAAATGGTAAAATGGAAAGGCAGGAACACAAAAAGCGTGAGAAAAAGTCATTGAAAAGAATAAATATTGAAAAATGTTAAAGGTCAGTAAAAAAAGAAGAGTGTGGGAGGAAAAAATGGCACTTTCATATGTAAGAGATAAAATTGCTAAGGTGGTCACCTTTCCAAAAGACAAAGGCAAGAAGCTATATACTTGCACTTCTTCCCAAAATGATTTAGTATAACTGTTTGGAAAGCTAAAATGCTTTAGGAATAGGATGCCTACATCCATTTGCTGTGGAACATATATTGAACTCCCTCTACCAATTTCATGTTCTCCTAGGTTGTCAATTTTACATAATAAAATAGGATATAATTTTGTATATATTATTTAAAAATTGGAAAACATTATGACTGCTTTGAAATGAAATGCTTTCAATATATTCCAGTCAGGTCTAGCTGGAAAAGAGGAGCTTTCTAGCTCCTCACTGGAAGCAGTTACTCCAAAAGATGACAGGAAAAGAGGAGGCTGCACATTACGAGAACTGCTGGCAGTAGATCACAGAATCACAGATAGGGATTGGAAGGGGCCTCTGGAGATCAAGTCCAACTCTTCTGCCAGAGCAGGATCACCTAGAGAAAGTTACACAGGACAGCATCCAGTTGGGTTATGAATATCTCCAGAGCTGGAGTCTCTGCAACCTCTCTGGACAGCGTGTGACAGTGCTCTGCTGTCCTTACAGTAAAGAAGTTCCTCCTCATGTTTAGTAGGAACCTTCTCCAGTAGCTCTCTGTCCTTTTTGAACCAGGGACCGCAGAACATCACACAATATTCCAGATGAGGCCTCGCTGGGGCAGAGTAGAGGGAGAGGAGAACCTCCCGTGAACTGCTGTACACACTTTTGTTGACACACTCCAGGATGCTTTTGGGTTTCTTTGCCATGAGGGCACATGTAGAACTGAAAAAAAGGATCAGAATGAAGGAAGACTCTGGTACCTCATTAGCACTTGTGTTGATGTGCACTATTGTTGATGTACACTTAGCTATGAGATGACCATTTATGCAGTCCAGATGTTTTCTGGAATGTGTTGAGGACAACTTCCTTATACAGATGGTGGAGGAGCCAACATGGGGTAGGGTGGTACTAGGTCTTGTCCTTACTAATAAGGATGGGTTTGTTAGGGAAGTGAAGGTCAAGGGCAGCTTGGGACATAGTGACCATCAGATGGTGACCAAGATCTGGAGTGGAAGGAGCACAGCAAAAAGTAGGATTGCTACCCCAGACTTTAGGAGAGCAAACTGTGATCTCTTCCGGGCCCTAATTAGAGCTCTCCCATGGGCTGGGCTGTTAGAAGGTCAGGGGGCCTGTGAGAACTGGGCAGTGTTTAAACCGCGCTTCTTCCAAGCTCAGGATCGGTGTGTCCCTATGAGTAAGAGATCAGGGAAGGGTGGCAGGAGACCTGTGTGGATGAGCAGGGAGCTCATGCATGAACTCCAAGAGAAGCAGAAGGTCCATGAGTTATGTAAAAATGTCTGACCACTTGGGAGGAGTATAGAAATGTTGTCAGGGCCTGCAGGGCTGTGATGAGGAAGGCTGAAGTCCACCTGGAAATGAAGTTGGCAAAGAACATGAAGGATAATAAGAAGGTTTTTTTTAAAGTATGTGAACAGCAGGAGGAAGACTAGGGAAAATGTGGGTCCCCTACTGAACGAGGAGGGTGTCCTGATAACAGAGGATGCTGGGAAGGTGGAGATACTGAATGCCTTCTTTGCTTCAGTCTTCACTTCAAAGACTCCCTCTTGGGTCTCCTGGACCCTGGAAGGAAGAAAGACAGTTTTGGAAACTGAGAACTTCCCT
>VXBZ01003297.1:6096-106501 GCA_013399135.1 Heliornis fulica
CCCGGCCGTCCCTCCGCGCAGGCGGCGGTGGCGGCGGGAGGAGACTAGAGGCGACACTCCGAGGAGCCCGGTGGCTTTCCCAGCCCGAGAGACCTAACTCCTGAGCGGGCTCTTCGGGAGGAATTGACAACATGGCTTCCCCACCGCACCAGCAGCTGCTGCATCACCACAGCACCGAGGTGAGCTGCGACTCCAGCGGGGACAGCAACAGCGTGACGGTGAAAATCAACCCCAGGCAGCACCAGGGCTGCTCCTCTTCCAAGCACTGCAAGTACAGCATCTCCTCCAGCTGCAGTTCGGGGGAGTCGGGGGGCACCNNTGGCGGCAGCAGTGGCTCCGGCCTCCGCCGGCCGAAGAAGCTGCCGCAGCTCTTCGAGAGGGCCTCTTCCAAGTGGTGGAATCCCAAGTTTGACTCCAACAACCTGGAGGAGGCTTGCATGGAGAGATGCTTCCCACAGACCCAGCGCCGTTTTCGCTATGCCCTCTTCTACATCGGCGTGGCCTGTCTGCTCTGGGGCATCTACTTCGGCATCCACATGAGAGAGAAACAGATTGTGTTCATGGTGCCAGCTCTGTGCTTCCTCTTGGTATGTGTAGCTTTTTTTGTGTTCACTTTCACTAAGACTTACGCCCGGCATTACGTCTGGACTTCGCTGATACTCACCCTCCTGGTTTTTGCTTTGACTCTGGCTCCACAGTTCCAGGCTCTGAAGCCTGTCTCAGGAAGTGGTGACATGTCCAATCGGACTCCCCCAGCAGATCCGACAGACACTTGTCTTTCTCAAGTAGGCAGTTTTTCTATGTGTATTGAAGTGCTCTTGTTGCTTTACACAGTGATGCACTTACCCTTGTATTTAAGCTTGTTTCTGGGACTGTCGTACTCGGTCCTGTTTGAGACCTTTGGTTACCGCTTCCGCTATGAGAACTGTTTTGCACCTCTGGGAGCCGGTGTGGTTTATTGGGAGCTGCTGAGCAAAGCCTTCCTGCACATCTGCATCCATGCCATCGGTATTCATTTATTTATCATGTCTGAAGTTAGATCGAGAAGCACATTCCTGAAAGTGGGGCAGTCCATCATGCATGGGAAAGACTTGGAAGTGGAAAAAGCCCTGAAAGAGCGGATGATTCACTCTGTTATGCCAAGAATAATAGCTGATGACTTAATGAAGCAGGGGGATGACGAAAGTGAAAACTCCATCAAACGTCATTCCACCTCGAGCCCCAAAAACAGGAAGAAGAAGCCCTCCATACAGAAAACCCCCATAATTTTCCGTCCTTTTAAAATGCAGCAGATCGAGCAAGTGAGCATTCTGTTCGCAGATATCGTTGGCTTCACGAAAATGAGCGCCAATAAATCTGCCCACGCTCTGGTGGGACTCCTGAACGACCTCTTTGGACGTTTTGATCGTCTGTGCGAGGACACTAAATGTGAGAAAATAAGCACTTTGGGGGACTGTTACTACTGCGTAGCTGGCTGCCCAGAGCCGCGGGCAGATCACGCTTACTGCTGCATCGAGATGGGCTTAGGTATGATTAAAGCCATTGAGCAGTTTTGCCAAGAGAAAAAAGAAATGGTCAACATGAGAGTCGGTGTTCATACCGGGACGGTCCTGTGTGGCATCTTGGGCATGAGGAGATTCAAGTTCGATGTGTGGTCCAATGATGTCAATTTGGCCAATCTGATGGAGCAGCTCGGGGTGGCTGGAAAAGTCCATATTTCGGAAGCTACTGCGAAATACTTGGATGATCGTTATGAAATGGAGGATGGAAAGGTGATTGAGCGAGTTGGTCAGAGTGTGGTAGCCGACCAGTTAAAAGGTACATGCTTTTATTTTGTTCTCTGTATTTTTTTGTCCCACTCTTTTGCGAGGGAATACATTTTCTCTAGTGAATGTTTCTTGCTTGCTGACTTGCAAACTGAATGTGTTCTACATTCATTTAACTCTGCATGCTGGTGTTCACAAACACTGTGGGATTTACAGGAAAAAAGGTGCCACGGAGATAAGCGTGGAGTATCTTCTGGGCTACTCAAAGCCTGCTTAGACTTCATAACTCTTAGCGCTCCTTGTGAGTGTATCACATTGTAGGGAGGAGAAGGTTAATGTGCTTCATGTCTGCAAGAGGTTTTTGTTTTACTGTTGTGTGCTACCCTTTGATTCAGTAAGTAAACTTGGTAATTTACTTGATGTGCCACGCACAGAGCATATGTGTTTTGCAAAATTATGTGTATCTGTGAAAAGTTGGTTTTTTTTTTTTCTTTTGGCATTGGGAGAGTTGGGACTGAGAAGGCATTTGGGAAAAATGACAGCTGGATTCACAGAAAGAAATGAGCACTGTAGATTTGGCAGTTTGATACAGCACGTTGTTACAGTTTGGAGTTAGGCTGGAAAAAGTTACTCAGGTGGTTCTGAGAGCTGGCAGATGCTTTCCTCTGCAGCGCCAAGGACTTGGGGATGAAGCTGCAAATTTTGCCTTTTGGAAAAGAAAACGAGAGATCCTCCAGTCTCCCTTACACCCAGGTTTTGAGTCCCAGTTTCATTTTTCTATGGAGTATTCATTTTGAGATGACCCTTGGCCGCTCTCTGGCAGCACTCTGGAGCGTGTGCAGGGGGATTGTACATGCCGAGGGTTTGGCTGGCTGTCCCTTCTGGAAAAGCTGCGTGTGTGTCTCTGGTGCCATGCCTTTGTCTTGCGGAGCTCTGGTGTCTGCGGCGCTTGTAGCCCAAGGTGGGGAGCAGGCGCATCAGGACGGGAGCGGGATACATTACAAAGCCCTTTATGCTGTGTGAGTTTACTCCTTCTCTTTTATGAAGCAAAGCATGGAAAACAGGGTGGAAGAAACCGAAGGAGTCAGTGGAGAGCATTGTGATGGAGGGAAGGGATATTTGTTGCAGCAAATAAGAAACGAGGCCAGGACGGTTGTGGAAAGGTCAGTGAGTAAGGGCAGTGAGTAAGGGCGGTGGGGGGGAGCGTTGCAGAACAGCGGTGGAAGCAGTAGCGCAGGCTGCTCGCCTGTGGCAGGTGCTTATTTTGATATGACACAAATACTTATTTTTGGTGAGCTGGCTGTCCTCATGCATATGCAGCGGGGCTGAAACGAGAGGCTTACGGGGAGGAAGAGATCGACAGTGACATTGGTGGCTGGAAGCCATCAAGCTGCAGCAGATGTGTGTCCCTGGGCTGCAGCTTTCTGTTTAGCTTCTAAAAATACAAATTCAGTTAATTTCCTTGAAAACTCGCCCTGCCGATGTGTTGCAGTGGAAGGGAGCTTTCGAGAAAGAAGGGTCAGGTACCACTTCTCCGTTACTCTCAGATGAATCTTGCTGTTCTGATGAAAATAAATTCAAGGGGTGGTAGAGAGACATCCCTGTGATACTGAAGTTCCTAATTTCCCTCTTCCATCAGCATTTGCAGTCAGATGTAGAGTGACAGCCGTGTTGTAGCACCAAATGAAATTCACTAGTTTTGCTGAATTTACTCGATCTCACTAATCACACAGTGACACAAACTTCTGCAGACCGATGGCACGGCTCTTGAGTACTCATTTTTGTTTACTTGTTTGTAGGAGATCACAAGAGCAATGTGCAGAGCACTTACACCCCATGCCAGCAGTGTTTTATTCCATCTTTCTCAGACTCCTGTTCTGTCCCTGCTTATGTTTATGGTGAGAGGGTATACGTAGGCTGCCGTGTCTCGACAGTGGTTCGGATTCTGCAGCTCAAGTGCCTTTCACAGGTCCTGCTTTAGCCAGGGCGCTGCAGATGCACAAGCTGAAGTGCAGTCTAGATAAGATGAAGTATGCTTTGCAGAGTGACATTTTCACAGTCTCTTCTTGCCCAAAACCGAGCTATGAAAGCAACTGGAGCATGTGGTAGGAATTACTTTAACAAGGAAATATGGATTGTTTTTTTTTTTTCCCCTTTCCCTTCTGTAATTTGTGGAACTGTAATTATCTTCCATGTCTTATCAATGCCCAGTAGAGTTATACAAATCAGAGCCAGTGTGTACTTTTACAGCAGGCAGAGTCCTGCCGTGCCCACCGTTATCTGCAGGTCTGTGGCACGCGTGGTCCCTTTCCCCTCCCGTGCCCAGCCCCTCGGGGCACATTATAGCATCACCCGTTTTTTCCTGTTTCCTCATTACTTTGTTCTGCCGTGGGATTACGTGGCTGTCGGGTAATTGGCTTCGGAGGGGGGGAAGGCAATGATAAAAGCAGCCTGAGAGCAGTGCTACAGGCTGGCATCTAGAGCCTGCTGCAGGGGAGCGTTTTGTTAAAGAGCAGCTCTGATATTTAATGGAGTACACTGAGATTTCACCACTTAATTAATTGCCCTCTGCCAAGCATCTGCTCAGTTTTGTGAGTGGTGGTGCTGTTAGGAGGCTTTGCTTTACTCTTTTCCCTGAGAATTCATTGATGGTAGTGATAGAGAAGAGGAAGTTTGTTGTGGTTGTTTAATTATGTCATGCGTTGCACTCTTTTCAAGCATGAAAGTGCTGTGGAGATAACAGCCATAAGCTTTGTTTCCCTATCAGTATTTCACTTCTCATCTTCCTTTCAACATTTGGTATCTTAATGATGTCCTTTTTTTTTTTTTTCTGTTGAATGTCTAGTATATTATCTCTTAATTGTTGTTGGTGCTGCTGCCGTAGTGGGAGCTGTCTTTCATCATCGAATAAACCCTATCGAGTGAGGTGCTGAGGACTCAGTGTCCACATTGTGCATATTTCAGGACTTCTAAGAGTGGCTCTTTAACATGAAGTACCTCCATGGTTGGAGCACATCAGGCATGCTCCTGGAGTGAGCCTCTGGTGCTGTTGGGTGGAAGGAATCCAGGTTCATCTTTACAGAGTGCACCAACGTGAGTGGGGTACGTGGGAGCAAATTGGGCAGACACCCCCAAAACCATGCTCCCTGTTCTGTTTGAAGCACATAGGTGTACCCTGAGCTGTCCTGGTGCCAGTCTCCATGGTTTTTGGGACAATAGAGGCAAAAATGAGTTTCTCTCTCTGTTGTTTTGTGGTTCATTGAAAGTATTCAGTGGTGTTCTTGTGAGTCTTCCTTACAGATTTATTGCAGACTGTGAGATGTTGAGAGTCATCTAATACCTGTTTGCTTCCAAACTCTGGAGTCAGAGAAGTCTTCTTGGGATATAAAGAGTTCTGCTTATGGAAGTACTTTTGTTTTGCTCAGTTCTTCCTGGTTGTTTGCATTCTCTTTCTTAGTAGTTAGCAGGTCACAATGTTGTTATTTGCCAGCCAGCAGCTCTTCCAGAAACACCAGGGTCACTGGCATCTTGTGTTTTTTTCTTTTTTTAGTACTCAGAATACGTAAGTGTGTTGGGACAAGATGCTTTCTCTGTTTATAAAGCATAACACAGTGGAATCATGATGTCATTTGGGGCATTTGTACGTATGCTGGTGCTCTAATAAGAGTCACTGTTACTGAAGTTCCCCTTAAAATACTTTCCAAGCTTTCTGCAGACACCTTGGTTGGTTTGCCTTGAGGAATGGCTTTGTTGCTGAATTTCTGCTGGAAGCCCTTGAACATACAAACACGCTTTTCTCTCTGATTTTTTTTCTTTTTTTTCTTTTTGTCATTTGCTTGATCATGGAAAAAAGTGTGAATGGATCTCATGTACTCTGTCACTTGGCCAACCCAGCTTCATTGTTGGTGCCTTCAGAGGGAAGGTCAACTTTCACAGCACTTGCTGGGTGAAAATCCACCAGTTCACCTGTGGGAACCGGTGCCGGTTCCTGACATATCAAAGATCTGCAGCTCACAGTATTGTCTTTCACTGTTCTCTGTGTTTCTTTTAATATCTGCTTTACCTTTGAACAGTTCTTAAGAAAGCAAATCAGTTTGTAAAAGTCACTGTTTTGCTTGATGTTGAAATCTGTGATTTTAGGCTGCTCTTTCTCCATAAATAGCCTAGCTCTGTGCGTGGCGGCAGCCTGCGACCGACGGGACGCTCTTCCCTTGGCAGATCCAGCTCTGCCTGGTGACTCGATACTCTGCTGCTCCTTCAGGTTTGGGTTACAGGGAACGCAGTGCAGGTTTTCCTGAATGACAGAAGTCTCAGATGAGGTTATGAAGAGATAAAGTCATTGATTTTTTTTTTCTTCCCTTCATTCCCTCAGCAGCTCATGAGGAGGAGACCACGATTATGCCCTGGTAGCAATGAAGTCTTCCCTGCCAGCCCCATCCTTGCCTTTTACCAGACAGAGGACCCGTAGTGTGGTGTTTCTGGAAGCTCATAGGTAGAGGAAAGAGAAGATGAAAGTTTTCCTTACTTTTTGTGCCCAGCCTGCTGGATGTCGTGTAAATCTGGAAGGCTTGTGCCTGTGCCAGCAGGACAGCTCTGCAGAGAACTCAGCACAGGTTCGCCTCTGCTCTCCAGCTTGGCTAAGAGCAGCTTCAGTTTCCAAGCAGGAAGGTTTTGGGCTGATTGCAGGAGGTTAGGGGCTGCTTGTGCCTTGTTAGCTGCTGTGCAGGTCCTCCTGTTCAACCTCTAGTTTTATCATGCTCAAGAAACGTAAATCTTTAGTTACTGGCTTTTTATATTTGTGGAACTCGTTTGTGACAGGCAGTGTAGTTCAGGGTTTCATGTGTTCTGATACTGAGGCAACAATTGATAGCTAGAATGAATGTCAGTTTTTTTTTTAATGGTAATGAAGTAGGTGTGTGTATATATTTCCACTTTTCCACAAAACAAAATTCTGAGTGCTGACGAGACAGAAAATTTTAATGACTAGTCAGTTTTATCAGTTTTACATAATCAGACCTACTAACTGCTTTTATTGAGGTAGTGATGTTCATGATCTGGTTTGCAAATGCAAGGCTGAAAATAAAACATCATACACAGGTTAACTTCACTCCTGTATTCAAAAGATGAAAAGTATTAAGTGATAGAGAATTAGAAGCAATTTGCTTGAAGACATATTGCCAGGAAGAAGAAAATTCAGCACTGGTTTAACAGTTTGATGTGATCTGTAACTCTACCGTATTACACGGTAGAGCACATAAAAAAGGAGGTAAATAGTGAATGTAGCTGCTTGGCCTGGTTCTGTGTCAGGTCTTCACACAGCAAATGTGTGTTTTGTAGGTGTAAACAAAAGAATGAAGGTTTGTAGGAAAACTGAGTGATTACTGAGCTTTTCAAATATTTTACGTGATGCAGTGACATGTATTTTTCTGAAAGTAAACCTATGTGTTTGTGTATCAGTATTGATCAGCCTTACTGCCAGGTCGGCTTTATGACTTCTGCAGGAAGGTCACAATTCCTTTGTGCTCTGAGGAAGACTTGTTGAGTTGCTTTTGGTTTTATTTGTTGCAAGACCAAGCAGAAAAATAGCTCAATTAAAAAGCATAAGCACACTTAAGCTGTTGTTATTATGGATGTTGGCTTTTGAGGCTTTGAGTTTTGATAACATACTTCAGGGCAAATTTAACTGCATGGAGTGAAAAATAATTTGTAGGCATAGTTAGTACCTGTGTGAGATCCTCCACTGTGTGCAGGGTGGAGATTAGCCATACATTTCATTTAAAGTGTGGGCTCAGTCTTCAATTTATTGCATGTCCTCACTCATTAAGAAAGACATCGACGCTGTACAGACAGTCCAGTTGTGGCACTGCCTGATTAAGCCCTCTGTAAGTGATGCAGAATGAAGTTTTGATGGAACACTGATGTCCTACAAGAGTTGAAGTGAGTATGGCAGGAGAGGGGGTTTATTCCAGAAGGTGAGAAAGACGAGTGCTGGAACCCAAGGTCCAGTTATATCAGAGGGACGCTGTGGCTTCTGCGGTGTCCCATGGTCATCATTTGCAGACTCATTAATTTAGGGGTTTGCTTTTTCTTGGCTACCCAAAATACAGGTGTTGCCATGTAAACAGGTTGTCCCTACAGATACTAAATCTGAGCTCTCTCCTTTCCATTCACATCAGTGAATCTTCAGAGTTAGGTGACTATTTAAATGCGAGAGAACTTCTTTAAAGAAAAGCCTTGGCACTGTGGCTTTTAGGGGGGAAAGATTGATGGAAAAGACAAAACAAAGTCAAAGACACATAATTTATATTCATCTTCTGTCAGGAGGAGGATGCATGACTTGAATGGGTTGTTTAAAGCTCTTCCTTCAGTTATTTCACAATATGTACTTTACCCTTCCTTCTGGCAGGCAAGGTACGCAAGAATTTACATTTGCCACTTGAAAACAAAGCACAGCTTCGTTGGGTTTTAAGTTGCTGTAGAATGTCCTGGAATATTACTGAAATTAGTAAGTTAAAATTATTCTCTACCACCTACAGTTTGTGTGCACACTCTCTCTGTCTTGATCCTGACTCACAAGCTCAGTCCATCCATCCTGGCTCTGTAAGGAGAGACAGCCATTCCTCTTTCCGTTACAGCTGACACTTGAAAATTCTCTGCTATTTTTAGCTGATTTTCAATCTAATTTCTGTCCTTTGAAAAGGAAGAAAAATACAAATTTCCCAGCCTTTAAATTTGTAACTTCCAGTGGGTGTTGCTATTGCGAAGAAGCCAGCTAGTCAATAGAGTCTCATTAACACATTTAACAGGTTCTGTTATGTAAGTGTGTTACCGTGATGGCTGTTTCTGAGGTTTGTAGGAAATTGTTGGATTTCAAGCAAAGCCACGCCGGGGTTGAAGGTGTAACTGCTTGCTCCTGAGGAATAGTTTGTGAAACTCTAATGTGGCACTTGGAAGAGAAGTAGAGACTGGAGATGATACTGTAGTTTTACCATTTTCTCTTCAAGGTGGGGCACAGGTACTGACTGTACTGCTCTTCTGTGCCAAGTCGTTTTCATCAAATGAATATTCTCTTTATTCCTGCATCCCCACCCACCCCCCGAAAGGTTTTAACCTGGAGCAATAGATACATGGAGTCAGGGATAGGTATTGTTCATGGCTCTGAAATGGCTTTACAAGGGAACAGAATGTTCAAGCTACTTTTCAGCTATCATCCCTTGGGCTCAAAATGCCCCTTACAATTGCCTGAAAAGTTTCTGGTTTCCGTTTGCTACAGTAACTTAATTTAGGAATTCTTAGCAAACCATGTAAGTAAGGGTGATTATGTTGCAAGTCTTTATTTCACTGATAGGGCATACTGTTCCTCTTGTTGAGCTTCTAAAGCTGTTGTTTGCAACTTGATAAATTTAGAAATCACGTTATTGTCGTAAATAGCGTTACTTAGAAAATCTCCAAAATTGGAGCGGTGCGGTGGAAGAAGTGAAGTCTGAGCTTACTTATGGACCTTTCCTTCTGCCTGCTGCTTCGTGCCTACAGAAACATGCAAACAAAGGATTGCATGAAGGAGACAAAACATGCCTTTTGCTGTACGTGTAACTTCTTGAAAATCCAGTAATCAAAGAACAATTTGCTTCCCTTCTTTATGTATGTATTTATTTGTGTTCCTCTGTCAGCTGAAGCTAACTCACTTCCACTGTGTGGATGTCATTGTGGGCTTGAAGGTTCCCACAGGCCATGTGATTCCTTAAACCAGAGGTCCACGGGGAAAGAGCTGAAAAGCATTCAAATCCAGCTGTCTGTAGCTGAGTCCATTAAGACTTAGTTTCCTCCCAGTCTTGTTAATTTATACCCCTTAGGAGAGAAATTACTTTTGTATTTCTTCCCCTGAAGAGAGGGAGGAGAAGAAAGGGGAAAGCAAAGCTAATAAATAATCAATAGCAGCGATGTGATAAACTGTTGATGTGTTTTAAGAGCCAAATGGTGGCAGTTTGGCTGATTATGCTTTTTTTTTTGGTGCATGATAAAGTCACTAATTGAAATCAAACATGGTATCACGTATTGATTGAGCCCACAGGAAACAGGAAGAGCTCTGCTGCTGATCCTGGATGCTTAACTCTTTACATTCATTTAGTAAATGGGGATATATGAGTCAGGAATGGAATTATGTTGGTTTTTAGACGTGCAGCTTTGAAGTTTGACTGAGATGTGCATGCCTGCTATACAGACTAGAGGTTAATTATGTTTTACAGGCTGTGACATTAGGTACACTGTTCTCAAAAGACCTCCCTGATCAGCTTTTATGTAGCTGTTCCCAGTAGTTCTTGGAATCAAATTCTTGCTTTCTGTAACTCATGGACACGTGAGCCTGTCCTGTAAGGTACTAAGTGTCTTTAACCCCTGACCGACTTGGACAAAAGTGCATGAGATAAGTCTTTGGAAGTGCTCAGGGCCTGACAGGATGTAATGAGGAAATGTTCCTCTAATGGTGTTATTTGCACAGAGATCAGGTACAGCATTAGCTCCAAATTTCCTTTGTTTAGACAGCGGGATGCTTAGTAAGAGCTGTCTGTGCTTCTAGGAGGTCTGCGTTTGGACCGTGCTAAGAAATGGCCACAGGCTTCCAGAAGAGCAGTGGAGGACTTTGCAGTGTCACACACATCCACAGTGAAGTTACACCAGTGGATAACCAGACTTTGATCCAAGAGATTTGTAACCTCTCCCCTCTCTTTCCAGTCTTTAAAACTTGGTTCTGATTTCATAACAATAGGGAAGCAGGATTTTCTTTCTTTTGCTCTGACTCCCAATTTGGGACTGACATCGCTGCTGAGATACAGGTTATGAAAGAGCTTCTCTCTTCTGCATACCTAAAGTTACTAGTGGGACAATATGAGTAATATTGAACGTTGCTGCTTGGCAGTGTGGTATCAGCCAGAAGCAGACAGCATTCTTAAAAATACCACGTGAGAATGAGAAAATTCATTATAAGTTGTTTCATAATCACAGTAAACCATTTAGGAGAAACACACACACGCCCTATGCCTCACCTCGGGTTTTGGAATCTGTAATGATCGTTAGCTGAGGTTTTCTGCTGAGGATGGTAAAATAACATGTACATCTTAGGTTATGAAATGTTGCTGCTGCTGGAATTTGCTGTGGATACAGAGGGAAACAAAAGGTCTGGTAGTACGCACTGAAGTCATGTTTTGTTACCTATGTTGGATACTTTAATTTGGTATTTGACAATAGTTTTCCACAAAGAAGTCCAAAAGCTTTAATTGTGCAAGGCTGTTCTTACTTGCTTTTTATGCATTCATACATATACATATATATTTATATATATGTGTGTGTGTATATACAGGATTTCAGTAAATATGTGCATCCTTAGGATGTTTCTTGTGTGTGAATACTCTTTGCAGTCTGTTATTTCTGAGTAGTCTGTTGCTCAAAGCCTGTTTAATCAGGTTAGAAAGTGGGCTTAATTCTTGCATCACAGAGGACCAGATGTTCATCAAATGGGTGGTGTTTTTTAAATCAAAGTTTGACTGAGTTATCTCCGTGTAATAGGGAACATCATAACATCTTCCTGTTGACAGTAGAAGGTGGGAACCACATCTGAGAGAGGTGCTCAAAGTGCATTTCTCTTTACGGTGTGGCATCTGCCCAGCTCTGCAGCAGGAGACCACCTCTGAGAGGATGGTGGTTACAAGCTTGAATATAATGTGTGTGCTCATGGTAACTGATAGGAGATGGAAAAAGGAGATTAAAGGAGGATTTTTTTTCTGCTGAGAGGAGGGTGCTGGTTTCTGAGCCCTGATGTATCGCTGGGATGACTGTTGTGCATTATTGCTTACCCCTGCTCAGAGATGGAGATGGTTTGGTGATGGCTGTTTGCTGTTCAGGGTTGGTGATGATTTTGTGTCTGTAATCGGGTACTGAAAGTGAATCAGACCAGAAGGAAGACATTTTTGATCAGGCACAGTGTTTTCTAAGTGTTAGAAAAAAATGTGTGCGTGATGTGGCTATATTTAAAATGTAGTACATCTGTTAGGCATTTAATTCTTTCCAAGATTTCAGGAGGTGGCAAAGTTGGAAATTATCTTAAAATTCAGATAAAGATTTTTTTCCAAGTTAGGATATTTGCCTGTTTGACTTCCGCACTTGCCAGTGCCTCTTTGAAGTAGTGTGTTTGATAAACACTTGAGTAAACTGCATTACATACATATTTTGTGACTTAGATAATTATTTGACTTGTTCGAGCCTGATACCCGCCGTAGACAAGCCTGCAGCCGATACAGTCATATATTTGTGTGGGTTGCGGTGCTGCTGCTGTGCTGGGGAAGGCTTTGCAGCGTTAGGCTGTGCTGACAGTCACTATCTGACCCCTTTGGAGTAAAGGGTTTGTTAATTCTTCTGCTGATTAGTAAGCCCAGGAGTTGGACCGTGCCCTGCCAGTGTTCAGTGTGGTTATCTAAATACTAAACCTCCTAATTCAAGGGGTGCTTTGTGTTACAAGTTGGGAGCTCTAATTGTTTTGCTTCAAGGAAGAGGTGGTTGTTTTTGCTAGCAGACCTACCAGTGTGTGGAGATAACGCCATGTGTGTTAAATGTGATCTTTGGGTATTGCAGTGATCTGTGTGGGGGAAATACAGAAATACTCATTTCAGGAACTGCAGTTAATATACAGTGAGTATGTCTGTAGTTAATTACGCAAGTTTAAATGTAGTCAATGAGTGTCTCGGATGTATGTAGTGCACTAGAAGTCCTCGCTGCTGTGTGTAGGTGATTCTGTATATAACAAAATACAAGAGTTAAAGCCATAACACAGACTTTGGTGTCTGAAGAAGGACAGCTGGGAGTACTTATATGAATTTTTATTGCCCTTTCAATGCACATGTAAGGCTACAACTCTGCTGCAGTGAGATTAGAAGACAATCTCATGGAAAACCAGACAGTGAGGCATAGCTGTTACTTGATGGTCATTGAAAGGGTTAATCCTTTGATCTTGTTTTATAGAATGGGGCACTTCTTAGGGAAGAAGGGGTACTGAATTGAGAGGCCTGTGCTGCTACCTGGGCTTTCAGTCAACAAGGAGCCAGTAGCACTGAGCCCCAGTGAGGTGTACTCTCACCCAGCAAAGGCAGAGAGTGGTGAGCCAGTAGTGCTGGTAACTTATTCCAGATGTGCTGTCCTGCTCTGCGCAGCAGGGGGATGTGAGTGTGCACAGTTAGGAAGCAAGGAAAGAAGAGACAGCAGCTCAAAGTCTGCATTGGGCTGAAATCTAGCGAAACCAGTGAGGATCAGTCCCACGCTCTGACTTGGCTGGCCCCGTGTGGAGCCAGGAGCTGGACTCGATGGTCCTTATGGGTTCCTTCCAGCTCAGGAGATTCAGTGTAGCTATGATCCCATCTGCACTTGAGTTGGCAGTGGTTCTGTTAGAGCCTTGTAGGGCAAAGAAATAGTTTCTTGGGTTTTGAGCATAGTCAGCTTGGGGTTTGGTTTTGTTGTTTTTTTGTTTTGTTTTGGTTTGGTTTGGTTTTTTGTGTTTGTTTTTTGTGATGCGACTTTACCATGTCTTGTAAACTGAAGAGAACACCCTTCCAAATGATTTTCTTTCAAGAAAGTTTAACATAAATGTTTTGATTTATATGCATTTGGAAGCCTTTATACTAATACATGTTATGACCTATAACAAACAGAGGATGAAATCTTACTCTCCAGTATTTACTCTTTCCTTTGTCTTGGGATGAAAAAAAAAAATCTACCAGACAGGCACAGTATGCTGACTGGAAAGATCATCAGGTATTTGAATAACTGGTGCAGCTTAAACTCACGTTGCTTGTACATGGATACTGTGGTAAGAGTGATCCAGGTGCTTGGTTTGAAAAATCTGTCTACAGTCCCTATCTTTAGTTTCTTAAGGAATAAACTTATCTGTGGCCGTGTGGCCCATTCCTTAAAGCCTGTTGTCTAGACATCTGACTGCCTGAACACGTTACTTTTCTGTTGATGGAACATTGGCTTGCTGGCACTGAGATTTTTACTGTATGTTTTACTTTGTGACTCCTAAAACCAGGTTTAAATCCCTAGCAGTCATACCTCTTTTAACATCTAAAACATACTTGTGTTCGATTGAAACACTGTGTGTGCTGAGGTCAGGCAAGGAGTTGGGGTTTAGATGAGAACCTGCCCTAATACTTTGTCCACAGTGATTGCCAAAATGCTGCACTTGAGGTTTGTACTGAGATCCAGGTACTTGCTACTGTAGCAGAGCTGAGTAGGCTAAATGATGAGCAGTTAAAATGAGTGTTACTGTTCCATGGGACACTGGGTGTAATGCTTAGTAAGTCTGTCTGGGATGCTGTTTGTCTGCAAATGCAGGTAGTCTTTTTGTGCTGAGATGGGAGTATTTTCTCATATCCCATCACAGTCCCACATTTTCTACTTACAGGATGTTTCTCCCCACGCAGATTTAAGGAGGAATATAGGGGAGAATTGTACTTCCCCTTTGCAGTATGGCAGTATAAAGAGTTTGTGAGGCCTAATACCTGGCTGCTGTCATGTATCTGTATTCACATCAGTACTGTTTCTGATGGGAACATATCTCTGTGTGTGGAGAAATGGGAGTTTTTGTACAATTGCCCACCCCCCCCCATCCCCAGCATACTTTTAGTTGTGGTTTTGTCAGCAGAAACCAAGTATGTAGTTATAGGTGGAAACCAGGAAGGTGAGTGCTGATGTGAATTTTTACAGCTTGTTTGCCCTTGGAGTATGCTATTGGGAGATTCATTGCTTGATTTTAAAATGTATTGCAACTTTAAATTAAAAAAAAAAACAAAACAAACAACCAACTTAACTAGGAGGTTATTTGGAGAAAACGTTTCAGAAGAACCTGAAGTGAAAGGAAGATCACTGGCTTCTGGTGGAGTGGTGGATGATCAGTTCCCACAGTGGTCTGAGCCACAGGGATGAGGGTCCTCCTCTGTCCTGTGAGCTCTAGTGCTGAGGCCTCTCCATGGATGCTAATTTGGCTTTTCACACGCTCTGTTATGTTCTTGCCTGCAGGTTATAGGGGCCGCATAGGAATTGAATTTTCTCAGTGAAGCACAAGTTACTACTTACAGCAGGACTTGTGTAGTTCTTATTTGCTGGTAGATCACTCTCCCTCCCCCCAAAAAAACCCCTGACAGCTGTTTTAAGAAGTTATTTTCAGGCTGGAACGTGAAACTTGGAAGGGAACCAGCGTCCTTTATAAACAAACTCAGCAGTGTCATCGTCCATCATCATCCCCACCATTAAAAACAACTCAGTACTTTTATTTACAATGTTGTGTAGTTGATCCTATGTTAATGCTGTAGTTTATTTCCTCCTTTTAATTTAGTTTAATGTCCTTTAATGCTTGTTTGTGAAGAATTCACAAGCATTAACAGCTGGAGGTAGTGCTGGACATTGTGTTGGGAGTTGTAGTGTTTCCAGTGGGGTTTGCTGATGTGAAATACCTTGTGAAGTAGGAAAGGTAGGATTTACAGATCCTGGTGTTGTTTTGCTTTCTAGCTGTAGATCTGAAGAGCAAAACGTAGTTCTGAGCAATGTCTCACATATTTTCTGCAAGTTTCCAAGGCCCCATAGCACCATGGTAGCTATTCTCAAAATATTGTGGCTTATTTAGATAAATTTTCAGTGTTTATTTTCTTTGTTCTCTTGCAACTGAAGATAAGCCCTGTAGGCATTATAGCAGCACAAATATTTTAATGGGATGAAAGCTGTTGGGAGAAAGTAATTATGCCTAATTTTTCTTTTGTATTTCTAATTACCCATTAGATTGTATCTTCTGAGAAGTAAACTAGAGAGGAATCTTGTGATGGCGTTCAGAAAAACGGGGAGGGGGTGTGGGCAAATGACAATCAAAGGGCTGTTGGGTGACAGTGTGAGGGAAGAGATTATAAAGAGTTACAATCTGTAGAAAACGAACCTGAATCCTGTTTTTCTGGGGTGGCTCTTGTTTAGTCCTAAAATCTCATTGATTTATTTTATTTTATTTTTAAATCCTTCAAGAAATAGCCACCAAAGTAGGATCTGTTTGGGTGTCTGGCCTTGGGCAGGTCAGCACCTGGGCTGGTCAGCAGTTTTTCCAGCTTTATCATTCATTCTTGTGAAGACAGCTTCCCACCTTCTAGAAAGGATCAGAAAGCTGTGGACAGTGATTGATTTCTGCTATAAAAGCTTAGTTGTGCTGCTGTAAATAAAGCTATATTATTTCAGCACGATGGCATTAAAAGAATTTTAATCCTCTTATTCAGATAACTTGGCGTCAGACTAATTTACGGAGGGGGTAGATTGTTGTTTTGTTGGGTTTTTTTGGTCTTCTGACCTCTGATCTGTCCAGAACACAAAATAGAGAATTGCTCAACTTGGAGTGGATAGAGTTGATCTTTGCTGTCAATAAAAGCTATGTGGAGTAATAATGTAATGGTAAGGCTATGCCTTTCCTTTCAATGACAGCTTAGTGCCCAGCAGTAATAGTGTGTGCCCAGAGAATAACAATAATGTTATTTCACATAATATTATTATTATTTTGGGGGTTATTTTAATTTTTCTGTTAATGTGAAAGCCTTTGGGTGCTGCAGGCATATCAGATGCCGGGATTGCAGCTGGATATCTGTCAGTGAAGAGGTGCCTCCGCTGCTGAGGCAGCCCAAGTCCCTGGCAGGTAGATGTGATGCACCAGGTCAGCGTTGCCCATTGCTGAGCACATCTCTCTGTTATGTCTTGTCTGTTGTGCTTATCTCTCTGTTTGCCTTGGTCAGCCAAATCCAATCCCACTCCAGTTAGCCTGGCCTTGGCTTGGGGCGCCGCTTATCCCTGGTCTGAAGGTGGTTTTGTTGTCGGTACACTTGTGTGATAAGTTATTTTGCAATTACAAATGCATTTGTTGGAATTTGTTCCACTCTGTGAGCTACAGGCCTTGCCACAACATTTCTGGGTCCCTTTAGTTGGAAACTTCACTCACACTGTCTCAGCTTGCAAAAACAAGCCAGCTGTAACTGGAGAGGTGGTTGTGTGAGCTGCTCTTTCTGTATTTTTTCCACATTTACATTGCAAACAGTAAGATGAAAGTGAAAAAAACCAGAGGTGACTTGGGTGAAAGTGTCGGCCACGGCAGTGAAAGAGCCGTTTCCTCTTTGGCTTTGTGTGAGCAAGAGCACATGTGTATCATGAAACATTGTCAAATATTTTCTTAATTTTATTCCTTTTCTTATCTACTAGTACAAGAGTATAGGCTTGCTTATTGATAAGCAGCTGAGTATCAAAGGACTCCTATCAAAGATTAAGAAAATAAACTTGATTTTTTGAGAGAGCTGGCAAGTGATGTAAGCAGTCTGCGCGTGTGAGAGCGTTCCCTGAGATCCGGGAGCCGAGTGACTTCACGGGTAACGCCTCAGGGTTACTGCCTCTGCTGCGAGGGGAGACATCAGATAATCCATTGAATATCATGTTAGTGGCTGTCTCCTTGCAGTTATCTACAGGGAGACTAAATAAAAACACCTTAGAAAACCCATGTGATTAATATCAAAATATCTTCGGGGAGAATCTCTTCAGGGGTTGTTTCTAGGTACCGAAGACTTGAGACAGTTTGGTGGGTTGTTTTTTTTTTAAAATCAGTTCTGTCTGTTCATCATCAGGAAAATTGATGCCTTGTGTACTGTGTTTTTAAAGGTCTCTTTTTGGGGGGTTGTGTTGGTCTATGGATAGCAGGGCTTTTACCTAAAGATGTCTTTGCAGCACTTTTCCTGATCTTTCTCTCTCTGATCTCCTTGTCAAGTCACACAGGTCCATGTTTAATCCAGAAGGGCTGCTGGTGTATGTTTGTATCCAGTCTCCTCAGTGTTTTGTTGTCTCTCTGAATTTGAATCTTTGGTCTTTTATTTGTTTTTCTTCAAGCCTGATGTAACAGTACCAGACCTATTTATTTAAGTTTCCCATGGTAACTTCCTTACAAGTTCAGCATTTTCTACAACACTGGAATTTCACAGGCCCCAGATGTGTTCAGGTTATACCTTGTGTTTAATTTGTAGATTGAGAGTTACAGCACGAGCTGTGTCCCTGACCCATTCTGATCTATCCGGAAATAGATTGTGGATACCAAGTTTTAAACTTGGATCTAGGAAAAAAACCTGAAAGGTATAAATCCATTTTTCTTGCCTCACTGGGACTGTTTTACTAGAAAGCAAGCTGTATTGAGCAATTTGGAGCCCTGGTGAACTTGGTATGATGCTGCATGTTCCCAAGAAGCACCAGGGAGAACTGCTGCCGGCTGGTTTCGCCAGTCTCCTGCTCATGAGGGATTGATGCAGTTGGGATAGACCTCATGGTTAGTCCCATAACCTACATCGTGCCTTTTGAGGGAGACAGGGCTTTTAATTTCTCCATCCAGCTGCCAGAGTTTTCTCAGGATTGCTGGAGTTGGATGCTGTTTTATGGAGGACAATAGAGTGCTGACGGTGCTGGTGCTCAGCCGGGGCTGACATGGGCCCTGGTGCTTCTCTCTTGGCAGGATTTTCCATTACAGGAGGTTACGTGTTTCCCTTCAGTGTTATGCAGTTTTCCCATGTCCATACACTTGTGCAGGTAACTACCCAGCAAAGCTGCACCAAAGGGTCTTGTTGTCCAGTGTGGCATTAATGCCCCTCAGGTTATATCCCTCAGTTGCTGCAGCTCACTTGCACGCCACCTTTTTTGCCCCCTTCATTTAGTGTAACTTTTATTCAGATTAAGAAAACACCAGGGAAAACACACACATTTTATCACACACACACTTTATCAGGCTGGTTCTTCTCTGCTAGTGCAGAGTTTGAAGTGCTGCTTGGAGTTTGCCTTCATACAAAACCCTTGTCTTTGGCTTTGTTTTAGGGAGAGGGCAGAGGTGAGGGAAGGGTTCCTGAGGTAGGGGAGGTAATGTGCCTCTGCTGCTTGTAAAGTTCAAGTGACTGCTCAGTGTCTTGGCTTTTCCCCTCCATGTGGGTTAGAATTGTTGAATTCCCAGTTGTTACCTTCTTTAACAACATCTTATAAATGCTTTCCTTCGTTGCCTCCAGCTTCTTACTTTTCCCCATTCCCCTTCCCCTCCTTCCAGACCTTCCTTCCAGGTTTACCCTCTTGAGGTGGAAGCCACGAGAAGGGATTGATTCTGAGTTTGGTACAACTGAAGCAATAAAGAAGCTGAAACATGGGAGTAAATGTAATACTGGGAGTAAGTAGCTGGGGTAGGATGGATGGAGTCTGCTGATGGATGGGTGTTCCTCATCAGTCTGCAGCAGATCCATAGAGGGGCGTTCCCACTTCCTCAGTCTCTCGTTTTCCCCCTTGCAGTTGTTCAGTTCGTGTCCCATCAGAACAAGATTCCTTAAGAAACAGCCAAAAACTTGATTGTTAAGGGTCATAGTCATCCTTTTTAATTTTATGAGAGCTGCAAACTGGAACATTACGCAATCTCAGCATTGAGGAATTGACAGTGAATGTCCAGACCATTCATTCTACAAAACTTGTTTTAGCTGGTTTAAGTAACATGAAAATGTAAAGGAGCAAAGGGCAGAGTAAGGGGCAGAGTAGGCAAGTCCAGGGTTTTCTCCTTTGCCTCCTTCCATCTCTGGTGGGCTGAGAAACTCCTGTGAACCTTCTTCAATCCAAGTAGTTTGTTTTAACTCTGGATTTATGGGCTTTACAGTAGCAAAATGGCAATATCCTATCATGAACATCTCTTTTGCACTTGAAAATACATCAAGTAATAGCAAGTGCTGTGAAGGGAAGGGAAGATTCAAGCCAGCTATGGGACGAACAGCTGCCTGGGGACGGCGGTGCCATAGGGTGCTCACCGCCTCCCCGCCACGCAGACCACAGCCACCAACTCTGTGGGCCATAAAAGGAAACAACATTTCTTGTCAAAATACAGCTGTCCAGCCCGCTCGCTTCTGGGAAAAGCGTCCAGTCACCCCGCCGGTGCAGCCGTGTGATGGGAAGATTAAAGTATAAACATTTACTTACTCCTAACTAGAATCGTTGGCTTTTCAGACCCCGTGGGGTGGGAGAATAACATAGTGCTGCTGCCATGTAACAATGTAAAGCCTAGATAGAGGGTTAAAGTTCAAAGAAGTTTGCCATTTAAAAAAAAAAAAAAAAGGGTCCTTTATCAGGAGGAATAGAGCAAAAATCCTTCATTATTTAGAAAAAATCATGCATCCTAAAATGTAGCAAATGTTCCCCTCCCTCCCTCAGTAATTTAATTTGAATTATTTTATAACACTCTTCCTTATTGCGAAGAGAACTTTAAATTTCTATAAGCTGTTTAAATGATGTAAGAAAGGGCTCTGTTGGCATCTTATATAAACTGAGTGAGTGGAAAAGTAAATATTTAAGGCTGACATATTGAAGTATAAATAGTGGTTACTGTGTGTAATGTTTCAATTGTAAAAATATTTCTGAAGGGCTGTTAGTATGCACCGTTGCTTGTCAAGTGGTCGTGGTTTGGAGAAGTTCTGTTGCTTTTTTGGAGATGGGTCACAGATACATCTCTCAGCTCTGGTGTCTCGGATCCCTTACGTGCTTGTCACTTGTCTCTTGTCTCTGGAGAAGGCCTGGTCTGCTTGTCAGCAAACACAAATTGATGAGCAGTGAAGTTTATCATTCTCAGAGGTTTATCTGGATATTCCAGGCCAGATTTGGAGCTGTCTTGTCTAATCCAGAAAATGAGGGAAGTGGTTAGGCAGCAGAAACTTGGGTCAACTCAAAGTCTGGGGCTTCTGAAGTGTTCCTGGGAAAGCTGCTTTGGGGGATGTTTGCACAGGCCCTTACACATACTGGTAATTAACTTTTCTCATCTTGAGCATCTCACCAGGCAAGCAGAGTTTGAGCATACTCCCTTTCCTTGGAACTTGATCTTCAGCACTCATGTTTTGCGAGAAGAGGGTATTTATAGTAAGTACCTGGTGTCTTGGAGTACCTCGTCCCACGGCCTCGGTTGAGGGACTCTGCTCTGGATTTCCCATTCCTGGGGAGTTAACAAAGATTGTAAGTGTGGTTTTAGCACAGTTCTCGTGTTTAGCAGTAATTACACAAGCTTTGCTGTATCCTCTCTGTGTCATCAAGACTGGCTGGCTTCCACACGGGCACGAAACCAGTGAGATGGAAGCTTTTAGCGTGCTTTGACATTGCACAACAGCTGTATGCTACTTAAAGCTAAAGTTTAGCTCAGCCTGAGCCAACCTGACATTTGAACTTAATGTTTAACGTGTTCTGCTTAGAAGTAACATTACAGGGAGGTGTTTCTGTTGAATAGGGGTCTTCTGTTAACAGGTATCTGGAATTCCTTTGACAGTTATAGCTAAATCCGCTTCGGGAAGCGCGTGTTGTGTGCAAAACATGCTTTTACTGGAAGTTTAGTAACAGTGTGGGATCCTTCTAAACTTCAGCTTTTCCAGCTCTTGAAATACTGAGTGTAAAGCACGAAGATTCAGTCTCGGACTGTGCTGCAGAACGTGGATGCACCGGAGCCTTTCAGAGTGTTTTCCTTGCTTGTCAGCAGTGTGCACAGCTCTACATGTTAATTATCATGCTCTCTGGAGATGATGCTGCTGTCTTCGCCAGCTCGTGCTGCTGCTGTTTTCATTATCCTTCCTTTAATCCTACTGCCAAGTGGCAGCCTGAAGCTGTGCTTTGGAGATGCCTTTGCAGGACCATGAGCTCTCCGCCGGTGAAGCGCTGGATTGCCTTGGTGTCTCCAGCAGCAGCTTCTTCTGGTGGTAACTCCTGCTGCCTTGCTGTCCTCCTGAGCCACCCACAGACTTCATGGCAGGCCGAAATAAGGGTTCCTGTTCACATACACTACTGGCTTTGCAGAGACAGCACCCAGACCCTGCCCTCACGGTGGGATGATGATATAGTAAAGGTGTTTCCATGCCAGTAGCGGGATCCCGACAAGAGAAGGGGGGGGATTAAAGCAATCTTCCCTTAAATTTCACAGCATTAGCACCTGGGAATAACACAGACATGTCCCAGTTGTGGTGTTATACCCATAAATCTTTTCAGTGAAAAATCAAATGCTTTTTAAAAGCTCTTGTGGTCAAGAAAGAAAAATATTTACTTTATTTTTTTCTAAATGTACTGGTTGTCCTAATGTGTACGGTGAAACACCATTGTGTGTTTAGCAATAAATAGTCAGCCTGCTGCTCCCATACCTGTGCTCAGGGCAATGTACTAGCTTTTTGTTATTACCTGAGTGTAAATAATTAATTTGGTAAATGATTTTATCTATTCCTTTCTAATCTAATATATAATAATACTGATGAAAATCAAGAAGGTTCTCTAAAGGGTTCTAAAAACAGCAAAAAAAGAAATCTCCATCCCTGTGAACTCTGGTTTAAATAAACAAGATAAATGCAGCAGAGAGACAGGCCACAGCAGAAATAAATCTGCATTCAGGATACGACTACACCAAAACATTTTCTTATAAAATAAGTTCTAAAAGGTGCCATCTAATGTCCTATCTTGCACATTTAAAAGTCTAAAGGCTTTGTTCATCACTCCCAACTGCACACTGCTGATCCAGGTAAGTCCGAGGCTGGTTAGTGCTTACAAGAAGGTCTCTCCTTTCCATCTTCCCTCTCACAAATTTGTTCTTTCCTCTCTTTGATCTGCTGCATTTCTCACAGCTTATTGCTGCTTTTCCAACTCGCTAATTCTGTCAGTTGTTTGTCTGCTCTCTCTGAAATAACCAAGTCAACATTTGGAAGGGATGGAGGAGGAGTAAGCAGTGCGTGTGGCAGGAAGATCTCCAGGCACACCGTTGGTAGGGTCTGATTCCGGTGCTGGTGGCTTGCCACAGCCTCTGCTTACCATCTATTTTTCTCTAATGGTGTCTTAAAGATAAATTTTAAAAAAAAATAATTCTACAGACCCGCTCATTTTCTGTGTTTTAAACATAGTCATGTTCTTGAGTCCATGTGGCTGTTGAAATGAGCTATCCAAGCTGATTTAGATGGCAGTTGTAAGCTCTTGATTTATATCCCGTTTTACATTTTATTGCAATTCGTAAATCCTATCAGCATTGGAGTATAAATACTCTTGAGGGAAGCTAGATATGGTACAGTCAGGTATCCAGAGGTGCTTGCTTTGTGTATTTGCTTTCTGTGGCGAAAGAAAAGTGGATTTTTCTTACCATCATCCTGATCATCATCCAGCTGTTGGAGTGATGCACAGAGTAAGGTTGTAAGGGTGGTCAGTGGCTTCTTCCCTAACCTCAGAGATATGAAGAGCCTCACACTTGATGAGGCAGGAGACATCACTTAGACTTCTGTGAATGGTGCAGCATTCTAGATTTAGTAGCATTAGCTTCGGTGTGTTTGTGTAACTTATAAAGCTATGATACCAATGGGTTTTACAGGTTGTGTGTAGTTAATTCTTATCCCACCATGATATCTTGAGCAAATGCTTAATTTATTTTTTTTTATTGCCCAAGAAATGCTAAGTGCTAATTTACGATGCAGTCGCATTCAGGTTGACTCTTAATTTTATGTGTGTGTCACTTAACAACAGATGCTTTGGGGAAATAAAGACTCCTATAATTAGGTTTGGCATATGTTTTCATGATAGGTGAAATAGTTTGCATGCTTCTAGAATAAATATTTTCTGCAGCCTGTATTTATAGCAATGGTAAACAATTGAACATGTCAGCTCCCAGTCCTACACGCTGGGTGTAAGCTGCGGCTTTCGGAACAGGCGCCCTCGCGATTCAAAAATACCGACTCCTTTCTGATGGCATTTTTTGGTTGTTGTTCTAATACTCCCAAAAAGGGAAAGATCAAAGTGCAGTCTGTTCTTTCCTGCCCTTCTAGATACACAAAACAGCTGCGAAGCACAATCAGCCATTGTAGTGATATGTGCCCGAGGTCTATAAATAGATGGGAAGCTTCAGGCTCGAGCTGCGCCGCTAGAGAGGCCAGGGGATTTTTTGCTTGGGGTTACCAAACATTCCCTCTCTTGTTTGTGGTTCAGAACCATAATTTCCTAGGCTGCTGTATTCCAGTTGAGTTTGAATTCAGAATGATTTTACCATGAAGGCTCTACATGACTTCACTGTTTGCAGTTTTCTCATTTCCTTATGGGTTTTTTTAACATTTTTTTTTTCCCTTCTCCAATGCACGAGAATTTTGCAAGTTTCTGAAGGGAACAAATTTAAACCCAAGATCTGAATTGTTTACCAAAAGCATATTTGTGTGGCCTTAGTGGAAAGTTTATGGAGGTAGGTATGAAGAGTGAGAATCAGAATCATGTTTCATCAGACTGTGGTCCGGACTCTCCTTCCACCTGGAAACATTCAGTGTGGTGCTTAAGAGCTTCATGTTCTCTTGAACTGGGAAGTGGGTGGCTGCTGCGAGGACGCCCTGCCTCCCCGTTGGAGAGAGTAACAGAATCTGTATGGCAGATTCAGAGCTCTTCGAGCTGTTCCCAGATTTTATTTTGTCTTTAATTCAATATGCTGCATATTTTTTATTCATCATGTTAACTGGGAAGAGCTGCTGAGAATGTGAGAGCAAGGGACTTGTTAGATGGGGAGAGAAAAATTAGTGTGTTTGGCAGGAGGAGGGTGTTGGAGATAATTTGGGGTTTGAGTATCCAGGATGTGGTTGGAGCTGCTGCTGGCAGAGGTGAAGGAGACTTGAAACTGCTCATCTCCTTTCTGCACTCTCTCTTCCTGAAAAAATTATTGATTCCCATTACATCCCAACACCAGCAGCTCTGTCCTGCTTTGAATCTGAGTGAAAGGAAGTGATGAAAAGGGCTGCTCTGGCATTTAAAATCGGTACTTTTCAGGTGTAACATTCATGTCTCAAGTAAGGTGAACCAGTTCATCTCTTGAGCTGTCTTGTCCATGACAGGACTTTGGAATTCGGTTTATCACTGCTTACCACGAGTGATTTAGAAGGTCTTGCCCCCATATAAGCATCTCACTGAAGGTGTGTTGTGAAGCTCTCAGTACATAAATACAGTTTCAATGCATGTGGTCAGCAGTTTCAAAGGCCATGCGAGGCCATGGTGGGAATTCCTGTCAGAGAGTGGAGTGGGAATTTCTGATAGCCTTGGTGTTAAAAACTGTTGGTTTTGAAGAAACAGCAGTAAAGACATTGAAAGAAAAGTGTTGAAATCTCAACTGAAAACGTTACATATATATGTATGTGTGTATTTTACAACATTTTTTGCAGCACCCAGAGTGTTGTGTAAGGTGATAGCATGGATGGTCAGAGTGGTGGCCCACATCTCATGTTAGTCAAACAAGATGTATGGTGTTTTCAGAAGGCTCTGTCTTCTCCCTCCACTCCCATTGGGTCATTGCAATCTTCACCTCTCAAAGCTGCCAAAACCCATCTCTGACCTTGTTCACAGCGTGCTCCAGCCCCCATATTGTCGTGGTGGCCTCTCCTTGGTGTCACTCTGCTGTGACAGGAGGCGCGTCAAGGCTGTGTAACCAACACGCGATGATAAATAACTCCACCTGAGAGATCCTCAGTATGTCACCTCTTCACCTTCAAGACAACAGACCATTTCTAAAGCCCAGCAGAACAGAGAGAGGGAAGCACCAAACCTTGCTTTTGTGTCTGTGCAGTTACAAGCAGAGAGGACTCCTTCCTCCAAAACCACCTTGACTCATCTGTGTGGAGGCAGAAGAGGCTGAGAGAGGAAAGATTGATCTCCTGCCCTCTTCCTACAAACTACTGTACAGAGGATTTAGTGGTTTTGCAAAGACTTGGGGTCTTCCCTAGGATGTGTTTTTGTGCCTCCTGGTTTCTCATGTAGGAGAGATTGCAGAATGCATCTGGAGATCTTAATTACACCCCCTCTTACCCTTGATGCAGTCAGTGACTCTTGTCTATGTTGGAAGGGTGAGCTGAGACGACCCAGTAAAGCAGGGAACTTTCACGCCTGCTTGCTGGAGCTGGACTGATGTGTTTAATTCCTGACCATTGAGGAGCATTGTGATACTGCTGGCAGCAGCAGAGCTTGTAGAAAGGCAACTTGTAAACCACCTTGGGATTGCTGCTCTTGGTTGAGAAGCACATCTGGATGGCTGTCTCACCTGGTGCAGATCAGCTCAGTCTCTGGCGGAGAAGCTAGCCAGAGGGTTGCCTTTGGACTGCCGGCTTAGAGCTTGCTCCAACTCCTCCCTCGTGGGACCTGTTGTCTCTTGAGTGTGGTGTAGGGCTGGCAAGTTCCACTCTGAGCTCCTTTAATAGAAATCCACAGTTTCATCCCCCTTTCCTTCCGGAAAAATAGCCCAGAATGCAATCACAAGATTGACCTCTCCACTTCTCATTGAGCACAAGAAGCAGAGGGGATAAAAACATACAGAGATATCAGATCCATCTGGCTACAAACAAAGCAGAGGGAGGGACAGGAGCATCTTTTGTTTTCACATTCAGAAGGGTGCAAGGAAAGGATTCCTCTGGAGGCACTGCTGCCAGCACAGCATCAGCCTGGCTCCCCCAGCTGTGTACATCCGTGGAGAGCCCGAGGAGGCAGCAGCCATCGAGAAGGTCTGGAGAGCCGGGGGAGCGTGAGGAACTGCTCTGGGGCAAGGTCTGGAGGTGCCACGCTCGTTAGCATTCTGTCATGGATAATAAAGGAGATGAAGAGCCTTTGGGGAGGTCAGGGAGCTCTTTGTTTTGGACTAGAAGGTGATGTTTTCCTCTCAGTTTCTTTCGCAAGAAAAGAGCATGGAACCAGAAGCCCTTTAGAAGGGTTGCTCCTCTGTCTTGGGATCAGCATCTTTGCCCAGTGTTTTAGTGCATTGGGCAAAAATGAGCTTAGCCTTACTTCAGGACCCAGTGGTTTTAGTTGCTTGCCTTTGAGAGCAGTAGCTGTTCTGTGTCTGGCTGAAATACTGTATTTTTTTCCCTGTGAGATCTTACTTGGTTTCTGATGTTGTTACGGGCCCCTCGGTTGACCTCCTGAAATCACCTTGTTAAGTGGAACAAAGCGTAGCTGCTGTGATAGCCCTCGCAACAGTTCCCTGTTTGAATTGGCAAATCTTTTCCTGAACTTTCTGTACCCTCTAGAAGATAAAGAGGCAGTCTAAAAGCAACACAGGTTTCTCACCAAAAGATCAGCTTCAGGCTTTGCTGAGTACAGCTACACTTTATTTTTTTTTACTTCAGGCTTCTGTAGTTGCCTTTGAGCGAGAGCGCAGCTACCCTGGGCGTGTGCACACGCCGCTGCGGCTGAAAAGACAAATGCTTTGCTTGTGCTTTGGTGCTAATGGGAGAGCAGGCTGAAAATAATCAGTTTGCTTTTAAAATAAACAGCTTCTATGCTTCTGACATAAAAGATGAAAAGCACACCTTTTAAAACCAGAGCTTGCTCCTTAAGGTTGTGGCAGCTTCATAAATTAAAAAACCCCACAATTAGATACGCTTCATATGAGAAATTCTTCTTAAGCAGCATGATTCCATATTCTGTATTTTCTTTGTACTCTACAAACTGGCTGCCCTGCTGCTGTGTAATACTTTTGGTCAGTGGCTGTGACTCAGTGGAGCCCTCCAGTAACTGTTGGAAAAGTATTTGCTTCCTCAGTTGTAAGCTTGTCCGCTCCCATTCCAGTTTCCCCAGTGAACTCTCGCATGGAATTCCAGTGGCCTGGGTCAGTGTGAAATGAAAGTGTCTTTCCTTGGACTGGGCAGCTGTTTGGAAAACAAGACACTGAATGGTGGGTTTAGCGCAGGAAGCTTGTTTCAGGTTGGGCTTGGTGCTCCGCAGGAGGATGATGCTGTTCCTTTTGAAGGTGTGTTTTCCTAAGGGATGTGAATGGAGGTTTCCAGCCTGGGGAAGTGCCATGAGTGGAAAAACCAACTCTGGCTGTGCCTGTGTAACCCACTGGGCCGTTTTCTCTTTCCTAGGGAGCTGCAGCTCTATGCTGGGACACCAGTGAGGCCCTCTTCAAAAATCATTAGCTTCCTAATGCAATTAATATTTGCCTTGCCTGTTTTGGTACAACTTCTGATAGTTGTTTTTGTTCCTGCAGAAGGGATTGTTCTACAGGATCTAGGGGCAGCTTTGTTAGCAGTGTGTGTCTGTGTGCTCACATATCTTGTGATCAATACTTCTGATTCTCAAAGTTATTCTGGGGTGATGCTTTCAAAGGGAGAAAAACCTCTGGCTTCTGCATGATACCCACAGCACTCACTTGTCTGGCTTGGTATTAAAAGTTATTGTCACAAAATGTGTGTTTCACTGCAACCATTTTTAATGATTAAACAAGTCAGTCTGTTAACTAAGCTTTACCAACTGAATCATTGGGAGGGAACTCTTCAGTTTGTGTAAAATGAATCTGTAGGGTTTGTACTGCTGGTTAACAGAGGAGTGTGTGTGGAGCAGTGGGAAGAGCAAAGTTCTGTCAGAAATCCACACGGGAGGAGGGCAAAATGCCCACGAAGAGGAGAGATCTCACCATCTACAAAAATGTGAAAACTAAGATGTAGATTGTGTGACTGAGGTTTTGGTTTTAGTGACAGGGAATGCAGGTGCTGAGTGACTTGTGAAGTCACGTGTAAGCCAGGTGCTCTGTTTGAAACTATTTAATGGTACCAGTGTCCTTAGAGTTGGTTACATAGATGGCATATGTGAGTGTGAGGTTGACAAAAGGCATATCTTCTCTCACATTCAAACCATCTTGTAGTGTTTCTTGGGTAGTTTTGAAAAAAAATAATTACTGTCAGTTAAAAACCCTCCCCTTTTTAAGATGAGTAAGCTAAACCAACTGTGATTCACCATGTTTCTCAGAAACCTTCATCCCTAACCCCAGGGAAAAAGTAATCCCACAAAATACTTCATTCTTCATTGAGGAATTTTGGTTTTGAATGCTTGGATCTTCACAGAAATCATGAAAGACTTCAATAAGCAAATGGTTTGGTGGAGTTATAAAGAAACAGGACTGGGGAGGTGTCCCTTCTGTTTCTAACAGTGGCTGATGACAACAGCAACAGAGAAGCCAATATGGGAGGAGATATTTAGTTTTTTCTGTGCTTTCACATGATTTTTGAGTTGTCAGGGTCGCCTTTTTCCACAGGTCTAGCTACATTCAATTACAGAATTCTCATGAGAATCTTCTTCTGCAGACCTCAATTTTTAACTTTTCTTAATGTCCTTCAAGCCTTACCTCAAAGTGGTTGAGACTTCTACTAACTGCATGCCTAGGGGAAAAGAGATTTAAGTCAAAGTGTCACACAATACCAGCATGGAGCCCCTGAAGTCAAGCTGGAGGGGCTGATCCCATGGCTTCCATAGGCCCCTGGCCCTGTGGGTATAGGTGCCTTGCAGGTCTGCTTTCTTGCTGTGCTCTGGGCAGAGGCAGCTGCCTCTCGTGCTGTGTACACTGAGCTCTGGGGATGCTCAGGCACTGTAAAGAGGAGGAGGATGAGGATGCAGGAATTTGCATGAACTAAAGAAAGTGTTCATAACTGAAGCTTTATGTCAATGAACCTGTGATGGGATACTGTTTAACCACAAAGAAAGCTTTCACCACAAGAATGTTGTTTCCCCATTTCTTTCCAAAATGTAAAGTATTTGGCATGGGCCAAAACTACCATCTCTTACATCAGTTTATCAACAGATTACTCAGGGCAGTTAGCTATCCAGCATGCAAGCATAGCAGAAGCATTATTTATACTGTATTTTGTGTAGATAGGAGATGCCTTTTCCAAGGAGACCGTCTGAATCAGTTCATCAGCAGATTAACTAGAGCAGAGAGTGAGCCAGTGTCTTGTGGTTTTGGTTTTTTGAGAGGAGATGAGTTTCCTTAGTGAACTATCTATTTATACCAGCTCAGAGCCCACTGATTTTCACCCCAGTTGTTTTCGCATTCCAGACACATTCCTGTACTCCCCAGTAATAACTCTTAGCCCGAGGGAAGTTTGAAATGTAATCAGCTAGTTATTAGCACAAAGTCTGAGAATGTTTTTGCAAAGGATGAAGAACTCAAATACAGGATGCAAGCTGATGGAGGAACTGGTTGTCTGGGGCTTGTTTTGGTATGAAGCAGACTGTCAGGTTTGGTCCAGAGATGGAGAATACTAATAGCTGATTTATGAAGTAATCAAACCTTGTAATAACAGAAATGCTGATTTTTTTACCCACATGTGTTTTAACTCATTTGAAAGACTTCTGCCTGCTTGTCAACTGGTGGGTTTAGTATCCCCTTTGGTCTTAAAACTAGGTTTGATATCAGTGCTGGGCAAAGACTTGTTGCTTTTTGTGCAAGGGGGACGTCATTTAATGAGCTAAAGGAACATGTCGCCAGACTTGGATTTGGAGAATGTTTGTTTAACTTTATGTTATTTAATGTCATTCACACTAGGCAAACTTAATGACACGTGGTAATGATGATCAAGCAAATCCATTGAATAACAAGTGACAAATGTCAATATTTGTTTCACCAGTTTACCAATTGGATACATGAAAGAATCCATTACACAAGTTCTTTATTTTATGGGTATGCTTAAGCTGTGATTCATCCATCATGTATTCTTTGCTGAAGCACAAGTAGCTGGACTGGGCAGTGACCAGAGGTACCATGGTTTAAGTCTTGCAACGAGGCACCTGTTTCCTCTCATGTCTCCTGACCTGGGTGCTATGGTATGATGACCCGTGATAGCTGTTCCTGTGACAGAAAGTTTGGTCTGTGTCCTTGCAGTTGCATGAGTGAGTTGTCATCCTTCTTGTCTGTTGTGTTGTCTTGTAAGTGATGAAGTCTGCTCAACTGGTGTAATAGGAGAGGACACTAGGAAATGTCCTAGAAGATGCCTTGTTCCATTGCTGGTGGTTTTCAAGCTGCTCTGGTTCACAGACTCCTGTTAGTATAGGTGCTTTGTCATGCATAGAAGGTCAAGGACGGGTCTCAGCAGCTTGTTTCCCTTGGTTTTTATTTGCAGACTGCTGACAAATACTTCATAAATTAACAAAGCATAAGGATCCCAGGCTGAAACCACCTGAAAGTCATTCAGCTGTTGGATAAGACTCTTCCAGTGGAGACATTGACTCTGTCTTTCTCTTTGGAGTAACTAGCTGAGAGCATTGTGCTCTGTGCATGGGGAGCAGGTGCTGTCATGTCTGTGAGGGTCTGCTCCATGTGTGGCAACACACAGTTGATCTCCTCAGTGGTTTTAGTGCCATGTCCCTGGTACAAGGGAACCACGCTGGGATCCAGTCTCGAGTCCGAAACAGTACTTGCTGTGTGAAGAGGAAGGGCACGGAGCGTCGTGTCAGGACTAGGGGATGTCTGGATGTCCTAAGTGTAGGAAGCAGAAGGAATTTCAGAAACCTTTTGACTGTGTGAATAAACACAGTTCTAGAAATATTTCCTTTTTAGCTTGGTTTTGTGACTTTCACATTCTTTTTATTTTGGGGAGGGATTGTTTGTGTGTTTTACTTAAGGAGGGGAAATAAACGGAGGAGAGATGGGACTCTGCTGGGAGATAGGCAGCAGTGCTCAGTAGCTGTTCTCAGCAGTGGCTCGATCTTTCTTTTGTGCTACACCACCACACATACTCTGAGGGTGAAGTCTGCCAAGAAAATGAAAAATCCAGTACAGCGATGCGTGCTTGGGTGGTGGCTGTGCTGTGGGGTTTCTTCACCATCTTACAGTGTTTATACTACTGCTGTATATTGTTCTTCTGAAGTGCCTCCTGCAGCAGTTTTATTTGCATTAGTTTTACTTTTCAGTACTGAATTAGTAACCATTTAAAACTGTCAACCACATGTAAACAAGTGGTGCATAAGTTATGAATAACAACATACCTTGAATTACAACTGCCTGCTTGTACTGCGTGAGGCACGGCGTTGGGGAGTCGGGCACTGACTCTGCAGCACGGCACCATCATTTCTCTTTATCTGGTTTCTTGTAGCCCATTTGAATACATATCTGGATGCTTGCAGGGTTCCCACAGCCGAGGATCCCGGCAGTGGGATGGCTGGATTGCCATGTTGTTGAAATAACACTGGCTCTGGTCCATTCTGTCTGCCATGTGATGAGCGACGTTTTCGCAGGCCGTGCTTGCTCCCTAGGTAGCTCTTCAGTTCTGACAGAGGAGCAAGAGAGCTTGGATAGGGAAAAAGAAATTACTAACTGATTTAACAATACCAAAATGTGTTTTAACAAACACTCGGTCCAACATTAATTCTTCAAACTGTGCTGAGAGGCTCTGGTGAGAGGTAAAAAAATTAGGGTATTTTTTCTTTACTTTGAAAACTGATACAGGGAGTGGAATTAAAAAATAAATTAACACCTTATTTTTAATGCAGAAATTTTGTAATATGTAAATTCATTTCTTTTGTTTTTTTTTTCCCTTAAGGACACATCTTTTATGTTCTCTGAGTAGGAATTAGTCTGGTCCAGCTAATGAAGTGCTTTCAAGGAAGTGCTTTGTTGAAGTTTCACCCAACATTCTCATTGTCTGGATATATTTCCGCCTCACTCTTTCCAATGAAGTATTTTTATAACTTGTAGGGTGTGGGGTCATCTTCATAAGGATGTCCCAGTGCCAACAGCAGGAGTGGGGAGAAGCCGGCCGAGCGTGTGCTCAAGCTGAAGAGCAGACACAGCGGCCGCGCTTCCGAGAGCCCTGATGTGCTGCCACAAATAATCACTTGTATTTAGTGACTGCACTCTGCAGTGGGAAATGTTATGTGAGCAGAGTCATAGTAGGGGATGGTTAGTTGAAAACTTAGGAGTTTCTTACATGTGGTCACAGAGATGCCCGGGACTGGACATTTTCACTGTGCCTCAAGTGGAAAGGTGGCTGCTCCGTGTGTTGTCGGTATTGTTTCATCAGTTCCACAGGGAAAAAACCCAAACGATGCAAACTGCTGATGACAGGGTGGTGTCTGGTTCTTACTTTACCTTTAAAAGTCAGATGGTGAATTTTTATCAGTAACCAACCAAAAGAAGTGCTATGTGTGGAGCCCACCGGCTCGTGGTAGGTTTGCATGTGCTCCATCAATGGTGCTGGTGAGTCTGGAAAGAGCGTCCAGTTGTACAGCTCTGCGTGAGGGCACAGGCAGCCTGTGGCACTGCCCCAGTTCCAGTGAAACGCTGACTTTGCATGGCAGATCCAGGCTACCTGCATTAGGCAAGAGGGAAGGAATTTGCCTGATTGTAGCCCTGTCAACACAAAGGGATTGCACCAGCATAGCAAAATAGAGCTCTGAAGTCTTGTTTAAATGGGTGCGTGCTCTCTTCTGGATTCTATTTAAAAGGTGTTGGTCCAGAGAGCCACAATAGCTCACTGTTACAGGGGCCAGAGCAGGCTCTGCTTGCATCAAACTATTGGTTTTTTTATTGGGATCCTTTTGTGCATCCTGCATGTTTGCTATTCATCATTTCTGAGATCTCACCCAGAAAGGTAGGTGGCATCTTCCGGTCCCAAGTGAAATCTTCCTGGGTGGGGTTTCTGATAAACTTCTAACCACCGTCAATCTGGCCGTGCCTTTTCCACTTAAACTAAACCAATTCCCATTTCTGAGTGCCTGGAGCTGAGAAAACTTTGGCTTGGAGCCTCTCTCTTCCCCTTATGAAATTTTGCCTGTGTTTTTCAGGGGCTGGTACAGCCCATCGTGCTTCCTGACATACACCAGCCAGTATGTGGGCAGAAGAAAATTTAATACCTAAGATGTGTTTCTGGGCCGTTTATGGCTTTGTATAATTGTCCCATCTAGAGGAGTGGAATTTTTAATGAAAAAATCCTCATCTTTCCATAGATCTCTTTTATAATGCTGCTGTTTAAATAGGTTGCTTGAAGTCCTTGCCTTGGACACAGCCCCTGCACAGTTTTCTGGTTGTTTGTTTCCTTCACTAAAACAAGGGTTTAAGTTGGAAAGTGGTTTTTTGTTTGTTTGATAATGAAAGGAAATTTGGGAAGCGTGTGCTACATATCCCCAAGGGATCTTTGCTCTCTGAGCAATCTGGAATGTCAGAGCTTCCCACATGTGCAAATTCACCAGGGAAACGTTAACAGATACATCACCAAGAGCTTGGATCGAAGGGACTGAATGGGAAACTACCTGCAGAGGCTTCCTCCAGCATCTCCCTGGCTTCCATGCGTTACTGTGGCTGGACTTCAGTGTGCATACAGGGATGGATGTAAAGCTAGTGCATATGGAGGAGCTCCTGGGTCTCACTGTGAGGTCCTGCAGTTGTTAAGGTGGGCAGCTAGGCACAAGTTAAGATTGGCTATTGCCCAATTTTTAACTTTGAGGTAATTTATTGTGAAATTATGAAGAGGGGGGAAAACCACCCTAGACCCACATTTGCACCCTAAACAAGGAATGGGAAGAAAATGTCTGTCGCGTCTTTTGAAGACGTTAAAGAGCAGAGTCCCCAGCTTGTCACAGACAGGCCTGTTGTCTGTGGAGAATGTATTTGCATCTGCTTTACATCACTGCAGCCATGCAAAGCAGATGCAAAGCACGCACAGCATGCAGCTGTGTGTCCCTATGCCACAGCTCACGATTCTGTTGGCGTAGTAAGTTTGGAGTACCCACCTCTCATCCCTTCTACTCCCAGCCTCGACACTTTGTGCCTCACTCACTGTCTGGCCAGCAAAGCAGTGGTGAATTTCTGTGTTTGTAGTTAGATTTCTCTAGGGACCTTTTCAGAAAAGGTATTTGGTGCTGGGAATGTTGTTGTTTATGAGGACACTTGAATATTACCGCTTTTTGAAGACCCTGCGAAGCCGTGCCCCCGTGCGCTCGGTTGACTCTTGTTTTGGCAGCTGCATTGTTCAGTGTTTTCATTTTCTCTCCTCGTGCTCGATCCTTCCCAGCTGTTAATTTTAACACAGAGGGCAAAGGGATAGTCAATATGTGTGAAAAAATAATGCCAATAAGATAATAGCAGATGCTTTTCCACGCATGCAATTGCATCATGGAACTTGTTTTCACAGAGGTGGGACGGAGACTGCAGGAGAGCTGATGGGATTGAACAGTGCCAGTGGGTGCCAGGCAGTGTCTTTGTCAGTTAATCCCAAATAACCTAGAGCTGGAGTTAGCTCCTGTTTTGGCTTTAAATGTAGGAACATCGTAGATCTCTCAGGCTTTGGGAGGAATCCCTGGGACAGAGAGACCCTTTTATCTTCAGTGTGTCACTAAATTTGCCAGACTTGGAGCTGCAGAGCACACTGTTCTGACCGAAAAGCCCCGGGTTTACCGTTTGGCTCAGACCTGCTCTTTCCTCTCGAGGTGTTGACCTAGGAGCTGCGTGGAGTGAAATAGGAGTTTAAAACCAAGAGTCATTCCAGGGAACCAGCAAAGCCAATGGAGCCAAAAGTAAATGAGGGCAGTTGTAAACACTAGGGTAGACATCAGTCTCGCTCATTATCCCATCTTTTATTTTGCCAGCAGAGTTTAAAAATACATATGTAAATATATTCCTGAGTGAAGAGCAGCAGCTGGGCTGTGTGTTTGAGCTGCATGTCCATGCTGGATTTGCCTGGGCCCTGCCCCAGTGTTTTGGGGGTTTGGGTGTTGGGCTTTGTTTTTCCATTACACAGGTGAGAGGGAGATGAGAGGGACCAAAGGAGGATGGAGCAGCAGCCTGCACCTTTATTTCTGCAGCTTAGCTGTAAATGTCGAGTGTGGGTTTGGGTACAGAGTTTCCCACCTAAACCTGACAGGTGTTGAATACCAAAAAGATAGATAAGTTGGTCATGTTTTTCCCAGCCCATTGTTGTCTGTTAGCTGATCAAGTCAGTATTTTGTTAAACAAAAGAGGCCTAAAGAAACCAGCGGTTTTCCATAACACAGAAAAGATGCCTCTGGTGTCTGTGTCCCTTTGCAATTCATCTTTGGAGATCAGGAAGATAGGTTTGGGGCTTGGGTTTTTGAGTTTTCAGTCGACTGTAAAGTTCTGCTTCTTGTTAGCATTGTTTCTGCTTTCCAGAGACCTAAGATAACAGGTTGGCTCATGCTTTCCCTTTCTAATTTTAGCCATAGGAAGTGTTGCTCCATATGCTCGAAGTGCTTTTCCAGGTAGGCTGGCTTGTGGTGAGCCGGCTGGATTGGGTTGCGCGCTTTTGTTTGCACCGAGCTGGAAGTGGTTTCCACGGGTCAGAGGGTGGCACTCGCTCCATCGGAAACACAGCTTTGTGGGTTGGAGGAAAGTTCCTTTTTAGCTTTTGTGAAGTCATCCAGTGTTGTCTTGCAGAGTCCTGCAGTGTGAGTGACAGAAGTAAATGCCTGTTGGTATTAAAGACAGTGATGTGCTTCTGGCTATATTGCTGAAAGTCCTGGAGATAAAAGCTGAAATTCAGGACTACAGCAGGACAACCCTTAGGAGTGTTTTGAGAGCTTTAAAAAAAACAAACCCAAACAACCCTCATGATTTTTTTTCCCCACATAGCCACCTCCCAGAGTGGCAGGACGGATGAATGGTCTGGCCCTACTGGCACTTTCATCAGTCTTTTTCAAGAAGGATGGGTATCATGGTTGGGGGGGCAGTTGGGGGGTGTTGTGGCCTGTGTTAGGTTTTCTTTAATAACATTAAAGTGTTTGCTACACCGCTGTAGTGTGTAGCATTGCACACAAACCATACGCCACATTGCAGCAGTAGAAATTTTCAAACTTTTTATATAACAGTTACTAGAATTAACCCAGAAGTCTTCCCGAATGGTGTGTGAAGTCACTTGCTGACTTTGCCTCTGCAGGGACTGAGTAGTTTTCAGGTGTGAAGACAACATGAGGAAGGGTCTGGATGATGCAGGACACCTCTGCTCATTGTCTTCTGCAAGAAGCAAGTCTGTGGGTGTTTTGTCTCACAGCACTAATATCTCCTGCTGGATTTGGGTCCGAGATCAGGTCCACGTGCTGGGGAGAGATGCAGATGTTTTTAGCCTGCCCCAAGTACCTGGAGGAAGGACGGCAGGAGAGATGCTGTGCCTGAAGAAGTAATTCTCAGGGATGCTGGGGAAGTTGTCTAACAGAATGAAGTAAATGCTTGTTTGCTGTATGGTTGTGGAAACATGTTCTGCTCCTCTCTGAAAATCACATTTAGTTTATCTGTGAAGGTGATGAAAAGGTGAGGGTCTAGAATAATTCACAGGGAACTGTGGCTCTGTGTTCAGAAGCCAGGAAAGCAGCGCCCGTGGGTATGTGTGGTGTGGGAGCTACTACAGCCCTGCAGCTGGGGAGAGGCTAGTTGTAAAGACAGAATAGAGCTACGCACTCCTTCCCTTCTCCCTGGTCTTCCCGGGGTGAGGGAGAACCGTGTGTTTCTCGGTGCTGGAGTGGTTTAACTGCGGCTGCTGGTCACTCCTTCAGCTGAGGTCGGCTTGGCACAGCCTTGGCAGGGCTGGCAGCCTGGCTCAGGCAGCGGGTTGCACTCGTGGAGCATCGCGTGCGCTTGCTGGAAAAGCCGCTCGCTGCTCGGGCAGTGAAAGCTCAGGTTAACAACTCCCCATCCCGGGCCTGGCTCCTCGGGGGGAGGCTGCAGTGTTCTGCTGCAGAAGCTCTGTGCTCTCCTCCGTGAGACACGGGCCAGCAGAAGCTTGATCCTTCCCCCAGGCCGTTTTGGGGGAGCAAGGTGCTCTGAGGACTCCTTTGGTCAGTGGCTCCTCAGTGGGGCTTTGGCATGGCACCCCCCCGTCCAGGTCTGGGCTGTCACAGAGTGCCAAGCAGACATTGATTAGTTGGGTTTATTTACTCCCCACCCCCTGCTGCTCCCAGTTGCTGAAATGTTTGACTGCAGTTTTCTCTCTGGGCAATCCAATTAACAACACGGTCACTTGCTTGAAATTAAAAGTGTACCTGTAGGCCTTAAAATCCTTAAAATTCTGAAAACCTCAAACCAAGCTTGGAAGTAAGAGCGCTTCCCACAGACCCAGCATTGAATTCTCACTGGCGCCTGGTGTTCACACTCCTGCAGCGGTGGGAGTTCGTTTGGCTGACAGATACTTCACAGGGATGGCCCAACTCCTCCGAGTATCCAGGTTGTATCTGCCAGGTGCCACTGTTAGGTAAGGACTTTCTGCTGCGCTTTTGCTTCTCTCTTCAGTTCTGCCAGCACGAGCACTTTAATCATGAAATTATTAGAAGCTTCATGGAGAAAAACGCATTGGAGTTATTTATGCCAGGGTGACAACCTTTTGGAAAATTAAGATGGCAAAATAAGGAAAAAATGACAGAAGTTAGGACCCTTATTTACATTTAAAATCGCACAGTTCTTGGCACCACATTCAACTTGGGTAAGGGGTACTGCTGGATTTTAAACTTCATGTTCACCTGTTTTCTCATTTGCTCTCAAGTAAAAATAAACCAAAAAAAAATCAGTCCTTCAGTTTCTAATATATTTGTATTTTGAGCAGCATTTTGGATTCTGGTTGTGCATTGTGGGCTATCACTTCGAGCAGCAGTACACATCAGTGCCATGGGCACTGATGTGGCACTGATGTGTACATGCACAGCCCCAGCAGTCTCTTGGNCGTGGGCTGTCACTTCGAGCAGCGGTACACATCAGTGCCATGGGCACGCTGCACAGCCCCAGCAGTCTCTTGGATTCAGTGGCAGCACTTGGGTGGTGCTGAGGTGTTTTTCTCATGGTGAGAAGTACCAGTTCCTGGCCCAGTTAATGAAGAGGGCTTTGCTGGAGGGGTGAGGAGGTTTGCATGTGAGAAGATGGTCCCTGTCAATCTAGACTGGGCAACTATTGCATTTTGAGAGTGAGAGTATTTGCTTTTGAAAAGCATTTTCAGACTCAGCAATGACTGGGACCCGAAGGTTTCTAGCTCTCCTGGAAGGACAGTGTGCTCTGAGTTATTTCTTGGGCAAGTGTTCGTCTGGATTAGTGCTTGAAAAACGATTTAAGCTTGACAAGGGAAAGACCAATGTGGGAATGTTAGCAGAGAGATGCCAAAAGGCGACTACAAGGGGAAGTAGTAAATGTGTTTCTGGTCACTATTCCTACTGTTATTTGCCTGTCACATTATATTCCAGGAATTGCAGGTGATGGTTTGTTTTACGGAGTGAGTCAGAACCTAATGAAGTTGTAGAGCAGCATATGACGAAACCTAACTGGGGCTCCGTTCCCTCTCTCTGCAGTGACAGTGTGAAAACCTGTGCTTTTCACTCCCAGGGTTTTGGCAGAGGGCAAAGATGATAATGTCTGTAAAAGGCGAAGAGAGAACTTCTTGTATTTCTGTATAAAATGTATAAAATTTCTTCTTGTATAAAGCTGGAGCTGATTGATTGCTGAGAAGCGTGACCCAAAGGGGAGTTACCATCCATCTGCCAGCTCCAAAAGGAAGGAGCTAAAGCCAGTCCTGAACTGCAGAGTTCTTCTGTGACCTTGCTGTACCACTGCCTGTTACCTGTAAGGGAGTTACATAAAATGAGAGCTTGCATTATTGAAAGAGAGCAGCTAACCTTGCTCATCACAGCAGGCTGCAGCAGGTGATTGAAATGATTTTCTACCTGGAGAGTAACTCTTGCTGTCACAGGGGACTGATGGCCACTGTGGTTCTCATGGTGAGATGGCTTTCACGCTGATCCTTGTTCTGCGAGGTGAGATGTGGCACAAGTGGAGGGTTGTGATAATAAGGCTTGGTTAGTTTTGTAAATTTATACTTGATAACTATTTGAAAAGAAATATGATTAAGTGATTAAAGTGTGTCAACACTAAGGGAAATGATGGAAAGATAAATAATGAAGGAAAATTGTTAATATAAAGCTATTTGGTAGAAGGGACACAATTAATATCATTTGGATCTTACTTACCTGGTTAGGAGTGTTCCCAGTGTGCAGAACAGAGGCTGTGTACTGGGAGCAGTTACTCTGAAAGGATGGACGTGAAATGAAAGGTGAATGCCCTTTGCCTGTACTCAGCCAAAAGGGTAAAGGGAATCATGGAGGGAGGAACAGGAATACATGATCAGAGTGGGATTATATCCTTACTGATTGAGGCAATAAGAGCATGACTGAAACACTGCAGTCGTTGTTGATGTCTCTTAGAATCGGTGCTGAGAAGGGTTTCACAAGCATTTGAAGCTCATTAGATGGAGACATGAGAATTAGGACAGATGCAGTTTGCCAGAGAGAAAGTGATATTCCTGTCTGCTATCAGTAGAGAATTAGAATTTTTCCAATTCCATGCAGGTGGAACATCAAAACTGGAAACTTTAATCTTACTTTGCCAAGGAATTGCTTTTAACTTTGCTGTTAATCCCCCATCTCTTGAGATCTCCTGTAGCAAAAGACATCCCATCTTCAAAAGGTGCTTGGAGGGATGTCTTCTGCTTACGTACAGATCAGATTAGACTGGCATGGTGGCAACTTCTGTCCTGAAGTCATAAGGATAAATGAGCCGAAGGAAAGGAAATCAGTGACTTAATTAAGGATTTGAGAGACAAGATGTTCCAGTCCATCCCTGTCCCTGTTCCTTCCCTATAAGTGACTTCCCACCAGTTTACCAGCTTTTCTCCACAAACACAGCTACAGTCGAGGAGGGCAGAGCTGGTCTGGCCTGATGCATGTGGGTGTAACCCAGGCAGGGTGCAGGCAGGGTGCTCGGGCAGGGAGCCCCAGTCCTTGCTTGCCCCTGCCTGTACCCGCGTTACTGAACTTTCCAGTCACTCTGCAAGGACCGGGTTTTCTCACGCTGCCGAAACCAGGTTGAAGCCTGGGATGTTTATACACAGCCTTATTTATACTTCTGTTTATTTTTGTGCATCCAGAAAATAATGTGTGTGCATGGGATTTTTTATTGGTATTAACAGTATTTTTTTTTTACTTCTTGGGATGGTTTTCTGTTTTCTTAAGTTCAGAAGCGAAGCTAACTGGAAAAAAAAGGAGTCAAGTGCTGGAATTTCCTAATGCTTCTAACATTCCACAGTGATAGGACCAACAAATCGCTGGTGTTCAATGGAGATCTTGCCTGTCACCCCCTTTACCCCAAGCATGCTACACAAATGCTGCCGTGTCGCTATTCCCAACGCCCGGGTTGAATGGACAAGTGTTCGACTGAGCGTGCGGGAGCCGTTACCTCTGTAACGCTTACGGATTTCCAGAACTTGAAGCAAGTGAGGGAAATGGCTCATGTTTCTCAAAGATAAACACTGGAGCTGGTTCTTCTCCCCAGGGCAGGAAGCACCACGTATCGGTGTGCTGGGGTGGGTGGTTGTTGCCGGCTCCCCCTCTCTTTGCTTCCAAGAACAAGCGGGGATGCACGGCAGGACTAAGCCTGCCAGCGTGCAGATTTGCTGTCAGGCGGCTTAACGGCGTCTTATTTTTCAGCATTTATCTGGAATAAATGAGAGGGAAGGGAAGGAGTGTAGGATTGAGAATGGCAGGAGGGATAGGAAGGATGAGCTTTGCCTTTAGAAACGGCACCGTGAGCATCTCCTGCCACTTTCCTCACTGCTGTGTCTTGAGTTACATCGTTGCGCAGCAACACACTCCCAAAATTGCACCTTGTTTGCTGGTTTTCACTTAAAACAGCAGCTCCTCTGTTGCTGGCTTATTCATTTAATATCTAATTGATTTAAATGTGTTGTGTGGTGATGGGAATGTTTTTCACTCCCTACACTGTTGGTATGGAAAATGACGGAGTGTTTGTCGTACTCATGCACCAGAGAAGTAGAAGGAGGAAGAGTATTGTTCTTGTGTGATGTGTCTCAGTGATATTGATACTGTTCTTCTGAATTAATGACCCTTTTTTATACCGAAATATGTCAGGCTGCACGTGGGAGTCGCTTTGCAAAGTGTCGCAGAATTGCAAGGAATACTAAAGCAAATCGAGTTTTCCTATCACGAGAAGGATTTAATACCAAACAGAGCATTAGGTAGGCACTGTTAGTAAATCCAGGTGAAGGTGAAAGATTTGTACACCTCCTGATTTCCCAGTGTTTTCAGAAAATCACCTTTCCTCTTTTCTATGCTCCTCTGAGACCCCAACCTGGCGTTCTGCACTAGGTGTAGCCCTGCTCACTCCTTACTAACCGCTTGCTGTGATTCTTAGGGATATCAGCTTGTCTTTGTCCTGTTTCCATTTACTACCTGTTTGAATACTGCCCCTTGCTCGAGCAGATGTGGCAGGCCTGAGGGACCCAAGGAGGTAACAAAGTGATTTTTCTAGTCCTCGGTGCCATCAGCAAGGCATTTTAGCCAACTTCAGCGGCACAAGGGAGGTGTGAGCAGCCGTCGATGCACAGCGTGGCAGTGGTGGCTGTGGGTTTGCCACGGGTGGGAAGGACAAGGGGTGGATTTTGCTTTCCCAAACACACTTTAAATTACCAATGGACTGCTGCTGTTTTCTTTTTTCTGTGGTGCAGAGCTCAAACTGGAGGTAATTTTCTTGTATGCAAGAGATTGACGAAGTAATTATTCTGCATGGAGCAGTAAGATGTGGAAAGTGCATTTTGGAAAATATAAAACTCAAAGAAAATATGTTTGTTTAGGGGAAAAAAGATAGGAATAATAAGAGTGGTAAAATAATAAGCTTTTAAAAATAGGAGCAGTAAGCCTAATGTTCCAGCTTTCACAAGAGTAAACAGAGTTATAAGCTGATTGTGGTGAATTCCTTAAATGACAACCACCATCAATATCAGTTTTAAAGAGACAGTCACACATCTGGAGTTCAGCGGCAGCTTGGGATTTTATTAAGTGGTACAGCCAAATAAAACCCAAGAGCTACTGTAAACGATGCAAAAATAAAGATTGGCTGGAGTTGAACCTCTCGAATAGGCGAGTGAGTGCTCGGGAGCTTGGAGGGGGTGTGAGAACACCGTAGCTTTCCCAGCAGCTTCTGAACCTGGGCTTGAAATGGTCAATCTGGGGTTGCTGTGCTGGGTGTAGAAGTGTTCAGGAGCTTTGGTTGCTGGTGGAATACGTGGAGAAACAGCAGGTTTTGCTGTTAGTGCAGCTTGTTTTTATTGGAAATGTTATGGTGGACAGTGCTGTGTGTTACAGACAGAAAGGGTTTGTAGAGGGTGATTTCTGCCTGTTAGGAAGGTTGTGGGAGAATGACCTTATTGTAAGGAGCAGAAGCCTGTCCTCTTCCAGGGGCTGCAACTCCACATCACTATTTGCAGCTTTCATCCCACAGACGGAGGTGAGGGAGTGCAGCTGATGGCTCTGACCTTCAAGCACCTGGCTGTGATGGGGTGACAAGTACCAGGAAGAAGGGAATGGGGGGATGCACAGCTTCCCAAACACAAGCCCAGCAGCCATCCTGGGAGCGAGATGGAATCACATGGGACAGCACTCTCCGGTGTCACAGAATACCGAGTGCTTCCCAGGTCTTCCAGCCGGTGACCTCTGTGCTTTTCAGAGCACATCCTCGCCCTTCCTTGCGGAGCCGGAGGTTTCCCACACAGTGGCAATAAAATTAACTCCTCTGGGTTCAGAAAGCAAGGTGATTTGCAGCTCCTCCTTGGTGGTTGTGCCTAGAAATAACCCAGAACATTGTAACACAAAGTTTCAAGGATGTAAAATGAGCGATATTCTGAACAAAATTCAGCTCTTTTATTTTTTGAACAGGTTTTTGATCCAGCTCAGCTTGATACAGCATGGTATTTACCAGCCTGGCCTTTAGTATTGGATCTGCTTCCCAATTATGCTTCAATTCATACAACAGTTGCAGAGAGTGTGTGTGGGTGTACGTGAAGGAGAGGGAGTGATTTTGTTCTTTAAAAATGTGAAGTCTGCTCTAACTATGAAAACCCATCTGAATTTCTAGCGCTTAAGCGCCATTTCCCTTCTCTGCTCAGCAGTGTTCACGACACCGCTCTGACAAGCAGGGAGCAAGTGCAGGAAAACATGCTGATGTTCCAAAGGCAGACTGCTTACAAGGGTACCACTGAAGAGCAGGCTGCAAATCCTTTCCAAGACTAAAGAGTTAATGTGAGAGCTCAAATGACAACTTGTGAGCAAATGAGGTCTTAGCTCTATTTTTCAGATATACAGGAGTGAAAATGGAGTAAAAGTTTGTGTGTGACAATCCTGGTTGTTGTGGTTAGAGTAGTTTCTGGTGTCTGGGGCAGCAGATGTTGGGCAAGCCTCACTGCCACCACATCACACAGAGCATCTTCATGTTCCTCCTGCTTGTTCCCAGCCAACATCTTTGGTTTTGTGTGCTGTATTCCCTGAGCCGTGATACTGCGTCGATGCTTACTGTGTTTCCTATCTGAGAAATCCAAAGGAGTCTTATTTTTTTGTCTTTCTGCTGTTCTCAATGTTAATTTCCTTTTTTTTTCCCCTGTAGGTTTGAAGACCTATCTGATCTCTGGTCAGAAGGTGAAGGAGCCCCACTGCAGCTGTTCACAAGTGTTGCTTCCTGGCTTGGAGAGCAGGGATGGAGCCAGGATACAGGGAGCGTCGTCAGGCGAGAGCACCGGTGACTTGGCAAAAACTCTCAAACACACAGAAAAACCCAAGGTGAGTTCTTGTTTCTGACACAAGCAGCACAGACCTCAGACTGCACTGACCAGTGAGAGGGGTGTGGATGCAGAAACCTGACAGGTCTGTTCAGGCACCGCTCTCTATGCTCGTGTATGTATAGTGTGTATGTGTATGCACATAGTGACCAGACATCATTTGAGGACCAAAAACCTGACAAAATGGAATCAGAGAATCCCTTGGGTTGGAAAAAACCTTTAAGATCATCTAGTCCAACCCCAGCCTGACCCTGTCTAGTCCACCTCTAGCCTATGTCCTTCAGCACCTCATCTCTTGGCCTTTTCAATCCCTCCAGGTATGGTGACTCCAGCACTGCCCTGGGCAGCCTGTCCCAACACCTGACAACCCTTTCAGGGGGGAAATTCTTCTNCCAGCATCTCAGTGTCCTTCCTGGAGTGAGGGGCCCAAACCTGTACCCAGCACTCAAGGTGCAACACCAGTTGATGAGGAATCCCCAGAGTAAAGTGAACACTTCCTAAAGGCAGTTTCAAATGCATTGGGGAATACATAATATGCTTTAAGCAGCTACAGTAACTTCTGTGATTTCTGATTTTGTTGCATGCTGCTGCTGCTGTTCCTCTGCCAGGCCAGTCATGCCCCTGTGAACCTTTTCATACGAGTACACAACAGACATCCCTGCACAAAGATGATGGGAATGTTTGTGTCCTGAGAGAAGAATGCCCCGGTAGGCTGTGAGATCATGTTTTATCTGCTCACTCTAGAAACCTGCATCTGGACCTGAGGGCAATGACTTGTACAGATTCAGCTTAGAGAGGATGACATTTTGTTATGTTCACACTTCTCACAAGATCTCTTGACAAGGAAATCTGTGAAACAATGTGTATTACTTCGAAGCTTTGCTGTTACTCTCCATCTTCCAGCTCAGAACAGATTTCCCAAACAACAGATGTCTATCCTCTGTTTTAATTTGTGCTAAGAGTTCCTAATCCTGGCTGGGCACTCCGAGCTGGGCATGAGTGTCTGAACCAGGGGTGGTACCTGCAGATCCCTGTCCTTTGCCTGCAGGGTGCTCAGTGCTGAGAGCATCTCTTCCACAACACAGGTTTGAGATTCGGCTCACAGACTTGATGGGGTGGGTGACTTTCATCCTACTCTGGTTTTGGCTGTTTGCATGTTTCCTGTCTGGATAAGAACACCTTTACTGTGCCTCTGTAGCCAGTTCTAAGGGTTGAAGTAAACCCACTGCATTGCAAGCATAGGCAGCCTGAAGGTAGGCTTCAAAGCTGTGAGATACTTAGGTAGCAAGTCAGGACTACATGGCTGCAGCGGGAAGCTGTGGCCATCTTCATCCCTCCTCACACTATGCACTGTGCTGTTAGACTGCATTGAAGCTGCTGGTGATACTTTTCTATTCCTTCTTCCATCTACAAAAGAACATATTTGACATTCCTTGGGCATCAGTTTTCTGTCTCGCTCTTGTCTACCGATGAAGGTACTAGCAAATAAGGTAGGAAAGTGCATCTCAGAGCAGTTGGTGGGTGCCTGTACAGATAAGCCTGTCTGTGCTGTCCCACAGGTGGAGTGCTGACGGTACAGATGTGACTGTCAGTAGCAGAAGCTCCTTTATGTTAGGTAGTGAAGGAAGAACATACCAAATGGAGTGGTGTTGCTGAGCTGCCTGTCCCTGGAGCAGAAGGGAGAGAGGAGGGATGAAGCAAAGGGGTACAGCTAAGGGTGCTGTTGTGAGACAATGTGAGGATGCCTTGTTAATCCCAGGCAGCAAAACAACCTGTAACTGCAGGATCACGAAACTGCAGCGATGTACAGGGTTGACCTGACTGCAGCTGGGGTTGGATAAAATTTGTTATGTATTGACTTGTGCTACTTGTTGTTCAGATAATCCCAGTCCAGTTAACACTGCTGCTCAGGCTCAGCTATGGTACGGTACATGTTTTCTAAAATGCAGGTGAGTTACTGTGCAGAGGGGAGGTACAGGTGGACCCCCATTCCTGACCAGCTAGCATGCAATGTGGAGGCTTGCTGCTGGCCCATGGTGGTTTGGCTGCTGCTTAGACCCCAGTTTTTCTGTCCCAAGGCCATCATGGCTGGGTGTTAATTGCTGTTTAGATGCTGACTGATGCACAGTGCAGAAATGCAGACATGGCTATCCAAAGAAGTGAAGGAGAACCTAGAAGAATCTGCTTCAGAGAGAGCTTGTAGGACAAGTGTCAGCTTAGTTTCAGCCTTCTTGATACCCTGTCTGCTGTTGTGGTAAGGCTGGAGCCTCGGATTCACACTTACCTGGGTTGATTCAGCCCCATGAACACTGCAGCTCTGGCCAGTGCTTTCCTAAGCAGCCTCCCAGCTCTTTGAAAGCAGCATGTGTGTGTCTGGCCCCAAGTCCACCGATGCTGGAGTGAGTTTTGCATGACCCCAATGTCAGATTTCCCCATGGTCTGATAGCACATTGCACAAACAGTGTCAGGACACGCGTGGCACAGTGCTGACACAGTCGTGGGGATGCTGAGCACATCTTCAAGTACTTGTGGCACAGGAGAGCAGTGTGCTTGCTTCTCACAGCATGGTTGGGCTCAGCTCCTCCAGACTGCACGGCGTAGATGTGCACCGACCACCTCTCTGCTGGGTGGTCTGTTACTGGGGTGACTTCAGACCGAGAACACTGGGTCAGGCTTTGAGGGAATGTTTCATTTGCCAGCCATGCCAGTGTAGGTCTTACAGTGTTAAATAAATAAATAAATATGTGTCTTTAAAAATCCCCACGAAGAGCAACTGAGCAATTTAATCACAAATCATGCACAGTTTTTGAAAAGGAGTGGGTTTCTTTTATGCAGGTTTGGGGGAGGGGGGTTGGTTTGGTTTTTTTTAAAGCCTGCAGCTTGCTGGTAGGGTCTGGAGATAATAATTTGCAAAAGAATCATGACTTACATGCCAACTGTTTTAAATACAAAGCTGTAAACAGTGTCAGTGTAGGAGGAGATGACTCCAGCTCTGCAGAAGAGACCAAGTAGGAGGAGCGAAATTACAGGCAGGTTGGAGTATTTTTTGTTTTAAAAGGAATAGGTGGCCATATTGGATGCAAAGGATGACTTTGACATTTGGGGCTTGGATGGATGTTCTGGCAGACACGAAGATCTGTTAGGGAAAGTCAGGAAGCAGAGTGCAACACTAATTGATCTGTAAAAGGGACTCCTTTTTTTTTTCCCTCCTCTCCTCCAGTGTATCAATATCAGTAAAATGTGTGTACATAATTAAACTGTTAAGGACAGAGGCAAAGAACTACAAGTAAGTCTATAACAGCCGCTGTTTTTTGAATGCAAACACTGGAACTTGCTTATCTGGTTTTGGTATCAGTTTATTTTCCCTGTTGTATTTTAGAAAAATCCCTGACTTGATTGGGAATCAAGGTGTTGTAAAAACCTCTTAATCACCTCTTGGTATGAAAACAGAAAGTGCTTTTGCTTGTCTTGGTGTTTGCAGAAAGCACATTAATGTATTATTCATCGGGATGAGGTCACAGACGCACTGAGCTTGTGTGAGCGCCTGCAGTAGGGAGTGAAGTTAATGATGTTGACTTGAGCACACGGGTAAGCCAGATGGACTTCCACCCCTTCACAAAAGCTTGCACTTCTCTTCCAAGTTTTTTTTGTCTTCTGTTTGAACCCCTGGAGCTGAACCTTTGAGGTGGTCTTGCTGGTTTATTAGCAAGATCAAGTGGGAGGGATGTTCTTTATTTCTGGTGTCAGAGGTAGTTATTTTTGTGAAGTAGCTAATGCTCTGGATGCATGGCTTTGCCGGTGGTGGTTCAGACTGTACAGCTTCAGAACTGGATGTGACCTTATCTGCTGCTGGATGGGGAAACAGCATTGTAACTGTGATGCTCCAAAAGAGGGGCTTGGGTGAAAAACCCGTTCTGCAAAGACTTATACACTGGTCTCTGAAGTATGGAGTGAACCCAGAGGCAGAAGGTGCTGTGGATTTAGGCCAGGAGAATGATTGACAGGGAGGCTTGAACGAGTCCCTTCCAAGTGGCCGGGCCTGGAGAGTAGCATGAGGGATCTGGAAGATACAGAGTCCCTTCATTCCGCTTAAGAAGATCACATCTTACCTGTGGGGGGTTAGCTGAAGTGTTACATTTTAGGTTGCTTCCCAAATACATAACCCTAAACTATTGCCACTCGTGGTTTCACTTCCCTTGTTTCCCGGGACGTTTGGTGGGTGTTGGGCTTCAGTGCTGTACAGTAACGTAAGTTCCACACTACAGCCCTTGATCATGATGTGAGAAAGTATTTCCCTCTGTTAGTTTCAGATTGCTTGTTTCATCTCCCTGTGGTGTTCATAATGCATTGTGGTGGTTTGTGTGTTGGTTTTTGCATTTTGCTACATTGTGTGCTCAGTCTTTGCTCATAATGTCATTTGGACCCTCTGGCAGCCAGTTTTTAAGCAAAAAATTGCAGTTCTCTTGCTGAAGAGTATTCAGTTCTTCCTGGGGAGGAAGATCACTGGATCAGTGATCTCACACTCATGAAGCTTTCCTGGATTCGATTTAGCTTCAGTAAACAGAAAATTTGTGATTTTATTTTTGAAACAGTGCATTCTGTTCCAGTCAAATTTTGCTCCCTGCTTCCCATTCTGTAGCTTTGTTTATCTTTTAGCCGTGCCACAATTATACAAGTGGACTGAATTATAAATTGCATAATGCTACGAGGACACCAGAAGGTTCCTGGCTAAATGTTTTTTGTCTCATTGCAGCCTTGCCCTTCATGTAGTACCACCCTTGCTCCCCACTGCGATGTCAGCATAGACGAAGGAGCTATCCAAAATGGTTGTCAGGATGAGCATAAAAACAGTACAAAGGTAATTCTAGTATTTGTCACGTTATCCCTCCTCTCACCTTATTTCTCTACTTCAGTTAGTGTTCTCCTTTTTGTATTGCCATTCCTTTACTCCAGCTCTTAAGCAGCAGGGCCAGTTTTGATTCTGTGAAGTTGCCTTCTAAAATGCAGATAAACTTCCAAATTTTCTAAATTATTAGTAATTTTATGGGCTCAACTTGATCTGAGAAGACCCTCAAATTTGGACTCTTGACATTATGCCGAGGCTGCCCATAGAAAAAGGCACAATCACCTCTACCCCTCTCTCTGTCCCCACGACGGCTGGCTGCATGTCACCCAGCCACCAGTTACCCCATCTCTTCCCAGTGTCTTTGTGCGCTGTAGCTCTGAGCCAAGACAGTACAGTGTCATTCCCACTCACCACGTGGCTGAACCTCACAGCATCTAAGTCAGGTCACGTCCTTTTTCTGACCAACAAATGCAGTGTCTTACACACTCAGCTCACTGCTGCCAACACTGCTTTCCTTGCCTGTTGCTTAGATATTCCCATACAGCCACTGCCATGCCCTGCAATGCCAGGTGCTGCCAGCTTGCCTTGTCCCTACCCTTTGTAGCTTTTCTGCTCTGCCTGTCGCCTCTCACTCCTTCCTGGAAAGCTCCTGCCTAAACACATCCTGCAGACCAGTGCTCATCACCTGACTCTTCTATTTTCAGATAAGTTTAATGCTTTCCCTTGGTGGGGAGAAACACACTCAGAGATAGCTCTCTTGCTTTTTACCCTAGCTCTCTTGCTTTTTACCCTAGCTCTCTTGCTTTTTTCCCCTCACATCTGTCTTTACAACTCATCTCACATCCAGAGCTGATGGAAGAACTTGCCAACGTTTATCCTGATGATGAGCTACTACATTAATGTGTGTTTGTCCCTCTGCCTTTGACCTGATGTCTCCTGTGCTTCAGTCATAAGCTCAGAAGCAGGGGCTGCCTTGCTGGACTGAAATGGTTTGTGATGCAGGAGACCCTGCTCTGTGCCAGGGTTCCTAGGAAACCGCCTGAGAAAAGAAAATAATAATCTCCTTGGCTCCGAGGGAGATCGAGCAGAGTGGCCGGCAGGTACTGATCTCGGAACGGCATGAGATCTTTAAGACAGAAAACACAGAGGGAGATGAGTGCAGGCTGCCAGGATGGTGTGTGGGAGATGCTCCTTCCCCAGGCTGCCTCTGCCCATCTTGCAGGGATCTCCAGAAACCGACTGCAGAGATTTTCCTTGTGTACCAATCGCCTCATGTCCTGTGTTGTCTTCATCACAATTGTCCTTTAAGTTTCTTCTGACTACAGCTGTAATAGCCTCATGTGTGTTAATCAGTACATCATCCCCTTGTGTGAAAGGGGTCTGTACAGAGCTGAATAAAATGTCTGTGGCTGCCCTGGAAGAAACATGCAAGTGGAGACTCAAACACACCTCCTCTGATTTGGTTTAGTTATTGGCAAGTCACAAACTGGAGCAGTAACTCTGGGGTGCCTGCTAACCTGAAAGCTTGAGGAACAGCTACATGCACAAGGTTGCTGTGGCATTTGGCCTCCAGATCTCCTGTGCATCACAGCTTTCTTGGGAAGAAGGGCCATAAGCTCCCTTTACCCATTTCCACAGGCTGTTCCCTGTGCCTTGCCCTGCAGCACCTATGTCCCCTGTCTTTAGGGAACATTAATGATATTAACCACATCCTTGGACCTTTGTGGGTCCCAGCAGGCTCCAGAGCTTCCCTGTCTCTTGATGAGGTGAAACTGTCAAATGCTTCGTCAAGTCTTGGAGTGCTCAGTAAGAAAGCAACACACACAGCTTGTTGCTACCAGAAACCACAGTAACATTGGAGCTAACAACATTTAATAAATAGGGATTTTCTCCTTACACACAAGCTGTTTCACACCCTAATACCCTCCTATTAAGATTAACAGAGCAGAGACAGCACAGGAAAACCTTGAGCTGAATGAAGGGAAGAATTTTCTTAGAGATTTGAGCCTTTGCCAAGGAGCTAAAGAGAAAAGGCCAAGAGAAGTCCATGCTGACCTTCTCTGAAAGAGCAGTAATTTTTGCTGCATTCTTCAGATGAACTTGAAGAATGGGCAGGGGAAGCAAACAGTGCCCAGAATCCCTATCTTTTATTTGAGCTGCTCTCAGATATGGCTTTTCAAGTAATGACATCTGCAGGCCCGAGCAGGAGGAGAAAGACTCTTTGCCAGAAAATAAAAATACAAATAAAGGAGATAACGCTGACCTTCATGTTTGTTTTGGGGCTTTTTGTTTTGGCTTGAGTTTTTTAAGGCTCAAGTTGTTCTGGGAGATGCTCTCAGCAGATACAGACTGTAGCATAAATTAAGCAAAACAAAGACTGAAGACCCATCACTTCTAGCGACCTGTTGGACAGTTCTCCTTTGGTTTGCCTTTGTTAGCACTCCTCATCCCAAAACTGGAGAGGTTACCCTGGCACTGCAAACATCTTGTGCACCGTAGCCATCTGCCTTCCAGGTAGGCTAGATAACATGTGAGGGTTGCAGGAGGACTTGCTCTGAAGCTGGTTGAGTTCTTTCCCTTAGAAAAGAAGCTGGTGACCTTTTCCACGTGAAGTTCTCGTGCCCCTGGCTTACCAGGAGAGTGCCCTTCTCTCATAGGAAAGCACCTCTCTGGTGCAAGAGTTTTGGCTCAGCTTTTCCTGAGATATGTGCTGCTGAAATCACCTTTCTCTTCTGTTGATTACATTCTGTAGCAAAACATTGGCAGCACACCAAGGTAACTCCTAAATTTCCTATTCTACTTCGTCAGCCGCTGTCACTGGGCTGTGAACACCTGCACGATGCCAAACTGCCTGTTGTGAGCAGGAGAAGGGACTGGACTGGGGATCCTTTCATCTCCTGGCTCCCAGCACATGGCTCTAGGGGCTCACACCTCCATCCAGGCAGCCTGCAGGATGGGGACCCAGCATCCCTCCCAGGTGGGAGGAAGGGGAAGCAGAGCCCATCTCCCTCCTGCATTTCCTGTAGCTCCAGGGAACCATTCCAGCACACCTTGTGATGACTTCAGCTCCTGAGGTCTTGGCAGGGATAGGGAGCCAGGCCTTCACACTCTCCCCTGTACAAGGTTAACATTCTCCTGCTGCTCCTCAGGTTTGTATCTCCACTGGTTGTGCCTGCACCTGTAATTACACCTGCCTGCACTCGTGTACCTCACTTGTTTCAGAGGGCTGATACTCCAGGAGGTTGAATTAACTTTGCACAGGCAACCAGAAAATGGATATTTCTTAACTTTAACTAAGTTGATTTTACAATCAAAGTGACATATTTCAGTGCGTGGTTGGGGTGGTGATGATATTTATGGTATTTATTTATGGTCACTGTGGTGGCAGCCAAGAATAGTCTTCTGGAGGAGCTTGTCACTGCTGTGCTGACTGCTGAATGGGCAGGAGTGAAGAAACTTCTGTGGTGAGTGGGTTTCAGGATGAGGATAAATGATACATGAGAAACGAGGAGACGTGGAGGGGGAGATGGGCGTTCGGATATGCCAAATTTGAGATGTGTTTGCATTTGAAAACGATCCTGACTAACTGCAGTTCATTTTCATTCTAACCATATTTAGCCATCTATTTTATTTTATTTTTAAATTGCTTCAGTGTGTATTGGTCCAGGTCAAAGAAAATGTAAAAGCAGGAACTCCAGGTTCTGTGGAAGCAGAATGATTTTTGGCTGAAGGTAATTTGTGTTCTCAAGTAAACCAGAGCAGGATCGGTAATACCACGAATGGAAGCTGTGCTGCAAGCGGCTGTCAGGATCTCAAAATGCAGCATTAGCTAATGCAAAGGCAAGAGAAAACCAGAGAGAAGTATGTCTTAGTGAAGAAACTAGTTTAACCTGCAGGCTAACTGTTTTGTAGGCTGATGAGATGAACAGAAGGGCTGTACCCACAGGTAGGAGAAAGGAGGAAGCTCCATCTGGGAAAGCAGCAGGGCTGTGGTCATCAGCAAGGACTGACTGAGAACGATAGCTCTGTATTCAGAAAGTATATTAGGACAAACTTGACCTAAAGATGAGTGAGGGCATTTGGGCTTGTGCTTGGTCTTCACTCTGTATGTAAAAATGTGCTTTGTTTTCTGCTCCTTGAGAACTTGGTATGTAAAAAGCCAGAAGGTGACACCTGACTAGGAGTGCACTGCGGAAGGTGTGAATGACGTCGAGGCTGGTGGAGTTGGGTCTTCGACGTGAGCAGTAAAAGCTCAGTGTGTTGAGGAAAGAACTTCTTTCAACTTCTGCTCCACAAAATCTCTTCTGTACATTCTCAGCCCCTGATGGTCCCTGTGTATGTTCTGCTTTGTCCCTCAGGCTCCAGGAGGGCACAGTCCAAAGACTCAAAACGGACTTTTGAGTCCTCCACAGGAAGAAAAGCTCAGCAATAGTCAAACCTCGCTTTATGAAATGTTGCAAGAGAAAGGAAGGTGGGGTGGAGTGAGTCTGGATCAATCAGCTCTCCTTCCTTTGAGGTTCAAGAACATCAGAGAGAAGACAGATGCTCACTTTGTGGATGTGATTAAAGAAGACAGGTAAGGAAAATCAAGCTGTGCAGTGTAAAAATGTATAAAGGAGAGGAGGCACTAACAGGGATCCCATGTCTTTAATCATTATTTGTGTGGGTTTTGTCTAATGTTGCTAATTATTGTTAACATATAACATGTAGTTTCCTGATCTTAGTCTATATTCTGTTTAAACTGTAACAGGAAATTAGTGTCAGAAGCATTCTGCTCAGGAATATGGAAGCTGGTTTTTTCCTCATCTCCGTGGTGAACAGTTGTTCTTTAGTTGAGTTTTCTGAAAGGAAAAATACTCTCTAAATGACTTGTCCTAGAGTCAAACTCTTCTCTTTACATCCAGAAGTCCTCCTAATGCACCTTCCTCTACAGTGAAGTGTAACATCATAAACCCTGAACTGCAAAACTCACATTTTTGTATAGCAGAAGAACAGCATCTGATTACAACGCGTGACTGACTCGTGCCCAGAAATCATGTTACACTTAGAAGCAAAATTAGTAGGATTGAATTCTCGTGGACCTACTACATACCTATAGCATTTTGTACAGCTAGCCTCTCTGTTTCAACCCAGCCCCTTTATTTTGGGCAAAGGAAAGTATGTTCTCTTAAATTCAGGGCCATGTGGGTTTTGTGAGCACACAACCCTATCTCCCTTATCATTGCAGTGACCTGACTGGAGCAACTGAACAGATAACTTCAGTTTGTTATTATTTATGGCTATTCTTAATTTTGCCTCATTGCTTTCACCCAGATTAGGGGTATTTTATCTAAACACCCTTGAAACTGTAAGCTCGGATAGACTCCCGACTGCTTGGAGCAGGGATGCTGTCGTCTTACCCATAGACGTGACTAAAGCAGGGAGACGTGAGAAGGAGGGATATCAGTCCCTATCCAGTCTCTTATCTGAATTTTTTTTTCTGGTTACCTTTCTCCTGTCACTAACCTCAGTTAAAATTTAGGTGGTTCCTTGGTGGTTTATTTTTTTTTCCCTCCATGTGCATTCTGAATAGATGCTTATTTTAAATATTAGAAGACGAAAGGTTTGGGAAAGTCCAAATGTTGGCAGGAATCAAAAAGAACAAATTGGCTTTTTTGTTTAAAATGTAACTGACATGCTGCAAACTTCTATGTTCGAGGAGTAGCTTAATTTATGTTGTTAGTTTGCTGCAGATACCCAGCCCAAGCTCTTGTGTTCCTGGATCCTTCCTCCTCCGCTTACCAAATGGATGGTTCTTTCTGATTCGGAATTAGGAAAAAGTGGGACCATGATTTGACATCAGTCAAAGCCTAGCTTTTCTTTTTGGGTCCCAATGAAATATCATCATTACCATATTAAGTGGGCCATTTCTTGTTGCCAGGGAAACTTCTCTGCTGAGTTCATTTCATGTAAACATAACTTTCCAAAAATAATCTTGTGATTAATTAGGTCTATGCAGAATGGCTTCAACCTACCATTCTGCATTAGGCCTTCTTAACATTTCTCAATGTGAAGGGAATAAGTCGTTTTCAAAACATGCTTCAGTCCCTGCTGGGAAACATAACATGTTGTGTGAGCTTCCCCTCACATCAGGCAGCGATTCCCACCATGGTGCAGGATGCTGGTGTTGTGATTGGTGGCACAAATTTGAGTTAACAGAAAGTACCTGCCCCTGAGATGGTGATAAGGCGTGTAAACAAGTCACACAAGCTTCCTTATGGCTGAGAAGAGCTAAACATACCCTGTGGAGGATTCAGGAGCCCCTGCATTGTGTAAGGAAGCTGCCCAGGGCTGGTTGGGGAGAAATGCTGGGTCCTGGTGGCATTTTTCATTTCCCAACTGCTTTCTGGAGCTTAGGTGTGTGGCTGAGAGTTTCACAAATGACCGTTGGTCACTTTGTGTGCCTCAGAGCTGGGACCTCAGCACAGTTCCATTTGTCTTTAAAAATAATAGTAATTAAGCCCATGTTATCATGGCATGTTTGTATAATTGTGTTGTACAGGAATCCCTTTTGTAGAAATTACTGGTTTGCAACTTCTTACCACTTGGTTGCATACGTTTGGCAGCCAGACTCCAGTTTGAGTTCTGGGCCTGGCTTTACTACAGCCTCAGTAGCAATCCCAGAATCACAAGGTTGGAAATGACCATTAAGATCATCGAGTCCTACTGTCCCTGTCCTCTCCTAAACCATCTCTCTGAGCACCTCATCTACTACACTGTTAAATACTCCCTCAGCTGCTCCTCAGAAGGTTTGTTCTCCAGACCCTTCCCCAGCCTGGTTGCCCTCCTCTGGACCCGCTCCAGGACCTCCATGTCCTTCTTGGAGCGAGGGGCCCAGAACTGAACACAGCACTGGAGATGCAGCCTCACCAGTGCCCAGTACAGGGGCACAATCCCCTCCCCAGACCTGCTGGCAACAACAGTTCTGATACAGACCAGGATGTCACTGGCCTTCTTGGCCACCTGGGCACACTGCTGGCTCATGTTCAGTCAATATTATGGTCTGTTCACTGTAATGTACACATTACAGTATATTTTAAAAGAAAAGTAGGGTGTAAGCGTGCAGAATATGTAATGACATGGGGCATACCCTCCAAGGATCCTCAGTTTTTATTTCCATGGAGAGTTGCATATTTCTTAGGTTATAAACCTTTTGGAGCACAATAAACAAGCAGTCATGAGACTGTACTTAAAGGGATCTCGTTAGGCTTAGAGCAGAATCCCAGGGAAATAGGAAGCCCCCAGGAGGTGGGTCCTGTGCAGCCCTTCACACCCCCCTTCGGTCCATTTCCTGTTTAAGTACATTTTAAAATGTATTTTGTATCTTTCATCTCCCTCTTCCCAGCCTGGCTGCATCCAGGGAGAAATAAATTCCAGGGAACACTTGTGCTGGGGAGCACAGTGCCTCCTGGGAAGCAGATTATGTCCTTGATTCTGTTCAGTCAACTAAACTGGGATCTGCCCCTTTGAGATAGTTGACATGGAGCTGGACTGGTGCAGCAGGGCTGGCTGACATCAGAAATGCTGCCTTCACCCCGATTTCATCATGTTACACCCCGATTTCATCATGTTACACCTATCTGTGCTGCGCTGTGCAGGCAAGATGGGTTGTTCTTCCTACACCCTTAGACCATCGCAGCTCCAGCACAGCGTCCCCATGCATGGTTGAGTTTTCCTGGAGGAAGAAAATTAATTAAACAGTAGCTTAAAAAAAACCAAAACCAACAAAACAAAACAAAAAACCAAAACCAAAACAAACAAAAAAAACCCAACAACAACAAAAACTTCCTTGCAAAATTCAGACTGCAAGTTGTTTTTAGAAACCTTTAAGAGAGGCGAGGGACAGAAGACAAGGGAGAAAGAAAGAGGGAAGAGCAACACAAGGGGATGTGTCCCATCATTCCTTCAGAGTCTTCTGATGTTTTAATATATTAGCCAAGGCCAGAACGTTACAGAGGATCTGCCATATTCATGGTTGAAGCCCTTTGTCTTCTCAAGCTTCAGTCTACAAATGTGTGTTTGATTGGACTAGTATCTCAAGAAAAAATTATGTTTCCCACATGCCTTCTTGTGCTTTGGAGCTGATACTTCCAGAAAAGCCATATTGCCAGGGGTCCAAAAGAAGCCACCCCCACCACAAAGCAAAAAGAAACTGGAAAGGATTCAGGCACAGATGAGCTCTGTAGGACCTTCCAGATCTTCATCTCATGCTGGGGTTGATCTCGTGTATCTCTGTGGGTTTTGCTTGCAAGTTATCAACTGCAAAATAGTCCAGTCTGTTATTTCAGTACTGTGGTTTCCAAGGCAGGAATAGCACTTGGGAAGAAGCAGCCCCATTTCACATCCCACAGCGATTTAAAACCAGTTGGTTCACCGTAGATAGTCGGTTTCCTTCAAAATGAAAGGAGGTTCGTGGAAAGAGTGTGTGTTCTGAAGTCTCAGGTGGGAACTGCACACAAGAGGGTGCTGGGCTGTCCCAGCAGTGATTGGCATGAGCAGGCATGACCTTCTGCTCTGGCCATCAGGCACAAAGCGCTTGAGGCTCTTAACTCTTGTCCTTTCGGTCCTTCGATGCCTGCTAGAGAAAGAAGAGCTTTGCAGATTGAGTGCCATAGATATCATTATAGAATCATAGAATCATAAGATGATTAGGGTTAGAAGCAACTCCCAGAGGTCATCCAGTCCAACCCCCCTGCAAGAAGCAGGGACACCCTCAACTAGGTCAGGTTGCGCAGGGCCTCATCCAACCTGGCCTTGAACGTCTCCAGGGATGGGGCATCCACCACCTCCCCAGGCAACCTGTTCCAGTGCTCCACCACTCTCACAGGAAAGAACTTTTTTCTAATATCCAATCTAAATCTCCCTCCCTCTATTTTAAAACCATCACCCCTTGTCCTGTCACAACAGGCCCTACTGAACAGCCTCTCCCCATCTTTCTTGTAGGCCCCCTTGAGGTACTGGCAGACCACTAGAAGGTCTCCCCGGAGCCTCTTCTTCCATATAGAACTTCTATCCTAAACCTCTTACAACAAATGTAAAACTCAAATAACGTGTTTTGCTCCAGAGGGTGGGGAATAACAACAACTTGATAATGATTGAAGTCTCTTCTATATTTGGGTTTGGTTGGGGTTTTTTTCCCCTGTGCCTGATGCTGGAAGATAAAGCAAAGGAGAGTGCAAACACCCTTTGGTAGATCCTGCCTCCTGGTTCATTTGTCCTAGTGAGCCAAGTTCATTATTTGTCAGTGCCTTTGTTAGTGATTGTGGTGATTTCAGAAGGAAATGTGGCCAATCCATCTCCTCAGGTTCCGCTTCTCTGCAGCCCAGATTGTTACAGGAATGTTCCCGATTGAGTTACCGAGTTATTTCAGTGTCTTTGAAACAACAAGAAAGTTCAGTTTTCTCACAGGGACACCTTGGTGGTTTGTTTTCCCTGTTTGTCTCCTTTGTCATCCTTGGCTTGCTTTGAATGGAAGCATTCCACCTAAGACATAAATATCCCGCAGCGACATGTCTCCCAAGGTTGTGCCTCTGTAGCAGCAATTAACCGTTCTGATTTGCCAGTTCTTATACGTGTGTGTGTGTATGTATATATACATACACATATCTGTAGTTGTCTGCACTTACAGCTGCTGAGTTTCTGGAAGGACTTGTATGTGTCTTCCTGAAAGTATCAAAGTTTTGTGAAGCATTTTATTGCTCATCATTTTATATTTCCATGGGGTGATGTGGATAAAGGGGTACATTGGTGAGCGAGAGTGAAGAGAAGGTACAGGAACTTCAAAGCCGAGTGCCAGTGCTGCCAGGAGCAGAAGGCACCTCTGTGAGAGTTTCAGCTGAATATACTGACATTGGTGTCGCCTTTTCTTCTCCTTTTAGCCTGATGAAAGACTACTTCTTTAAACCACCTATTAACAAGCTGAGCCTGAACTTCTTGGATCAGGATCTGGAGATGGCCTACAGGACGAGCTATCAGGAAGAGGTGTGTTTCCCTGGGGCTGACCTGTCAAAGTGTCTGTCCTTGTTTTTAACACATTTTATTGCAGCTGATGACAAGAGTCATGAAATGTCACATGTGATCTACTGCTTGGTATCACTGCCTCTGAAAACAGTCTCCTTCTATCTTACCTGCCTGGCTGTGCCCTGAGCCTAGTCCAATGTTTAGAGGAAAGTATATTTTCAGAGTCCTCCAAGACACACTAGGTTCTTCTCACCAGCCTTTTGTCCTTTTTGGGGTTAATGTTTTAAGGCTTTAAGCAGGCCAGAGCATCATGTGAAGATGAAAGTGAGGAACCAAATGCTCCTTGCTCTTATCAGACACCCTAACTGTGAGAATGGTCACCATGAATTCGAGCCTTGTTTGTGTCACAGCCTCATGGCTTTCCCTGTGGAACCTGAACCTGCTCTGAACTCAGGTGTCTGAATTTAAGTGTGCTGCATTCAGAAACGGGCAGTTCAAAACACTGCATGGCGGCGAGGAGCAGCAAGTCATTGTAAGGAACTTGATGCCTCCTTCAGGGTTCTGCACTGGGTGTAAAAAAAAAAAAAAAAGTAGTCCTTAATGCCCTTGGGGACTAACAGTATGGCAGGCTTTCAGTGTCCATAGCTGTTCCTGCCTGGCTGGTATGTACTAGATGTTTTCAGCTTACATTTGGTGTCGGCACTCACTGAGGCTGCATTTCCTGAGTAGCTGGAAAGTTGCTGCCAAAAGACAGCCATTCCTCTCCCCTCCTCATTCCTACTCCTCCCTGCTCCTTCTCATGGCTCTGGTGCTTATCAGCTTCCCTGCTGAGAGCCAGTTCATTTTACTAACCTAGCATCAAATATTCATGTTTTGCTTGTCTGTCTGGGGCTTTTTTGTCTTCTGTTTCTGCCTGGGTCTGTTTCGAATTTGTATTGCCCCAGCAGCTCACAAAGAGGTTGGCAAGTGCCAGAGCCAGCACAGGGTAAATGTCCATCAGGAGGAAGGGGAATGGGCATTGAGCTACGGGTTGGGGTTATCCCATGCCAGTCATTTGACAGAATTGAGTCATGATAAATGTTGGTGTTCATTTCTTTTCTCCCCGGTACATCCTACATCCGAGGGCAGGTAGGATTTCTACTCCTGGTGCTTGCTGCTTTCTGTTCTGGGCAGTGCTGTCACATTGTCCTTAGCCATAGCCCCTCTTTGCTTGGTTTAACAGGTGTACAGAGGTGACCTAGCTTACCTTTGTAACAAAGGGAAGTACTGTTGCGTTCCAGTTCAGTTTGTTCACTTTGTTCAGGAACTCCTTACTCATCCCACAGCGCTGTGTGCCAGTGATACCTCTGAGTAAACCTCATGTAGCCACAACGGGGAGAAGCTTCTCGGGGACACAGCCCACAAAATGTGCACAAGCTATGCAGAAACTATACAGAAAATAGTAAATCAGGATCTTTCTGATACAGATTGGAAGGAGAAGCAAAGCAGTGACAGTCAAACATTTGCAGCTTGACCTGTTAGTGTGGGCATGTAGGACATTCACAGAAGGAGCGGGAATATGCTCTGTGTGCTTTGTTAGTGACAAGCTATTAATTGGATAATTATTACACAAACCTCCCTGGAAATGGGAATCTTCTTTCTGTAGCTGTAACTCTGCAGCACTGGGGTGAAACCTCATCCAAAACAACAACAAAACTCTTCGCTTGGGAGGGTGAAATGACTTGTTGGTGCTGCTGGTTTTCTAATTGCCTTGCTGTAAACTGTTGCCCAAAGTCACTTCCAACACCGCTGAGTTCACCTCTAATTACGCAGCGCCGGCTGCACGCTTGGTTGCGACTGTTTTCTGTAAGTGACTCCAGCTCCCAAGAGCTTGCTTTGCCTGTTCTGTTTTGGAAATTAAGGCACTACTTAATGCTGCTAGGGCATCCTTAACGCTGTCACTTCAGGACACAGCGCTGCTTTCCTTAATTCAATTTCTGTGGCTTTCTGTGTGGACTAACAGGATTCTGCTGCAGTTGAGATTCAAAGGTAATTTCAGTACTGAGTGCTAACTGATGTGTTAGTTTGCAGAGAGGTACAAATGAGGAACAAGCTCATTTCCTAATATTGCTGAGTGCAGAGAGCAGCCTGAGGAGCAGAAGAAATTTCCAAATGAAACCAGAGTGCAAAGACTAGTACTCAAACCGGGCCACTTTGCGGTGATATGGGTAACATCTTTTCTGCTTTGCTTTGGAACATGCTTTTGGCTGTCTCTTGGGCAGATACAAATGCTCCTAAGACTGGTGTAATGTGAGTAAGCCGGTCTTGTGCTGGACTGGCCAGAGTATCCAGAGAGCCCAGCTGCACCAGCACCGGGGGCTGTACAGGAATGTGTGGTAAGGGGTTATGGAAGAGCAGAAGTTGGTGTCCTGGGCTCTGGTCAGTTCAGGTTACACAGCATCCCAATTGCTGCTTTCCTCTGGTCTGAAAGGGAGATGAGAGCTCTGCCCCAGGCAAGTCCCTGTTTCTGTAGAGTGGTGTTTGCAGGGTTTTCTCAGAGGCCTGTTGGAGCTAAAAGGTTTAGTGTAAAGTCTGTTACTATTATAAATGAAAATCCTTGAAGAAAACTTGTGATAGCTTTGTCTGCTGGTAATTATGGGGTTTATGTTTCTTTGCATAGAGTAGGCAGTTTTCATAAAGGTTTATTTCTGTATCATCATATTCGGTAACAATCACCCCAGAGCCAGGGGCTGTGCTGCCTGTGCTTTTATTCAACACAGACTTGTTCTGGGGGAACTGCAACAGCCATTGAACTATCCCTTCTGTTTCTTGTTTCAAAACAGTACTTAACACTCATGAAGAGGCACCAAGTTCCTTAATCCTTTACCTGGTTTCGTGAGCTGCTGTTATGGTACAGTTGAACTCCACAAAACTGCCTTTATTCATTTTCATCCCTTCCCTCTATCCCTGTGTTCCACACAGGTTATAAGGAATGCTCCGGTGAAGACATTTGCCAGCGCTACCTTCAGCTCTCTCCTGGATGTGTTCCTCTCCACCACAGTCTTCCTCATCCTGTCTGTCACGTGTTTCCTGAAACACGGGGTGGTCGCGTCCCCTCCGCCGCCTGCAGCAGTCGTGGTGTTCGTCATTGCCATCCTGCTAGAGGTGCTGTCCCTTGTCGTCTCAATTAGGTAAATAAAGCATAAAAAAGTCTTGATGTAGCAGCAGGAACTAAAATGGTGGCTGGTTTGGGAATGTTTTGTTTGATGGCATCCCAGGAGCTCATGTGGATGATCTGTAACGTTTGGAGGATGGTGTTAGTGAAGGTAAGAAGGCTGGTGGCAAATTTTATGCAAAGAGAGGTTTAACTACAGAAACTGGAGGAGAGAGGTGATTTGCTTAAGGAAAAAGAATCTGCACATTGTGCCTGCCCTTGTTTATTGTTCCTTGGAATGCCACGTGTGACTGGGTATCTTTTCCCTCACAGGGCCATCAGAGTGAGGGAGTGCAAACAGAAACCTTTTTATCTGCCCTTCAAGAACCCCCCCCAAACCTCACCCTTAAGTTCCTAGATATAAGTACTCCATTCCAATGATAGTCTCAAATAATTTGTGAGAAAAGCAAAAAGCAGTGTCCTTCTCAGAAAAATAATTTTTAAAATTAAAAAATTGCAACAGTCACATTGCATCTGTTCAGAATTAGTTTTCTTAATGATCTCAGTTTCAAGTCTCCTGGGTTTGATATGCAAACAGTTTGTGCTTCCTCTGTCTGACATGTAGTTCATCATTCCCCAATCCCTGGGCTGTGTGGCAGACGGCTGCTACTTGCACTGCAGGTGTCTTCACAGGGCTGTGCTCAGCGATGCCGGCCCCATCACTCCCTGAATCCCCAGCCCTGAGTTCTGCGGGGTCCCTGCACGCCCCTGCCTCTCTGCCCTTGGAGATGAGGCTTGGCTGCAGCTGGATACCTGGCACTTAGCAGTGACTTCTCCTTCCTGATGTGCACCAGACACCCAGAAGACGCCTGCTCTGTGCTGCTGGGACTCTTGCAGCCTTACCCAGGCATTTGCAACCAGCTGGTGAGCCTTGCCATGCAGTCTGGTGTGCCATGGGGTGGTTTTCCCCGACGCCCTGGAGGTACCAACACGTAGCAGAAGGTGTGGTTGTTCATTCAGTAAAGCTCCTGAGTGTGTGGTCCAATTTACACTGAGACCACGTGTAACATCTGTTAACCTGGCTGATAGACCTCCTAAGGAGCTGTCTGCCTGTGCTTGTGAGAGCCAGTTTACACTGCCCTCTGCACCCTCCTTTCCACTGCTCTTCTGCAGCGCCTTTTGATGGTGTGTGTGGAAATGTGGGTTTCTTGGGCAGGTGTAAGTTCAGATGCTTTTATAGCCACAGGTTAGAGGCAATCCTGCTGTTGTTTCAAAAGATACAGGAGATTGCACTTTACACTCTCATGGGCATGTTCCTATGTGATCTACTTTAGATGATCCTGCTCGGGCACAAGGGTTGGACTGGATGATCTTTGAGGTCTTCTCCAGCTCCTAATACTCTGTGATTCTGTGATACTCAGGGTAAAGGTAAAAAATAATAAACGAGCAATGTAGTGCTGAAGCGAGCCTGCAACTCAGTGTGCATATCAGTCTGGAAGGATATTTACATGAAATCCAGCTTTTAGGAGTAAAGACATGATGTCTACAGAGAGCAGAAATACTTCTAGGGACCGTATTTCTGAGGAGGGTGGTTGCAGTTTGGAGAGCAGAGTGGTTCTGGAGCTCTCAGCAAACCTGGACTTTCAGGAAGTGTTGAGACATGTACTGGGAGATGGCCTGGCGGGCAGGACTGTCCCAGTGGATTTACCTCTGCTCTGTCCTCCCCCTCGCACCAGAAACATGTGTTCCCTTTGGCAGGATGGATTCCCTACTGTGCCCACAAAACCCTCCCCCTTCCCAGCCAGTGTAACGTGCCTGGCAGCTCCGATGGCACCGGGCAGCGGTGAGCAGCGGTCTGGGTGTGGGGCCATCGGGAATTTGTTCAGCTCTGAACTGCTCCGGCACCGCTTGGTGGATGAGTTGGTTTCTGCTCTCTGGGTATGTCTGGGGACAATCAGTGTTCATCCACCTTGTGGGTACCTTGTCAAAACACTCCATTTTGGTATTCTTCAGTTTGTTATTGTGCCCACTTGTTTTTCCACTGCTACATTGCTGGTGCCTTTTCTTATTCTGTACTTCTATTACAAAAACACTTGCTATAATGTTACAAATTTCTCTGTGTGGGTACATAAGGTTTTATTTCAATCCTGTTCTGTAGTTGGTGGTTTACAGGTTTCTTAAGGAGAAGGAAAATTGTTGGTTTCGATATGCTATCTGTGTAGTCAAGGATTTGCAGAGTGGTTTTGCCTCTGAGCTGTGTACGGCTGCGCAGAGGTTTAGCTTCATCGCAGCACCGTGTTGCTGGGAGCCACGCTCTCTGGTAGGGAGCCTGGGCCGCTGCTGAGGTGAATTTAAGTGGCTTTATAATATTTTCTTAATGCTGTTTGGTTTTGCCACTGACATTGCTAATATTTTAATGAGGCTGTGCTGGCTTACAGCCCAAACTTCACTTCCTAAGCCAGCTCGGATGCCTGATTGGAAGTCAGTGAGATTTAAAAAGCAGGTGTTTGAGGATGACTCCTAAGTCTTCAAAGTCCATGTCTTCTAGTATGAGTCATTCTTTGTGCTTAATTCTGATTTGAAAAACAGACTGAGAAACATCTCATGCTGCAGAGAAGACCTGTAGCCAGCCTTCCAAGCTCAGGTAGTCCCTCCTGGCATGATCCTACTTCAATAAACACTGAGCTGACAGTGTGTGGGGCTCCTGGCAGGCACTCACAGGAGTTTGGGCATGCAGAGAATTCCGAATTCCCACACAGCTACTGTGAGTGTCGCTGCTCAGTCATCACTAGCTGTAGTCTTCGAAGTCAAGAGGATCTGGAATCTCAAGACCCTGTGAATTCTCATGGTTGGTTTGGGAAACGAAGCGTGGGGTTGGATCTTGGATCTGAGTGGATCTGACCCAGGGCACTGCCTGGAAAGCAGCCTCATACTGTACCCAGAACAGAGTGGACTTTGGAGATGAGAAATCCCCGAAGCTTTCTGTAGGTGTTGAGTTTTAGATGTAGCAGCAGTGGTGTAATTAGGAGGGACATCTGTAGGAAAAGATACCTGGTTTGCTTGGAGGGCTTGGGGGTTCTTGTCTTGAATTTATAACGTGCTTACTTTATAGTAAGTACATACGAATGCCTTTGGGCTGCTCTGGGCTGCACAACCTGAGGCACACGCTTCTCTACAGTTCCCATGAGCAGGAAGAAGAAAATTGAAGAGGATTTGAGAAAGAAAAAGTCAGAGTGAGGACTGCTCACCCCAGTCACACTTCAGGCACAGTAGCAGCGCAGAACTTCCTGTGCAGAAATGTCATCCCAAATGACAATCACAGAATACCACCGAGCTATCTTAAGGGAGGAGACTGGACTACAATGCTGGGCACAATCCCAGAATTTCAGGAAAAGGATTATTTTAGGACCAGAAAGTCTTGCCTAAGTTTCTCATTGTATTTTCAGTATTGTGATGCAAAACACCCTGCCTTTAAATCAGTCTAACTTTTAATTGAATCCAGGACTGAGCCTAGGAAGTACTCACTGCAGCTTTTGTGGCCAAGACATTTACTCCAGCTGCAGGAGTGGGAGAGGAGAGTGAAATTGCTGCCTGTACCATGAGACACCAGTTAAAACTTCTGAGTTCCAGAAGAGCAGAAGTCCTCCTGGAGCAAAACTTAAAAGGGAGAAGGATGTTTTGATTCCTCTGAAGTATCCTATAATAAATTACTGGAGTACCTATAGATGAGGGTCCTGCTGTTATCACAAGTGCCACTCCAAAATTAATTGTATAAAGCTGCACGCCAAAAATGGTGCTTCATTTATGAGCATGTGGAAGATGTCACCTCCTGTTCTGTAAGCACAGTGCAAAGAATGTCCTCCTGCCCACTTGAAATGTGACTGCTTTGACACTCATGAGTTCAGTCGAAGCGTAAGAGGTCCTAAAGTTCTGCTGGTTTATAGAAATAATCTGGGGAGATGTCACTGAATGTACAGCAGTGTGTGAGGTTTCATTTGGGGTTCCTAGGAGTGTTCCTGTGGGAATGCAGGTAAAAGTCTGCTCGCTACTTTAGCTGTAAGTAGAGGATTCTTGTTACTGGGATACCTTTGACAGCTGGTTCTTGTTCTCGAGTAAAACTGGTTGAAACAAGAGAAAAACCAAAAAGCAGTGTTGCTTTTGATAGCATCCTTCAGTGAAGAGTTGAGACTTAAGACATGAGGCCAGAATAGTGGGTATTTCAGCCCTGCTCAAGAGAGTGAGAGGTGGGAGCACTCACTAAGTTGCTTCATGAACTCACAGGTACCTTTCTAGAGGGCAAAACAATATTTTTGCAGATGACGAAAGCAAGTGAGTACAATCTCAACTGGAGGATGGGAAACTGCTGTGGTCTGACGAAGCAGAACTGCCCTTTGCCTGGTGCTGCATCTCCCCAGCCTTGCTGAAGTTATGCCCATAGTCTGTCTGCAGTGAGACCCAACAGCCAACTGGTTGGACCATCTTAAATCCCTCATAACCAGGAGCAGAAATTGTTCTCTGCACCTAGAGCTTAATTGAACTGGTTCTCACAACAACCTGACTGGTACAGCATAGTGATGCAAGGGAAGATGTTCTCATTGCCTTCATTTCTTTCTGACATCTGTGACTTCAGTATTTAGTATCCCACCGAATTGTTGTGATGCCAAAAGCTTTTGATTTGGACTCTGGGAATTGATTCTGAACTGCCAGTAAGTACAGAAACGATGGCAACGCTCTCAATTACCCATTAATCATTGATGCCAGAGTTACTAATTTGACCTCCAGCTCACATAAACATCTCAGATGCTTTAGCATTGAAGCTCCCCACCAGCACTGCCTTATTTACGGGTACTGCCCTGGAGCCATTGAATCTATCTGCATCTCTCGTTGCTGTCTGGATTTAAGGCACTTTTCCTGCGCTGAGAGGGTCAGGCTGTATTCACAGGCTTCCCCTCTTTTCTGGAGGGTGAGATTTCAGACTCTTTAATTCCAGAGCACACGCTGGTGTGATAAATAACGGATTGAAAAAGGGGAGAGGAGAATGAAATCGAGGCAGGAAGGTGTTACCACGAGAAACGTGGCGCTGCCCTGGAATTTCTGCACCGCGCAGCTGCCTACGTACAGAAGCGTCCTCATCGCGGGATTAACCGACCGCGTTCGACGATGGATTTGTTGCTATAGTTCCCACAAGAATTTGTCCTGGCATGGAGGCTTGGCAAAAAAAAAAAAGAATTACAAAAATTAAAAACTTAATATATTTTAAAAGCTTTTCTGCTCTGTGGAGTCCCTGTTGCGTGGGTTGGGGTGAGAGACGTGAGCTGCACTGGGGACCTGCCACGCGTTGCGTGCCACCAAGCTGGCTCCTGCGCCAGCCGGCGTGGGAGCCGTGTGGAAGATGGCACCGAGTGTGGGTGATCTGCCGTCGCAGGCGGCTTCTCCAGCCCGTGTCGTCGTGCAGCACGGGGTGCTCTGCCTCGGAGCCCAGTCTGCTTTCCTCTCGCACCCTTCAGCCTTGTGAATGTTAATCCTGATTCGAGGGAACTTTATTTTTAGAGGCATGAACTTGGGTGGCATTTTCAGAAGTCCTCAGTGCTGGGCGAACTTGGCTGCCACCAGGGACGGGGATAGTCTTGTAGTCCTGTCCTCGATGTGGGAGGCAACATCAGAAAACCCAATTCTTCTATTTTTTTCTTTGAAATTTTTTTTGCCTTACATACAGTTCTTTAATTTCTGGGCTTCGTTGGGAATTCTCTCCTGTGACGGAATAGAGCAGTGAATTGTAGTGCAAGTCCAAGTCCGTTGAGCTGAGAACCAGCAGATCTGTGAGCACCATCTCGTGGGGTCCTGATGTACTACAGCGCCTTCTCCCGTCCCCCCGAATGTCTCTTTTCGTAGGCGTTTTAGTAGAATTTCCAGTTGTGGATATATATTGAGTTAGAGAAGAGCTCCTGAAGTGTCCAACAAAATCCCCAAAACTCCAACTTGAGGCTGCAAAATTCACAGCAGCCCAGATCAGGGAGTTAAATCTCTTTCACAAACACCACTTACCTAAAAGGGGCAGAATTGGTGTCAAATCTACATTAAAAGCTTTACATTTCACTTGTTGGGTGTCAAGGCTTTACCCAGCTTAACACCTTGTATTTTAGGGCAAGGTCTTTAGAAAAAAGCCAGTGGATAGTTTTTCTCTTCTAAAAGGTACAGGTAATACGGGATAATTTATTTAACTTCAGAGGTTATGAGCTTCATATTCAGCCTCTGTTGTGTTTATATATAAATTTTATTAGTCTCAAGTGCCTCTGTCCAGAAGCCTGTAGTTATTTTCTGTTTGGGCTCTGCCATGGTCCCGCTGTTCAGGTGATCACAGAATCACACAATATTAGGAGCTGGAAGAGACCGATCAAAGCCCTTATGTCCACGGTGAAGTGGCTCTGAGCAGAGCTTGCTGTGCCACGTTACCTTTTTGAGTCTCCATAAAAACAATGAGAAGTTGAACAGCACTTGCCATTTTTTCTCCAGTGAGTGATGGTTTCGAGCTCCAAGAAGCAAGTTCTCCCAAAGGTCTGTTTCTGTAGATAGTTTTCCATGCCATGTCCTTGAGCGTTAGAGCATCCTTTTACCTCCCCGTACTCCTTTTAGCAATTAGAGATGCTCTCGCGGCAGAAGCATCTCCGCTGAGCTGCTCTCCGGAGCTCTTCCAGTTGGCTCCTTCAGCACTTCACAGGTTTGGGCCGTCGTTTTATCACCAGCTTGAGGCAAGAACCGTTCCTTCCCGCGTGCCTCGTGCGGAGCCAACTGGGTTGCTGTGATGGATACCAACAGGCGAGCGGAGGAGCGTGTCAGCTGCCAGCTGGCCCCCGAGGTGCTCATCGCAACTGTTCCCGGGCTCCACTGCCTGCCGCGGGTGCCAGCTCGCAGCCCACGCACGCTCCTCTCCCCTCTTGTTCCCCTTCCCTAATGAAGGGGGAACGGAGTCTGATTGCAGACGGGGAACTGGTGGGTGTAACTGGGAGAACTGGTTCCGATTGCAGTGTAACCTTAGGAAGGCAGGGATTTGCACGGGTGGCTGATCTCTCAGCAGGGTACATGGCCCTGCTCTTCCAACCTTTCTGATGGTATTTCAGTCATTTTTGTAACGTGTAAAAGCTTCCCCTCCCCCTGCCCCCTTTAATGCAAAATATTCATGAATAGAGAGACGTCCTTCCTACTCTTACCTTACAATAAGTGCAATCTGGTGCTCAGTTTGTCTTCTTGAATCCCACTTCCCTCCTTTTGCTGCTGCCCCTTGCTGGAGCAGGCAGCCATCAGCCCTTCGGCAAGGGCAGATCATTTCCTGAAAACCCGGACAGGTGCTGTGGCACATCATGTGCTGTCATGGCACATCATGTGCTGTCATGGCTCATGCGGGCCCCGCGAGGGCTCTGAAGTCACATCGAGGGCTCTGAAGTCACATTGTCACAGGTAACTGAGACGTACCAAGCGACGTGCTGAAATTAACGCCTCGGTCTGTGGTTGGTTTCTTCCAGAATGGCGTTCTTTCTGGAGGAGGTGATGACGTGCACCAAGCGTCTCCTGGAGGTGATATCTGGCTGGCTGCCTCGACACTTTTTCGGTGCGATCCTGGTTTCTCTCCCAGCTCTTGCAGTTTTTTCACACTTCACCTCTGATTTTGAAACAAATATACATGTAAGTTGTCGAACTCTGTTTCATAATCTGACGGTTTGGATCTAACAAAGCTTGTTGCTTGCCTGTGTCTTCCTTCACCTCCCTCGTGCTTTACATCTGTTTGATACAAATCCCTTGGAGGGATAGGGCTTTTGTGTGCCATGAAATGCCTCGTGTGTTATGTAAATACAGTCACTCTATCTAAAAACTCTCCCATGCAAAGGGAGAGAGATGCCTATACCCTCCTGCCTACCTACCTTGTTTTTCCTTAGACCAAACACTTCTGCAGGTGTTTATTCTGGATATTGCAGCTCTCAGGCTTTTCAGTGCATTCATCTGGATTTTGACCCGGGGTTCGTCCTCAGAGAGGCCACATCTGCTGACAAACTTTGCGTGTGCACGTTCGTGGATCCCAGCCACGAGAACAGAACCCTGTGGGTGGGTTTTTTCTGTGTGGAGTTAGATGGAGAAGGACTCAGAGCTCGCAGTATGCAGAGGTGATTGCCCTGCGGGGTCTGCAGGGATGGTTGAAGCAATTGAAGGGTTGAAGGAGACAGCTGCCTCCTTCTGGAAAGGGAAGAAATTGGCATATCTAACCCAACCACAGGAAGGTCCTGGAGGATTTGGTGTCTCCTTTAATAGAAACATTCCCAAGGGGAAAAGAAGGGGTTAAAGAGCAAGGAGGGGGGAAGAACAGTGTAGTTGAAAGGCCACCTGTAGCCTGAAACCAGTGCTTAAAAAGTGGTGGTGAATAAACCGGACTGGAACAGGAGGTGGAAGTGTTTCTCTGCAAGTTTCTCTTGGGTAGCACAGTGTGTGACCCTTCTTTTCCAGGACCTTCAGGGAGTTGTGTTTAACAAATCTCTTCCTATCACAGGGCCCTATGCATAGGTAACAATCAGATCCTCTTCATTCTTCCAATCACAGTCTCTTCTTTGGTGTGGGGAAGTGTTTGGTCTGTGGGAATGTGTGGACCGTGTGGCTTTTGGTCCGTCCTGATTTAAACCTGTATTGTTCCCCAGTTGTCACAGCCACAGAAACAGTGTGTTCTTCTACATGCTTGAAGTCACTCTGTGTTTGTGGATTTTAGAGAACTGTTTTTTAAGCTGTAGATATATTAATTTTTTTCAGCTTAATGATGCTCTTCCCAGTAAACTAGCTGTAGGAACGTATTCCTCGTACTGAATGGAGCTTCAAACCTCTCAGAACTATCCACTGATTTTTATATCCTCCTGTTCATCACCATCCTTGATCATCTCTCCAAGCATTTAAAAATAATGATGGAAAAAACATTTTATTAGTGTATTCTCCATACCTGCTCCAATCGGGCTGCTACCCTGAACACCTCAGGCAGCAGCAGTGACATGGTGATGTTTGTCACCAAACTGGGGGTGAACTTTGCTTTCTGTCCTCTTGCAGGTCCTCCAGAGTTGTGGGGCTGTAGGCTCACTCTCCAAGAGATGTCCCAGCTCGTCTTGTGCTCGGTGTTTCAGCAGTTACGGAGCTCTAGGAAATGGAGTCAATCTATAGAGGGTCAGGTAAGTGTCATATTTTACTATGACATGGTTTTGCGAAGTTTTTTTTTTTATTCATAGCATTTTATACCTTCCCTGGATATAAAATAATTAACAGAAACAGCAATAAGAAAAAAAACAAACCAACAAAAAAAACTTTCCAAAGCCATGCATACATAGTAAAACACAGCACGAACTGACCCTCTATAGGCTGGCTTCATGCTGGGGCATCACTTGGAGTGACAGCCAGTGCTCTGCCACTTTAGGAGACCTGAAGTGGGGGGTGGGTGGGAAAAGGAAGTTTAAATTACTGGAGTTTTTTTACAGATGCTTCTGAAATTCCTTTTAACCATTTTTGAGTCATTTACAAGTCCAAATGAGTGTGGTTTAAAAATGGTAAATTCTGTAAGGTTTATTGCCATACGCTGTGTCGTCTTCTGGATCGCATGCTCATTCGTTACGGTGCAGTATTGCTCATCTGCAGTCTCTGCACTTCAGCTGTAAAGGAGATTTAAAATGAGAGGGAAAGGGAGAGAATGATCACTTGATACTCTAAAATTCTGTAGCTAAAACTGAACTCTAATGCAGTTGTCGAGTCTCTGTTTTAGCTTGGATGGTCATGAATATTCTTGATAAACCCCAAATTCTGCAGCAGCTTGAGAGTTCTGACCGGTAAGGTTGTGTGTGGGGAAAATGAAGGTGTTTTGGGGAATATATCCATTCTGCCTGCCCTTCTCCATAAAGATGTGGGAAGGGAATCTGGGGGAGTTTTTGAGACAGGCCGTTTGGAACAGAAAATCTCAACTTCTTTCAAATTGCCCTAAGTAAGGGGTGGGGTTGACTGAGCATCGCTTGACAATGACTGATACCTGCCTCCTGTTACCAACTCAGATTTGTTTGTCTAACTGGAATTCCCCAGCTGCACTATGGGCACTATGGTATGATGTCCTCTAAGGCGCCTCTAAAGGGTGAAGCTTCTGAGGGCAAACACCTTCCACGTCATCGGCACAGGGGAGCTTTGATGTGTGTTGGAAACAGACAGGGACCCCAGCAGCGAAGAGAAGGTCACCAGGAGTGATTGTTACCGGGAACGTTTGCCTTGTTTAATTTTTTTGTTTTATTTGGTTTTAATAAGAAGAGGCACTGGGCTTTTGGCAAAGGTAAGCTGAAGGTTTTGAAAGTTACTGGCATGATGGTTGTGTGATGCAGTACTACAAAACTCCGCGCAGGGAAAACTGCCAAACTACCTGTGCTAAAAGTTTTCTTGCTCTTTGAAGGGAAGACCTCTGTCTTCAGGTGCTGTCTCCTGGTACAGACACCGTGAGGGACACTTGCTGTGCATACAGTGCAGATGACATTAGACCCTTCTGTTTCACGTCCCACAGTCTTTCATTTACACTGGCGTTTATGCGCAGGGCTCCGGTCGGCAAGAAGACACTAACTGGTGCTCTCTCTCTTTGTTGCAGTACACCATGTTTATGTGTTGTGCGATTCTGATCACCATTGTGCAGTACTGTAACTTCTGCCAGCTTAGCTCCTGGATGAGATCTCTGTTGGCAACAGTAGTAGGAGCAGTGCTTCTCATTCTGCTCTACGTCTCCTTGTGTCCGGACAGGTGAGCATCACGCCTTAGCACTTAGAGACCGTGGTTTGGATGAACACGCTCGGTTCTCTTCACCACGGATGTGAGGGGTCTAATGTGTGGGATTTGAGTATCTGCCATGAATTTCTCCAGCATCTCAAACGTAACCAGTTTTATTTGGGAAGAGTTCTGTGGGTTTGGTTTGGGGGTTGTTTGTTTTTTGGGTTTTTTTAAGGATTTTAGGATGATATCTGAGGGCTCCTTTCCTGTAATTTGTTCTGAAATTACACCATCCTCAAGCGGTGTGTTTCTAGGGCACACTTACTCTTATCAGGCACATAGAACTGTCCTTCACCCTTTGAAAATCTGTTCTATAAAGACATTTCTGAGGCATTTGGTGGTGTCAGAGAGCCTGATTCCTTCCCCCAGCTATGTGGGATTTATTTCTGCCCTTAGGAACCATGGAATTTTCTTCCACCTCCCTTCTCAAGGAGTTTCCTGCTGTGGAAGGCAGGTGCTTAGATTTAACAGGATTCTAATGCCTGCTTTCCTTTCTCGCTTTCCTGCCCTTCCAGAGGAAGCTGCAAGACAGTAACCAGAGGAGTCGAGTTACTGCAGTTTCTGTGCAAAAACCTTAAGGCTTCTCAGTTTTTCCTCTATAAGCAATTTTCCCTGTAGGTGAACTCTCTTGCAGTGTTCTTCTATTTTCTTGCCAGGAGAGTCAAGGAAATCGTGCCAGCTGTCCACTCCTACCGTTATAATCAACTCGCTTCTCCGTGGCTTAAGAAATCTCCTGGCCTTTGGCACCCTTACTATAGTGTGGACATCCAAACTCCCCAAGCAAACCAAAAAGAGTTTGCAGATATGGTTTTGGAATGAGTATTTAGCTTTTAATCTCCTCTCCAACTATCTTCAGTGGTGTCTCCTTTTTATCTTGACCTGATTTATATAAAAAATAAGAATAGGCATCACCACTGGACACCTGTCCACATCTCTAATTTGAAGTGTCTGTCAAGGTTGTAGGAAGAAAGTCTTTCCATGGGGAAAGTCCTTGGGACTGGAGTAAGATGACAAATGGTTTCTAGCTCCTATTAGACCCAAGAAAAATCCCTTTCTTGTTCCTCTGTGGAGCACTCTGGCAAAGAGAGCCGGACAGTTCTGTCTAGACTCAGCAGGGGGATGTAGTGTTTAGTTTCTGGATGCACCTCCTCTTCCTCATCTTTGATTTGTCCCCTTGCTTTTAGCTGTCCAGCATGCCTAACATCACACTAAGTGACCCTCTTCCAGTAAGAAACCTGCTCTTTCCCTTGTAACACCGACACTCACTGTCCAACCACCAGCTTCAGAGAACCAAGACATTATCCCCCAGGTTAGTTTCTTGCTGAAGGGCAAACCCTCAGTGACATTTCTTGCCCCCCTGGCTACTCTTCTATAATTCCCTGCAAGCGGGAGGTCTTGCATTCAGGCCCGCTAGCGTGTCCCTGGGGAAGCACGAAGAAGGAGTCACTGTGATTGGCATGGGTGATGGTCAAAGGCATCTTGTCACAGGAGGGAATTGGAGGGTTTGGGGCCATAATTGTAACTCCTAATTCCTTACTCAAAGATGAACAGTAGGAGAAATTTATGTGTGATTACTAAATCAGCTTGTGCTTAAGCTCCAGATGAAAACTGTACAGAGAGACGGCCACAAATCTTTCCCTGCATTTTGGCTTTATTAAGGGGCAGTGAGAGGCTGCTCCCAGGCAGAGGGGTTAGAACCTTGCTGTTCTGTCAGTTCATTAGCTTAAGAAATGTTGCTAATGATTGCACCTTGTCATATGTGGTTCAGATAGTGGTGGCCACTAATGGGCAAAGTACAGAAATCATCTTTTAAAAACAAGTATTTAAGGTGACAGATCTGAAAGATTGACTGGTAGAATTGAGCACAAACAAAACTAATAGAGGTTGAATTGGTGAGACCCATCACTTTTGGTAATAACAACAGCAACTTTTTTGTTCCTCCATCATCATTAGTCTGGACAGTATTTTGTGTCGCAGTGGTAGCTGCAGCTGTCAGCTTGTCACAGGCACATCCATTCTGCAGATTTCTTAACTTCTTTTTCCAACAGTAACTGTTACTTGATGGCAGGTGAGAAATTGTAATGCAGGTAAACACAAAAATTGCTTGGCTACTTATCTTCTGTGGTGGCATTTTCAAAGAGGGGCTCTATGCTTGTTCAGAGATTGTGGGTTTTGGGTTTTTTTTTTGTTTTGGGAGGGTGTGGGGTTTGGGGGGCATTTTTTGTTTATTTTTCTTTTTAAGTCTTTGTATGGTCAGATAAGTTGAAGGCATAACTGGGTTTTTGAATGCTGAAATTGCTTTTCCACGTTTCCAAGGTAAGATTGGATTGTTTAGCAATTACTTGTTCCAGGCATCATCTTGGGTGTGTTGTCATCAGTTACCCTTCAGAGGTGTTTGCATCTCTGTGCCTTGCTGTGGTTCCTTCTTCCAAGCATGAAGTGCAGATAAGTCACGTTCCAACAAAGTTTGTCTGGGGCCGATCAAGCGTGCAGTGCAATTATTGGTGCTGTGGTCTACGGAATAGAAAAATCTGAAATGCTAACTGAAATCCTGGCAGAACACTCTGACTTCCCTTCTGATATTGGTGCTTTTTTATTTCAGCTCTGTGGAAACTTTTCATCTAGATTTGGCACAGAACTTCAGGTAAGCTTCATGTAAAACTCCCCTCTTTATGTTTAGGGATAGAAACGTTGTCAGGCAATTACGTGTAGCCACACTTTGCATCCACAGTGGTGTGCCTGGGGGTTCAGCAAGTTGTGTTTGAGCTCTTTGTGTACACAGTTTCCTTTACAGAGGACTTGGGTGTGACCAAGAGCCACCAGACTTGTGTAATGCTATTTTCTTTTAAAATCTGATTTCTAGGACATAGAACTGTGGAGCAGCTGTATAAAACACCAGCTGTTTTCCTTGTAGTAGCAGTTTTTCAAGCTTTATCTGTACATCATGAGATATTTATTTGATTTCCTTGCTTGATTTGTGCCATACAGAAGTGTTCTGGGTTGGATGCTGCCCACAGCTGGCCAGGTGAGAATTCCCTGTGGTGGAGGAACTTTGGCCAGAAAAGCTGGCTGTGAAACAGTCTGCCCCCAGCAGGACAGAGAGGTGCTGGTGATAACAGCCTGGGTGCCACCTGCCACCCTTGAGCTTGCTTAGGAGAGTAGCAAGTTGTGTCATGGACAGCAAACAACTTCTACACAAACAGAAATCTTTCCCTGGGTTATTAGTAGCCCCTTATAAACATCAGCTCATTGAAGAGTCACTCTAATTATTTCAGAGCTCAATCTCCCATGGGTTTATGGCAAGCTTTGCAGTGCTGTTTTTGAAGTGTTTACTGGTTGCTGGTGTTTGGCATATTAAGTACGTGTGTGTTAATTGCAAGTTTGAGGGAAATCCTGGGCGATACTGTACTCGATTGAACCCTGTGAGTGTCTGAGCCAGTAATTCATCTGAATGTGTGCCCAGGAGGATGCTGCTTTGCCTGGGAGTATGTAGTGAAGCAAAAGGTTTTTTTTAAAAATGCCACCTTCAGAAATGCTGTGGCACAGTGGAATAGTAACTGGGCTTTAACTGGGTTTTCATGGTATGTATTTACTGGCCATGAAGTTGGTGCTTACTAAAGTGTTTGGTTTTTCTTTTTTTAATCTGGGTTTTCCCTTTGGCAAATACCTGTGCAGAAATATTCCCAATGGCAGTCATGAAAGACAACTTCATTTTCTAACATAATTCCATTTCACTAAAGCCAAAACAATTTATTTACTTTTTAACCTTTTATTTTGTAAGCTAAAATGCTGAGGGGACCCTGACTGAAAATGCAGTGTCCAAAAAGTGGAAGTGTGGTGGTCACTGAAAGTAATGCCCTAGGATCAGCCTGAGTCTGGATCTTCAGTGGTTTATTATTAGTTGGAGAAATCACCAAAGATTTTTAACTGCTCAGAATTACAGCTGTGCTGCCCAGCACTGACAACAGTGTCCCAGGCTCCTGACCAGCTGCTAATCACACGTGAAGAATTCATTCTGCCTGAAATAATTGACAGCCCAGTCTTCAGTTTGGCAACTGTTTTCTACATCACCATCATTTATGAGAGACCTGTCCAAAATTCAGCTATTGAGCATTGTTTGTGTGGAAATGTTTTCCTTCCAGAAGTGCAGCATGTAACTTCTCACTCATTGCAGTTGAAGGTGGGGGTGGGTAGGGAACTAAACACGCAGAGGATGCCACTGCAGGCAGGCACGGGGCACGCTGCGCCTGCCTTGCGAATCCCAGCTGGTGATATAAATACCAATACAGCACTGGCTGAAATACCTGGCTCCTCAAGCAAATCAATGCTGTATGTTAAACCTTGTGTTGGGAGATGCACCAGTCCTTTGTCCCTTCAGCTGGGGATGGGACCAAGGGAGTGTGTATGTTGTGCCTGTGTTCATAGGAACAGGAGCAGCTTTGCCAGGTTGGCCGGTCACCATCTCTGAGTGCAGGAACAGCCTCGGCACAGCGTGATCCCCGGTAACAGCCCAGTCTCAGCTGATCTGAGTCTCCCCAAACTTGTAGACAAACACAACTCTTAGTGTACCAGCAGTAAGAGAGAGAGTGAGGAACATAATCCTCTTCTGTTTGTACTGTTAATTCGCCCCAGAATCTGGCTTCTCTTTGGAGGGGTCTCTTAACATACGTTATTGGGTGTCCAGTTCTGGAGTCTACGCAAACCAAATCTCCCCTTGCTCCAGGTGACGGACCAACAAAAAGTATCCTCACAGTTTTTACTGATCCTTTCTCACTAAAGAAGAGAAGGCCCCAGGGAGACCTTATTTCAGCCTACCAATCCTTAAAGGGGTCCTACAGGACAGTGGGAGAGGGGCTGTTCCCTAGGATGTGCAGGGACACGACAAGGGGCAATGGCTTCAAGCTGGAAGAGGGCAGGGTCAGATCAGATGTTAGGAAGAAATTCTTTACTCTGAGGGTGGTGAGGCCCTGCCACAGGGTGCCCAGAGAGGCTGTGGAAGCCCCATCCCTGGCAGGGTTCAAGACAAGGCTGCATGGGGCTTTGGGCAACCTGGGCTAGTGAAGGTGTCTCTGCCCGTGGCAAGGGGTGGAGCTAGATGGGCTTTGAGGTCCCTTCTAACCCAAACCAGTCTGATTGCATGAAATCAACCCATAAATAAGATTCCTTGCTTCCCCCCAGTCAGCACAAGATATTTTCTTGTGGCCTACGAGGGCCACACAAACCTTTTGCTTGCAGGCCTTTAACGAGGCTGTTCCCTTTTCTTGATCCAGCGGTGAGGTAATTATCAGTGTTGCGTGGGAAGAGAGATACTAGCACTGTTTTGGAGTCTTAGTGCACAGAGTTCATCTCTGGACTCTTCACGCTGCGCTCAGTAAATCACAGTGTGGAATTTGCCTTGTTTTCCAGACAGACCAGTTCTTCAGCCCAGAAGAGATACTACCCAAAACTTTTATCTTAAAGCAAGAAATACTTCCCATTTCCATTCATTTCTTTTCTCAGAGCAGGTAGGGTGCATCGTTTTCCAGTTTGTGATGCCTCAGGCTGGAACAACGATAGGTCGCTTGAGGTGGAAGACTGAAATTTCTTGACAGTAGAGGATTTCATGTGCATCCACTCTATGTTCTTCATGGAAAGCAGCTGTTTGAAACCCCCTTTCCACACTGCTCCTCCATTGCATTCCTTTTTAAGGTTTAGCAGGCATGCATCCTCTTTAAATATAGCAAGATCTCCAAACATAGGTTACTGGCTCAGAAGCAAAATGGCTTTCCAAAATCTTTATGAGTAGAAAGCCATTATCCTTCTGATTTGTGATCAAGCCAAAGGCGACACTGTCTCTGGAGCTCTCGCTTGTTCCATATTCAAGACAGAGCCTGGATGGAGATGCCAAGTTAATAGTTAGTTGTCGGTGCCAGGAAGCACCAGTTTGAGTTAAAGGAACGCTGTCAGCTTAAGAGTGATTTGTAAAATGAGTTTTCTGCTGCAGAACCTCATAAGAAATAGAGCTTAAAAAGATTAGGAGAATATGGTCCTTTCTGCTGTAGGTGGGGTTGGGGTTTTTTCTTCTCACTCTAGAGGGTAGCTTCAGGTCGCCTTTGCTAAATGAGTGTGTGAGATGATTTATAGGCCTGCAGGTCCTGCAGCTCTGCTGTGAAGTCCAGAAATCAGATCTCCAGGTGAGCAGGATGTAATTGTTCCCTCTGCTGGGCTGGCATCGCGGCTTTTTGTACCGGTGCTTGAGGCAGTCGCGCCGTGATGGCAGAACCCCTGCTCTGGAGAAGACGCCGCGCCTCCTTTTCTGTGATACTAACCCATTACCTTATTACTGAAATCAGGTCAGCTTACAAGTGAGTCACTCGTTTCACAAGCAGATCTCTAAGGTTGTACACCCACGTGGGAAACAAGGTCAGGCCGGCGCTCGGGGAGCTGGCCGGGCTCGCAGGGGCCGGGAGTGGTGAACGGGAGGCAGCGGTTTCTTCTTAACAGGCAGATCCTGCCGTCATCACCAGCCGCTTCGTGTAACGTCACAGTTGTGGTACGTTGCAAAGTACTCTAATATTTTGTGGTATTGTACAAAATACTCGTATGTTGATGAGTATTTTGTACAATAAACTGTAAATAAAAAGCCTGTAATGACTTAAAACCCCATGNAGTCACAGTTGTGGTGCTTGCCTAACTCATCAAAGAGGAATTAGAAGTACATTGACGAGTGTTTTGTACAATGAAATGTAAATAAAAAACCTGTAATGACTTAAAACCCCATGGCAGGGATGTCTGATGTTCGAGCAGATTATCTGGATCAAACTCATGCTTTCAGAGGAGTAGCATGCCATCACTCAGGTCTCTTCCCACAAGGTAGGGAAAATAAAGAACTGTTCTAAAGAGAACCTGGATCATGCTCCTTAACCAAGATGCACTCCTCATCTTCTTCAGCCTTACTCATTCTCCAAGATCATTCCTCCCCTCGTTTTGTTGTATAGCCTCTCAAACTGCAAGGACATTCTGCTGCCTGCAAAATAGGTGGCAAGGATTAGATTTTGGGAGTCATTACCATTAATCTGGTCATTAATCACTTAGCCTTTGTCTTCATCTCGGACTTACCTTTCTAGGGAGAAAATTAATAGTTTCATAAGAGAGGTTCTGTTGAGAATAGCGGTTGTGGGGGACAAGGGAAGGAGTCTCAGTCCAGCAGTGCACCAGCAATTAGGGAACCTGACTGTAGGGACTTGTTCCCTGAGCTGGGAGGGATCAGCTCCTTCCAGTCTTCCCTTGTGGCTTTTCCTTTCAGTATTAGTCCAATAACACAAATATACCTTCACTTCTCCCAGGAGGGGCTTATTTATGGCTGAAAACAGAAGGTGTGATTTCCAACACAATGTGTGGCTTTAGCTTTGATCTGAAACTCAGCCTGTAACTCTCTGTTGTAAATATTTTACTCAGGGGAGCCTTTTCCTCCTGTGGGCTCAGTAGGATAAGAGCTGGTAGATAAGACAGACAGACAGACAGGGACTGTGGGTGTGCATCTGTTTTGTAGCCATGCTGTGTTCCTGCTTCATCCTGCTTTCTGTCAGTCAGGTATTTGAGAATGAACTCTTGGAAGAGGCACCTGGGTCTGAAATACAGCCCAGGTGCTGAAACATCCGCTTCGATTTCAGAATCAGAAGCATGACCCCGTGGCCATAAAGCCACAAATTAAACTTGGAAGTGCAGGAACAAATGTAGTCGTCTCTTCTTGAGCTCTTGCTGCTGTTAGGCTTTGAGTTTTCACCTCTTGCCAACATACCTGCATAAGAGAAATACAGACACCTAGGTACAGGTTGCCTTTCTGCTTTTCAAGAAGAGTTGGCGCGATGCTTTCCCTTATCAAACCATCTCTCTGCTGGAAAAACTTCAGCATGTGTCTGACATATCAACTCCTAAGCTTTGGCATCGTTTCACAGAAAAACCTGTGGTTAAGTGACTCCAGAACTCAGTGCATGCCAGTCTGTCTGGGTACAGGCTTAGTTTCCAGGATTGCATAGGTGGTATCTTCTCAGATGAAGTTGGTGTCTTCACATCTCCCCAGAAAGCTGAGGTCGCAGACTGCAGATGTCTCCCCGCTACGGGCGGTTTGGCACTAGAAGCACCTTCCATCAGTGCTTCATGATCTGCACAGGCAGGCAGTAAGTTGTGAAAAGGATTTGAAATGCTACTCTCAATCCATAGGAGACATTATGTATTTCTTGGATTTTACATCTTGGCACTTGGAGAAACTTTCTGTCTCTGCCATCAGAAGCCTTAGTGGTTACAATGTACAAAAGATGTCAACCCAGAGCTCCCTATTCTCTGCTTCCATGCAGGAGAAGTTCTCCATGAAGTGTCTCATACAGGGTTATCTTCCTAAACCTCCAAGCGTAAGTGCTGGAAAAGCTTAACCCACTGCAGAGGTTCCAGCTTTTGGAGGAGGAGGAGGAGGCGGCAAGGCAGCGCACAGCACGGCCATGTCTGAGTCCAGGAGGCAGTACAGAACCAGATGAGTTACACAAAGCTGCCACACCTCCTGTGCAGAGAGACATGTGTGTACATAAACACACACCCAGGCATTCCTCGGTGTTTGTATTTACATGTAGTTACATATGTCCAGTTACATATGTCGGTGTAACAATAACTGTTTCCTCAGTGTAGCCCTTAAAACAGAGAAAGGCTGGATGAGTTCTGTGCTGCTGAGCCTGCAGCTCTACCCTCCAGGAAGTACTTGGGGAGCTTAAGAATGGAATGAATCCTCTGGGTGCTTAACACAAAGTTATCAAAGCCTGTTTTGCAGTCCAGTGTGTAACATACGCTTCGTACACCTTTTTCTAGAGCAGGATTCCTAACTAGGGACCGGAAAGGGCAGCGACGTAGCGCTCTGGTTTTAAACACACCTTTTGTGTTCTTCCCTTTCTTCTGCTTCCAGCTCCAGAAGAAGCGCGTGCAACAGCTCGATGCCAAATGACACGAAGCGGCCAGCAGACCTGATCGGCCAGGAAGTGATTTTGGTGTCCTTCCTTCTCCTCCTCCTCGTCTGGTTTCTGAATCGAGAGTTTGAGGTCAGTTACCGCCTCCACTACCATGGAGACGTGGAGGCCGATCTTCACCGCACCAAAATTCAGAGCATGAGGGATCAAGCTGACTGGTTGCTGAGGAATATTATTCCTTACCACGTGGCCGAGCAGTTGAAGGTTTCCCAGAGCTATTCCAAAAACCACGACAGCGGCGGGGTGATCTTTGCAAGTATCGTCAACTTCAGCGAGTTCTACGAAGAGAACTACGAGGGAGGCAAGGAGTGCTACCGGGTCCTGAATGAGTTGATCGGGGATTTCGATGAGCTGCTGAGCAAACCACATTACAGCAGCATTGAGAAAATCAAAACCATCGGGGCAACCTACATGGCCGCCTCGGGACTGAACACCTCGCAGTGTCAGGACAGCAACCATCCCCACGGGCACTTGCAGACCCTTTTTGAATTTGCCAAAGAAATGATGCGAGTGGTGGATGACTTCAACAACAACATGCTGTGGTTTAATTTTAAACTTAGGATTGGCTTTAACCACGGCCCCCTCACCGCTGGGGTCATCGGCACCACCAAGTTGTTGTACGATATTTGGGGTGACACTGTGAACATTGCTAGCAGGATGGACACCACTGGCGTCGAGTGTCGCATACAGGTGAGTGAGGAGAGCTACCGCATCCTCAGCAAGATGGGGTATGACTTTGACTATAGGGGGACGGTCAATGTGAAGGGGAAAGGTCAGATGAAGACCTACCTTTACCCAAAATGCATGGACAATGGGATCGTGCCGCATCACCAGTTGTCCATATCTCCAGACATTCGGGTTCAAGTGGATGGCAGCATTGGGCGGTCTCCCACAGATGAGATTGCCAACCTGGTGCCTTCTGTACAGAATTCTGAGAAGATAGCCCATGGCACAGATAACTCAGAAACCAAGGACATCCTTCCTTCCGCCAAGAAGCTCCAGAAAGACGCGGTGAGAGCAGAGGAGAGGTGCAGGTTTGGCAAAGCTGCGGAGAAGACTGACTCTGAGGAAGCGGGCGCCGAGGAGGTCAACGAACTGACAAAGCTAAATATCTCTAAGAGTGTATGATGCACTGTCGGAGTTGCATGAAGTGCTCTGTCAATAGAAACACAAAGACGTTTGCGATTGGCAGTTTTCTTTTTCAAGAGAGACCTTCTCAACACCCGGGTTGTACGTTTGTTTTCATTTCGGCACCTGATGCTGTGTGGATCACAGCGCTTCAGGGCTCGTTTTCATCCATCTCTCTCCTCCGTGCCCCAAATCACACCCCAAGCTCCCCAGCTCCCTGTGCAACCATCTTACAGCTGAGTAGAGGATATTAAGTGCCTTCAGATATACTCCGTTGGACTCCCTGTCAAGGTACAGAGGCCCCAAGTGAAATCATAGCTTTGGGTATTTATCTAATTTTAAAGAAAAGAAAAGCTGTGGTTATATCATTTTTATTGTTGTTTCTCACAAAACACTTTTTTTGGCTAATGCAACTCCTTGGGTTTTTTATATCTCTCTGAACAATGTTTTACTGTTACCAGACCTTTTGTATGTAAACACACAGACAAACGTGCATGTATCTACCATATGAGACTGACATAAAGTGCCAGTAACGTACCACAAAAGAGTGTCTTGGCGAGGGGGTGACGCAGTTTGACTTTGTGTTGGGCTGGAGGAGGGGTTCTGCAGTGGCTCAACATTCAGTTAGAGTAGGCTGAACAACCGCTGTCGTCGTATTCTCCTCTCCCCATGCTTTCTCCGACCCTAACGTGCCATGGTGTGCTTTGGATGCACTTCTTTCCCGTACAGCCGACGAGTTACTGATCTCTGAGGATGGAACAAGGGTTCAGACTTCACCTGCGCTCGGGACAGTTTCCAGAAGCAGACGAGTGACCGTGAGAGCGTTACGATTCGGGTCTTAACGAGTCTAAAGCAGTTCCGTGGTACTCCGTAGCCTAGCTGAGTTTGTGGAGGTAGGTGAAGTCGGTAACTCTAAGCTGGTCTGATTTGAGAGAGAGAGAGAGAGAGGATAAAGTAAGCAAAAAAAAAAAAAAAGAGTGAAATAAATGTTTTGGGAATGCCTTTTATTTATTTATTTATTTAAGTCCTGGGTTTTTTTTATTTGGTTTGGGGGTTTTTGTGTGTGAGAGCAGAAGGGATCAGGAGAGACGAATTGTTACTTGGTTTAATAAGAGTACGAAGATGGTGTTTCAGCCTCTTTGAACTACCGACCACTGTGAGGATGTTACCTTGGCAATATTTGTTGAAAAGCTGGTGACACTTCCAAAGCCACCAAACGCAGTTGAGTTACCCCAGCTTTCCCTCTGTACCGAATCAATGGTGCTGCACAATATTTTTCAGGATTTCCCCTCCCTACACTGTGCTTTTGCAGCAGGGAATAGAGCAGCATGCTCCCTGCGTGCCACTGGAAGCAGGAACAGGGAAAAAAAAAAGGGTCTTTCCTAGTGAGCTGAGAAGCACAATAATTTCCCAGTCCTGCAGATGAGACTCTGTGGGTCCCTGGGACCGGGGACCTGCAGGAGCATGGGAACCTGCTTGCACAGAGGGACCTGCAGGATGGGGCCTTAGACTACACCAGTTGCCCTCGGCATGCTTCCATCGCCTCCTTCGCTTCTGTCTGGTGCCCTGCTTTGGAAATATTCATCACTTTAGCTGACTCCTTGCAACACAAATCAAATGAAAGAATTTCTGTGCCCGACATAAGCTCGTTAGCCAGGGAAGAGCTGGTGAGACGTGACGCCGGGCTTTCCCGGTATTGGCGTGGGGTTTGGTTCTTTCTGTCTGAAGTCAGAATATATTGACACTATTTTTTTTTTAAGTCCCTGTGTGATTTGGGGGGGGTTGAGTAATAAATACAAATGTTGTGACGTTCCTGCTCAGCTATTTGAGGTCCATCTACCCTCCATGGCCAGCACGGAGCCCTTGAAGCCTTTATCAGATGCAGCTCTGTGAGATTTCTCAGTCTCGCTTAGTTAATCACAGCTCCGCGCGCTGTTCTCACAAAAGCTGCTGGTTCTGCACCCCTGGTCTGCCTTGGATAGAACACATCTCACAATGGATCCCGCTTGCTTGGTGTGCCAGCACACACGGAAAACACCAGGGAGTCGTCCCCGTAGCCTTGTGTCGCCTGTCTGGGCTGCTCTGGCCGAGCCACAGCATGGGGCTATCGTTAGTGCGCAGCTCTGCGGCAGCCCTCCTTCCCCACCGACCAAAAGGAGCCCCCTCCCACCCCACAGTGGGTTGCACTTCTGACTTTCAGGTAGTTTAACTCTGCAAATACCTCTTGCATCCGAAGAATGTATTCTTGAAACCGTTTTAGGGTCCTCGTTTCGCCGAAGCGTGTGTCAGTATTTCTTTCCTTACAGTAGAGGAGTTGACGCGTCCAGAATTGTTTACATGCCTCCAAGTGTTGTATCAGCCTCTCAAAGCCCTTCAGACCTTTCACTTTTCACTTCTTTCTCCCTGTTTTGTAGATGACCCCCCTCAGCATTTCTCCCTCCTCTCACCCAGCCGTTGGCAGAGTTCGGTCGAGATGCGCCGGCTTTTCTCTCACGCGAGACGCTGCACAGTAACTGAACCTCCACCAGCGAGAGGGGTTTGCACCCCATAGTAGAACTGTGAGGTGAAGGTGCTGGGCCCAGAGTGCCTCATCCTCTGGCGTGTAAAGTAGATGACACTCCTGTGCTGTCGTGGTGTGGTGCTGTGGGAGTATTGCTGGGGTTCTGGTAATAGAATATCCCAAAAAACATCGGGGCCTCTTTTGTCTGTCAGCACTGAGCAAACAAGATGGCTGAGGACAGAGGAGTTAGTGGACTCAGGCATCGAGGGCTGTTGTTTGCTCAGGGAGTTGCTTGTGACGTTACTCAGCCATAACTCCAAAGCTGGGGAAGGAGTCATAAAGTGATGAGTAACTTTATGTCTCTTCCGCTCAGAGTAACAGGGTCATAAAGTGATGAGTAACTTTATGACTCTTTTGCTCAGAGTAACTTTATTACTTGGTAGCACATCTGAGTAATTGCTGGCACCCAGTTTGTGTATCACCACCGGCACGGCGCTGGCTGGGGCTGCATCTCTTCTTTCTAAGGGTTGAAAACGCAGCGTGATAACGGAATTGAGACGCAAGCTCTTGGCCTTGGGTGTAGGGAGCCATTCCCAGGCACAAGGAGTGAGGAGATTCCTGCTCTCCATCATAAACCAGCGAGAGCTGAACCTTCACACCTTCCTTTCACACCTTGAAAAGGTGTCCTGATACTTGCAAAAAAAAAGACTCAGGAGGTGTTTTTAGTGGCATCGTGCGGTTCCGCGTGCCTCTCCATGGCCATGACACGTGTGCACGTGTGGGAGGCCTCGATCGAAGTTCGTTTCATGTAACACCTGCTGTGCTTGCTCTGCCAGCGCTGTCTGAAGGTGGTATGAAAGGAGAGGGCTTGGTCTGGGTGCCCAGGAGCATGTTCCATGGTTACAGTGGGCTCATTGCTGGATCTCGGTGGTGGTGATTGAAAAGTTGCCCAGAGGAGGGGAAGGAGTGCCGAGTGTTTGCTAACCCCGCGGTGCCGTCTGCCGCCATCCGCTTGCGGGAGCCGCTCCAGGGCCTGGTGAGGAGTATGCTGGATGTCTCCTGCAGTGTCCTCTCATGCTGCTGCTAACGTGCAAAACTGCTGGATGTTTCTCCCAGCTCCATCTCTGAGACAGATTTCTCATTCAAACAGAAGCGAATGGCAATGCCCTTGGTTCCTTCTGGCAGTTATGATTCCAATGTGATGGAATAAAGAGCGGGGAGAGAAAAAGGAGTAAGTGTTTGGATACTCCTACTCCAGGGCTGAGACTGGCAGGAGGCACCCGGAGCAACAATGAAAAGGAGCTGTAAATGGAACCCTGCACTTGCCCAGCTTTTAGCTAAGGAAGAGCTGATTCGTGACTGAAGCTGTTGAGGAGTCTGGCATGTTGAAACCACTACCTCCAGCCCCTCTCTGACCATTCATCCTGAACATCACCAGGAGGAAAGCATTGCCTGGGAGCCATTAGTAACTCACATCTGTGTTTTGCCACATCGAAAGAGGCTGAGAGCAGCCGAGGTTGGGTGTCCTGCAATCAGCTGTTCATCTCTGCACCCTGAGGGGGTATCACCCCATTCCATGTGGGTTTTCTCCCATCCTCCCTGCCGTGGTCTTTGTTTGCTGGGTCACCTTACCTAAACTGTGTCCTCCGTGTTGCAGAGGTCTCGCTTTGGGAGCTCGGTCCGTGTGTTGGGTCACAGCCACGGATTTCTTCTGGTGCTGTTCTTAAGCCGCTTGACAGACAATCCAGATGAGCAGCAAGCACATCTCAGCAGTTAATTTGAAGAATTCACTGAAAAAATGCATTTTTCATCACACCAGGAGTGACCAAAACAAAGAGAAGGTGATATTTCCTTGAGCCATCCCAAGTGTGCAGAAGAGGGCAACAAGTGCAACCCGGCACTCGCTGTCAGGCTTCAGCACAGCAGCGCTCCGTGAAGTTCCATTTTAGTTCAGCATTGCAGAGCTGCCTGAAGCACCGGAATTATTTACTGGTGCAGCTTTCCCAAAGGCTGGTTTGGGATGGTTTCACTGTGGAGACTTGCTGGGATCCCCTGGGCAGCTGTGAAATCCCAGTCAGGGTCTCGGAGCAAGCTGGAGACTTGCCTAGCTGTGCATGGAACATCGGTTTGGGAGCAAAGTTGATTATTCCAGCTGTTTTGTGCCCTTTCCAGTCTCTGTCCAGGCTGTAGCAGTCCTTGTTCTGATTTCCAGGGGAGCAACATTTAAGGGGCAAAGCTGAGCTACTGTTTGGTGTTGAGCATAAATAACCTCCACTGCCCATAGCAGCAGCATTCTGCAAAGTCCCACGAAACTGGAACTTCGGAGCATGCAGTGCCAGCCCTGGCAGATGGCACATGTGTCCGGGCGTCAGTCTGAGAGCTCCGATGGCCTGAAGATCCTTCAGCTGAGAGCTGCGAAGTCGAGCACCGTTTTCTGCTAAAATAGATGAAACAATGCGAAGGGCACCGGGGAGGCAGAAGACGGGGATGTGCAGGAGTTGGTGGGACGCAGCGTGGCCATGGGGGTTTGGCTGGCGGCACGGGAGATGCTCTGTGTGGTGTGTGGAGGCCTGAAGTCGGGGAGAAGCGGAGAATCGGAGTACGGAGGCGTCGGGCTGTGTCGAAGGCAGATCCCAGGTGCTGTGTCAGGGAAAGGTTCCTCGGGCGCGAAGTGGAGCTCCGGCTTCCTGGCTGGCCGAGCGCGGCAGCTTTTCTCCAGTGGGATCAGGGAGTCTTCACATGGGCCCTTTTTATTTTCTAACTGTGCTTTCAGGTGGCACTCTGGGCGCTGTCTGGGGCAGTGAGGAGTCTGTCAGTGAACTCCAACACCAGGAGCTCTCTGTCCTTGTCTCACCAGAGTCCCTTTGAAATCCGTCATCAGGCTCGGAGAGGTTTCCATAGAAAATACAGCAGGGGTGAAACGTATTTTGTCTTGACAGTGACTCGGCCCACATGGTGCCACAGGGAGGAGTTTCAAGGAGCTTTCCAGATGCTCCCTAAAGCTCTGGTAGAGAAAAAAAAAAACAACACAGGATTTCTGGATCAAATCTTTTCCAAGTCTTTATCGGACAAACTAAACTTCTGTCTTCCGCCGGGTACGTGGCTGGGCTGTACCACGCGTAGAGAAGCGCTGGCAGCTTACCCTGAGAGTCAGCACTCACTGTGGAAAAAGATTCCTTAGGTAAAAATCCATTGGTAGAAGGCATTGATAGGGTTTTTTTACCCTGGTCCCTTACTGCAGCTCCTAAACTGAGCTGCCCGGGCCCGTGCAAGACCTTGGCCGCTCCAGATGCAGAGCAGGACCTTTAATGTCTGTTTTGGAGGCTGTCCCACATGCTCCAGTCCAAGCTGGAGATGGGTATCAGCCATGCTGTACGCATCCCGGAAAGGCCCCGGGCTGCCCTGTGTCGGCTGCCTGTGTCGTAGCCTTTACGCAGTTGGTTCCCCTCTCTCCCTGTCTGTGGCTGGCTGGAGCAACACATAGTTTAATCTCTGGAACTTGCTGCAACTTCCCAAATTCTGACATTCAAAGTTCACCAAAGCTGAGGAAGTGCTGAGAAGGACAAGGCTGGGAACACTTGCTGAAGTCTCGGCTCTACCCAGCGCTGCTGTAACGCATTTGGCGTCAGGCGACGAGCAGCGGCGCGCAGTCAGAGTCCGAGCTGAGTGTTGCAGCGCCAGTGCTCACATGGCCCCGAGGTTTGTGTCAGTTTGCAAATCCTCCTTTGGATGAGTCAAAACAAAGTGGCTTCCTCGAGATTTTCCTTCTTTTCTCCCCTCATGACTCTCCTCTTGTTCCTGACTTAAAGCGTTGGCTAAATGCGGGCGTGCGATCGAGGAGGGTTTGTACGGGTCTGTGGCCGGGAGGTTTAAGGGATGGGAAGTTGCAGCGTGTGGTACAGGGAAAACACCTCCATAGTGCTCCGAGACTTCACCTTTGAGTGAGACCGGAGCTTCGTTTGGGAGTTATTCCTGACGTCAGCTCTGTAACTCCCATCTTGTCCCTAGAGCTTGTCCGAAGGAGACGTGCGCCGTATCGCCACCGTCTGCTCTGCAGCGCTGCCTGAACCGCTTGTGGCCACCGTGTGGGTGTCGGCGTGGCCCCGCAGGCACCGTCTGGCCTTTCTCATCGCATGCAGTAGTTCAGGAGTCCTCATCTGCCCGAGTAACCTTCTCCCTGCTTTAATTTCTGACTCCCAAGTTTTCAGAGGCCACGTTGAGATAGATACGGAGAGGTTCATGTGTGTGTATGTGCTGAGACAGACTTGTTACACCCAACCGCAAGCCCAGCTTTAAACTTCCAAAGTAATAAACTCTTTAAAGCCAAGAGCCTTAATGACCCCAAACATCTGCTGAGGCACAAAATGCCATTTCAGGTCTGTGCTGGATATTTGGGAATGTTTCAGCTCAATGGCAGGTGCCTCCTCTTTGCCAGGAGGCTGCGGCAGCGTCCAAAGATGACGAGGCCCTTGGCCAGCCTCACCGAACTTCCCAGGACAGGTAGACAGGCTCTCCCCCTCCCCTCCTTCGCTCTCAGGAACGTCTCCTCGCTCCCCAGGACTGGTGTGATGGCTTTACATGTTGCATTGCTCCTCTAATTCTCCTCCTTTCCACAAAACAGTGTTTTTAACTTGGTATAAAGTGTCTTTGCTGGCGGCAGGGGCTGGATTCTGCTTTCCCACCCGCCCGGGGCTCCTCCAGTCCTGCGGCGTTGAGACAGAAGAGGCAGAGATGTTGATGAAGGGAAAGCTGGGTGGGAGGGAAGGAGATGGATGTTTCCCTGGAGCCAATCATGTGCCAGGGCTGTGGAGCCGCCGTGCAGGTCCTGGCAGCAGCGCCTGGGCTTTGGCAGCCGCGGGCTGGTGAGGGGACAGAGGTCCAGGCAGGTTTGCTCTGGGGCAGCCTCCTGCCACCCTGCTCCCTTGGGTCGGTCCATGGTCAGCCCGGAGGCTGCCAGATGCCTCTGTAAGTACGTCTTCCCTCCTGGGCCGATGGTCTCCTTGGGCATTTCTGTGAGTTATTAAATCTGCCGTGCTCTGACCACGGCCAGCCTGGGCGTCGGGCTGGGCTCTGGCGTACAGCACCTACACCCGCGTGTGGTCATGGGGCCTGAGGTGCTGCAGCACCCAGCGACAGCCGGTGAGAAACACGAGAGGCTCACACCAGTGTCAGTGTCAGCAGAGCTGGGCACTGGGGCGGGGGCCAGTGTGGACCCCCAGCCATCCCCTGCTTGCATGAGGAGCTGCCTCCTCAACATTACCCAGACCTTCTGCACCACCGCACGAGCGCACGTTAATCAAGAACATCATCAAAACATTGAATCCTGAATCAAAACATTGATTGAGAGGAGTTTCCCATTAGAAATTTAAAACAAGTCAAATTAAAGCATTTTAAGGTCTCCAAGTTGGCTGGAAATTGTTTCTTCTTGAGGTCTCTGTTTTCTCTCCCCCCTTGCACCCTTCTCCCCGCCCTTCTCACAGAGAGAGCCGGTCTGTTTACGCGCGCTGCTGGGGAAGCCGGCGGCTCTGCCGGGGCTTTGCTGGGGCCGGGGCTTCCTCCTGGCGGCTCCCCTGTAAATACTCCACTTGTGCTTCGTTGACAAAACCCAATTGGAAACAAGTTGTATCTGTGAAATATTAAGCTCTATATGTATATAGATAAACCGCGAATTATCTCTGACTCGTTACTACGGCTCTGTAATCAACTGTATATTAAACTGTTTTACTGTACGGCCGGTCATTTCACGCTGTCTTAGATGTAGAAGAGCTGAGAAAGTAATTCACAATACACTATGTCAACCTAAAGTGGGTTTGCTTTTTTATTTTTTTTGCTCCAGCGTGACCTCAGCCGCAGTCCCGCGCCGCCTGCGCGCTGTTTCGAAGAATCCTAGCTTGGGACAGAAGTTCTTCCATCCCTTTGTTTGGGATCTGGCTTTTGACAAGGTGTCTTTGATACACAGTGAAACCCCCAAGTTAGTTTTTGATGAGGTGTGTGTTTAGGAGCTGTTTTAAACACAGGAGGAGTTTGTCCCATAGACCCGCTGCAGTCTGACGGGTTGGTTGGCAGTAAATGACCTTCATGTTCCCGGAGCCACTTGGGAAGAAGACTCTGTCCATGTGTTTTCCTCGCTTTAGTCCTGCTCTGAAGTGTTGGGAAGGGGCCATGCAGCCCTGCAGCCATCCCGCTGGCACTGTGGCTCTTCCAGGCTTTGGCCGAGATCGGGGATGACTTTGCGAGTTGTTGCTTTTCTCCTTAGCAAGCACGTGGCTGGTTTCATCTGGAATACTGGTGCCTTATTCCAGCTCTCTTAATCCATGTGGAATGGGAGGGAGGCATTGCAAGCCTGCAGTAAGTCCCCAGGAAGAGCAGTGAGTGGTTGCAGGGGTGGCTGGTGGGGGAGAGGAGCCTTGGCAAGTCCCAAACCTGAACCTGTCCAGCCGACGGAACCGCAGGCGCTGGGCTGCTACTGCAGCAGCAAAGCCCAGGGCTCTGGCTCTCCCCAACCCTCCTTCCCAGGGGTCTCCTCTAAACATCCTGGTGGGTTTTCAGTGGGTTTCACTTGGGGGGGGAAAAACCAACCCAACCCTACTGAAGTCCTGAGCTCTTGCAAGGGAAGGGTTTCCCCTGGAAGCTCCGAAGGTTTCCTCTGGATCCATGCCCAGGCTCTCTGCACCTCTCTCAGCCGTAGAGCTGCCACCATCGCGTCCTTCCCTGCACACGAACGGCGCCGGGGCCGTACGCCCCGCACAGGTCCGGCCGGATGCCTGCGTCCCGGTGCCTGGGTTTGCCTTCCCGGCAGACCAAGAGCTTCGTCCTCCCCGAACCGCGGAGAGGCAGAGTGTGGCTCCCCCAAAGGGGCCTGTGTTTTGTTTTCCCTCATATTTTAAGTTGTTATTTTTTTCCCAGAGACAAGGTAAGTATTGGTGCACCCATGGGGTGCGAGCGGCAGCGGGGTGTCACCTTCTGTTGTAGGGGAGAACTTCCAGCCTCACCCAGCTGGGTTGGGTTTGTAGGTCGTGGTGATTGTCAGCTACTGAGGGAGATTTTTTAATAAATCTTTCCAAGGCTTTTCAAGTAAACCCGGTGTTCCCGTTTTCCTTGTCAGTTCTGTGTTGTCTTCTCCCCAGTGAAGACACGTTCTTTCCTTCAGTGCTCTGGTTTGTGGGAGAACGCGCTGTACGCCGATGTCGGCTGTGTTGGGGTGCCCTATCCGTTCCTTGGCGTGGAGGCTGCAGGTACAGCAAAGCCCAGAGATCTTTCAGGGATGAATTTCGTGGTGGTTCCCAAAGGCCAAGGCTGCCTTTGAGCTTGGGCAGCCTTGGGGCGATACGGGATGGAGCGGGATGGTGGGGCCTCCAGCCTGGAGATCTCTCCCTCCTGTGTGCAGACTGTCCTGGACACCTGGAAGAGAAGCCTTGTCTTCCCCTGGGGTGGGGCACATGACATGCGTCCCCCGGGCTGGCATGTGTCCCCTGGCTGTGCTGCTGCCCGGAGAACGGCTTCTGAGGAGCCTGTCAGCGCTGGGGTAATCAAGAGAAGCAAAGTCCAGGTCCCCCGGGCTGACGCAGCACTGCAGCCGTCTCACCTTCCGCTGGAAACCGCCCTGGCACTGAATGGGAGGCAAGAGCCTGCGGAGGCTGGGCAGGGCACAGGGAGACCTGGATGTCCTCTGGCTCCAGCGCTGTGGAAGGTGCTCAAGGAGGGGAGCTGCCACCTCCTGACTTGGTTTCCCTGGAGGGTCCTTGGGAGGTGCCCTGGGGATCCCTAAGCTCCAGCTGCTCCCATGGTTTCCTGGGTCTCTGGGAGCCCAGCCGCACACCCCACAAGGGGACATCCCTGTTGCCCACCCACCCACCTTGTCCTACTGCACCAACACTGGGGCTCAGCAAAGGACCTGGTGGGCACAGCAGGAAGGGTGCTGGAGCCCTCCACCAGCGACTGCCTTTCCTTCTCACACCATTTCAAAAGCTTTTCCTCTCTCCCGGGGCCAAACCTCTCCTGGAAGCAGTATGACTTGTTCCCCTGCACTCTCCCCGGTTTCGTAAGGTTTCTGTCCAGCCACAGCCCGTCAGTGATCTGTGTGCGGGTCCCATTGCTGCCGAAGCACCCGCGGGTGGCAGCGCGGGTGGCAGCGTGGGTGGCATCGTGCACGGCGCCCGGGGAGCGGGGACATGCCGGGGCTTTGTGCGGTCTGGCCGCTGCCGCCTTTTGTTCTCACTTGTCAATCGGTGTTTGGCTGTTGGTAACTCGAGTTTTGTTGCTTTGTGGCGTCGAGCGGCAGTTCTCATTTCACAGCTTTGCCGAGTTTATGGGAATGTAAGAGCTGGATGCAAATGAACTTCATTAACATGCTTAATTATCTTATAAACCCCATATCCATCTGTCCTGCATATGCTTTGTACTCGACGCTGTAAGACAAGCCCCCGTGTCGGGCTTGGCACGGGGCGGCTGCGAGCGGAGCCCACGCTGGCTCTGCCCGGGGGGGACCCGGCGTCCGCCCGGAGCGCGTCGGGGGTGAGACGGGGTTTTCAGCGGCCGGGTCCGAGGTGGGAGCCTGGAAACAAACCAGTAACACAGCGCCACGACGCCACCTCAGGACTTACTGGTGAAGGCTAAAAAAACCCATCATGGAGACTTTTCTGATGTGTCACGAGGGGGGAGATGCTGGCAAGGGGCTCCGGGCCAGCAGCTCCTTGGGGGTGAGAGGTCGGGGCTGGAGAGGCACAGCCGGAGCCAGGAGCTTCGCCCGAGGCAGGTTGGTGTAGAACAGCTTTGAGCAAGTCCCCAGGAGAGACCTGGCCCCGTGGGGTGGCACCGAAGGGCCCATCCCGTGCCCGGCCATCCTTAGGTGAGGTGTTTCTCAGCCAGGTGATGTGCATAGGGTGGGTTTGCTCTCAGGGTCACCACAGGGCTTCATGCCCATCATCAAGTCAGGCTCCCTCTGACCTGGGGGCTGTCAGTGCTGCAGGAGAGTGCCCATGGGTGTCCCATTGGTCCCTGGCCTGGCATAGGTGACGCCAGAGCAGTGTGTGCTGGGGGGACATGCCTGAGGCTCGAAAATCTGGGTGATTTTTGTGGTTTCTGGGGGAAAGCAAGGCAGAGGCACAAGAGCATCCGAGAGCTCAATGGGATTTTCCCTGAGCTGGATAACTGCATCCAGCAGCTGTCAGTGCTCCAGCCTGGATTTGGGAGCTTGGAGTGCTGGAGCCTTCCCCAACCACCAGCTCCTCTCCTGCCTGGAGGGTGATGAAAACAAACCCCAAACCTTGCTCATGTGCTGCCCAAGGCCCTGAACCTGTCTCCCTTGGTGGCACTCGATGGGACGCTGCGCTGCAGTCACAGGAGTGGGTGCCAGGAGCAGAATGGCAGGGAATGTTTTTGTGCATGTTTAATTATAATAAAAAATATCACAAAACAGGAGCCTTTGCTTCCCGTTTGCCACGTGGATCCCCAGGTCTGGTAAGAGACAGTGGAAATCCCAGACTTGCCCCAGAGCTCCCAAAGGATTTACGGACCACAGTGAGGGCTGAGCACAGGCAGCAGCTCCCAGGAGGGGATGGGGCAGCCATGGGGGCTGGGTGCAGAGCCTGAGATGCTGCAGTCTGGTGCTGGTGCAGGGACTGTCCTGGCAGGGAAAACCAAGCCAAGAGCAGGACCCAGCACAGAGTTTCAGCTCTGTTATCGATGGCGTCGTGTGGAGCTGCCTCCGCCAGCAGCATCTGAGCACGTGGGGTCACCCACTGGGGTGCTGCTGTGTGCACCACACCCTCCTCTCACCCCAGGAACAGCAGTGACATGGATTTGCACCCCACAGCTGATCTGGGGGGTTGTTTGTCATGGAGTCAAAGCAGAACATGAATTTTTCCAGGTCTGGGAGGGAGCGAGGACCCAGCATTCAGCAGCTCCGGAGCCACACGGCCCTTGGGACGAGTGTCCTGAATCCGTGTGTCCGGCAAGCGGGGAGCAGGGAGCAGGACTCATCAACTTCATGAGTGAGAATACTGGAAGATTTAGTGCTGGAGCTCCAGAGGATTTTAAACATCAGGAAGTGGCGGTGACACTGCCCTCTCAGGGGCTGACACTGGAGCCGGGCAGATGCTCAGCAGCTGGAGAAGCACCGAAACCTCCGGCCATCCAGCGCAGAGAGAGACGTGGCAGCAGGGTGAGCATGTGCTGCTGCGTGACCGTGGGCATGGGGACCTGTTTGCACCTAAGGACCCTCACCAAGCCACGGCAGAGGAGGCAGAAAGCCAGTGTGGACCTGGGGACAGGCTTGGTACTGCCCGAGGAGCTGCCAGCGCAGCCTGAACCTCCCTGCCACATCCAGCTCCCCTCCAGCACCAGGATCTGGGGAAGCTGTGAGCCTCTGCAAGGCCAGCTCTGGGCAATGGGGAGAGAAGCTGTTGGTGGCTTTGGGGCTGGTTGGTGGCTTTGGGACTGGTTGGTGGCTTTGGTGCTCGGGACTGTGCCCGGTGAGTGCAGCCCCTGAGGGTACAGTTGTTTGGGGCACTGCAGATGGTGTACAAACCCTCCTGGAGATGGAGATTGTGTTTATAACCCTGGGATGGCTGGGCCAGCCAGCTTGGAATCTCTCCTGGGAAAAGGGATAAAATTTACCTTTTCCTGTGTAATCCATAGAAAACACAAGTGCAAAGTGTCCCTGTTGTGTTGCTTCTGCTCCATGGAGCCGCTGTGGCACTGTGCTTAGCTCAGCATGCGGCGTTGATTCGTGCTGTGGAGTCACAGCTGTGCCCATGGGTGCCTGTGAGATCCAGCTGTGCATGGGCAGCTGGGGGGGCAGGTCCTGCTGCTCCCCCAGATTCTGCCTGGTGCAATACCCCTGTCTGGTGAGAGGGGTTGCAGGGAGCCTGCGGAGCGAGGTGCGTCTGGGGGGAGAGGAGCTGGGCTGATACCGGGGTGGTGTCTGGGGCCAGAGGTGCCCCGAGATGGTTTTTAGTCCTGGTTTGGTGGAGTAGGGGCCCTGTGGGGGCTGGTCCCACTGTGCCAATGCCAATGGCATCCATGGGGGCATTGGGAAAGGGGAGCTGATGGCTCAGCGATGGGCTGAGTTCCCAGCTGCAGCGCGCATCCCCCTCTGCTTCCAGGCCGGGTCCCCAGACTCCTCCATGGTGCTGGTGCCTGTTCTGGGTGTCACAGGCTGCGTCCCTTCCCCTGGGTGCATTTTCCAGGTGCCACAGCACTATCTGCACACGGCAGAAGGTGGCTCCTGGCTTTTATACCTGCCCCACAGAGGCAGAAACACCTCGCTAAAGGTGCTGCCCGAAGACCGAAGGTGTCGGGGGAGACCCCGCGGAGCAGGACTGCACACATGGAAACCTGCAGCTCTCCCTCCACCCCTGCGGGCAGCTGGGGGACAGGGCAGCCGTGGGGACATGGGAATGGGCTGCCAAAGGCACAGGGCTGGGTGTGTCCCAGCCTTTACCTCCCCTTAGTGCCACCCACTCATTTGCTCCAGCGCTGTGCAGTGCCCAGAGGAGTCCGGCGTCGCCGCACGCAGCGGCCGTGGGGCTTGGGGAAAGCCAGCTCTGGAGCAGTGACGTCCCAGGGCAGCACAGGGCACATGTGGCATCACGGTTGGGCAGGGCCCCTGCCAGCATCCAGTCACTCAAAAACCCAGTCGAGCAACCGCTGGGCAACCACCCCTGGAGCTGGGGATAGGACCTGGGTGCTGCAGGACCTTTGGGGACAACGGTCTCGCTCGGTCCTGAGCCCACCTTGTCTCTGGTCCATGCATGCACTGAAGTGTGTCCAGCCTCAGCAGGAGTCATGGGGTCACACACAGCTTGCTGGGGCTGCCTGAGCATCTCTGCTCTGCTGTGGCTGGTGTGCAGGTTTGTCCTCTGCCATCCCCTCGGAGCTGTCCCTCTCCTGTGGCCTGGGCAGGACAAGAAGAGGCAGAGGCTCTTACCGGTGAGCTGCCAGCCCAGTGCAGCAAGGTGGGTGGCAGGGAAGTGGTCAAAGACACATTTGGCACCACAAAGCGCCTTGTGTGGTGCTGGGTACCAGGGATCTACCCCACGTTTGGCCCCCGGGGAGCCTCATGCCCCTGTGCCCTCTCACACCCCACTGCGGGCGATGCACTGCGCTGCGCCTCGGGTGCCAGGCACCACCAGGGACTCTGCGTTTCATGACTGTCCCTGGCCTGGGGACAGAGCCTGTCCTGACTCGGTGTGTCTCTGCTGCCCTTTGGGATGTTCCCTGTGGGTGAGTCCTTCTGCGTGGTGGCGGTGAGGAGCACAGGACCTGCCTGTGGGGATGGCATGAAACACCCATCCCCTGCGGCGCGCTGCCTCCTCCGATCCGGGTACTGATCCCTGGCTGTTCCCAGCAGGAAGGAGTTTGCTGCACTCTTCTGGCTTCAGAAACACTTCAAATCAGAGGATTCCTCCTTTCCCAACCACGCAGAGGAGCGTCACGCACCCAAAGGGTTAATTGCAACGAGACCCCGTTCGGTTTTAGCAGCCTCCCCGTCCGGAGCCGCTGACAGTCCTGCACCTGGGTATTTTTAGCACGCTGAACTTTGAGCGTGTCCAGCAAGCAGGAAAAACTCGAGCTGGAGACACGAGGAGGCCCTGGAAGAGCTGGAGGCTCTCAGAGGTCCCAGTCTCGAGACTGCGGCAAAGCAACCGCGACCGTCGGCCACCACGTCCCGGCCGCCGTGCACGCTGCCCCACAGCAGGGTACCCAAGGCCAGGGTGCACCAGGGCGCCCAGGGACCTGCAGGAGCCCTGTGAGCATGCCCAGGTGACTGGGGACATGGGGTTACACCTCCTTCACCAGCACCCTCCGGAGCTGGTGTTCCCCGCTTCGGGAGCAGTGTGTGCTGAGAGCAGGATGCAGACATCGTCCCTCTTCCGTGACAGGGCATGGGACAGGCTGAGGGAGCTTCAGCTTGGAGAAGAGGAGACTGAGGAGTGACCTCATTAGTGATGGTCAGTGATAGGACAAGGGGAAATGGGTCCAAGCTGGAACATAGAAAGTTCCATCTTAATATAAGGAGGAACTTTTTCACTGTGATGGTGACAGAGCCCTGGGACAGGCTGCCCAGAGAGGTTGTGGAGTCTCCCTCTCTGGAGACATTCAAGACCAATCTGGACACGTTCCTGTGTGATCTACTCTAGATGATCCTGCTCAGGCAGGGGGTTGGACTGGATGATCTTTCGAGGTCTCTTCCAGCTCCTGATATTCTGTGATTCTGTGACAACAGGCAGAAGCTCCCACCTCCTCACATCATCCCAGGCCAGATCCTTTCCCACCAGATGATGTGCCAGCCAGTTCACCACATCCTGGAGAGAATCAGAGTCACGTCACATCTGACTTCCTAAACCCAACACTGGGCAGAGGAGAGGGGACTCTTGGTGGCAGGAGATGGGAAGCCTTCACGAGCGTGCAAAGCTGTGGAAAAATCCCCACATGCAAACGAAGAAGGTTTTGCTTATCTAACAGGTGGCATCTCCACCTGTTGATTGATGGGTCTCACATTTGACCCAACAGTCCTGACCATCAGTTTGTCAATGCTGATACAGTTTGCAAGTGCCAGGGAGAGGCTGGAGGAAGTTCTGTTGGCCACAGCCACTCCTACACCCACAGGGAGCCTTGTGCCATGCGCTGCCACTGCCTAGTGCTGCTGAGCCCTGCTCTGTGCCAAAGGCCTCGTCTTCAGCCTGAGGCTGTGCTGCTGCTGGGGGCATCCCAAACGTGCAGCAGTGCCCACAGCCCTCAGACGGTCCATCAGTGTCCTGGTCTGCTTGGACATCAGCATCTGTGAGGGAGGCTGGACCCACCAAGAGCCAGGGGAAGGAGGGAAGGTGTGTCTCCAAGAGATGTCGCGAAACAGCATTGATCTGAGGCGGGATCAGACCTGGGAATGTCAGACCACACAATGGCTTCTTGCCAGCGATGGAGATGGGCTGGGAGACAGCCTGGAGCCAGCCTCAGGAGTGACCCAGCTGAGGAGGAGCACGAGGAGCCTGCAGCAGGCTTCCTGCAAGGGCAGGGCTGCTGGAAGCCAGCAGTGTTGTTCCTGAGGACGGGCTGAGCTGCTGCCCCCCCGCCGCACAGGGCACACAGCACCCACAGAACACAGATGTGCTCGCTGCCAGCGCTGCAGCGCGGGGGCTCTGGGGGACACCATCCCCGCTGGCTGGTGTTCCTCCAGCAGCAGTGCTGGGGCAGGGGGTTGGTTGGGGAGTTGTTTTTAGGAATTACTGAGGCTTCAGGAGAGAGGAAAACAGCACCCTGGTCCAGCACCATCCCTGGTGGACTTGTGCTTTGATTGCTCCATGCTGTTGAGATCCCTTTGGCTCAAAATAGATATATTGCTTTGCTGGGGAGGGCTGGAACTGGAGATGGGCAACAAGGATGGTGGAGGAAACAGAGTGACTTCCACCAAGGAACAACTGAAGCTGGGATCCACCAGCCAGTGTCACCTCCAGGCGGTGACCAGGGGAAGGTGGCAGAAGGCAGGAGGAGCAAAGTTTTCCCTAGGTCAGACAAATCTGGGTGGCTCTTCATGAGGTCAAGGTTATCTCCAGCCTCTTCTCCTGGGGCTGAACGTAGGACTCACAGACATGGTCACCGGAAACCCAAGACCATTTAGGGTTGGGGCTTTTTTTTCCCCTCCAAAGCAGCTGAAATGTTTTGGCTGAAATTTGAGTTTTTTTCTTGCAAGTTTTCACTGCAGTTCTGTCCCCAGGAGAGAGCGGTTCATCTACCAGAGGTGATGTCTGACAGCTCTGTAAGCAAATGAAAA
>VXBZ01003297.1:106790-118642 GCA_013399135.1 Heliornis fulica
AGGAATGGTTTCAGTCTTAGAGATTTCTCCATGAACTAGAAGCACAAAGCTTGTCTTCAAACTAATTGGGAAAGGTTCATTACATAAGGTTGTTGGGGGGGAACCCAACAGGTTGATTTACATGTTTATAGGAAGCAAAAGAAGTTTTGTGGGTGACATAGCACCTTCCACCGAGGATGTCAGTGTGAGACAAGCAGGCTTCAAATGAGAGAGTCAACATTTTCCTGCAGGGACTGACTTCAGAGCAGAGAGCTCAGCTGGGGAGGAAAGGATTTTTAGAAGAAAATGGGTTTGTTGCTATAAAACCTCCATTTTTAGCAGCACAATATGCATTTGCTGCAATGATGTGCATTCTCACCTTTGCCTGCTAAATTTCTTTGGGTTTATCTGAGTCTTGGTGAAGCTTTGGGTGGCAGAAGAACAGGACTGCTGCTGCGTGTGGCTGTGGTGATTTCCAGGCAGGAGTGTTAGGGCAGGAAGAGACTTCGATGGGCTTCTTGGGAACAGAGGGGCTTTTCAGCATCCAGCAAGATGTGGTTTAGTGACACTTTCAATCACAGCCACTAGTCCAGTGGGGGTTTTACCTGGTCTGGGGTTGGTGGCCCTCTGAGGTGTGCCGTGCCGCGCTCCAGACCCGCCGCTGTCTGGCAGAACAGCTCAGGTTGCTCGGAAGCGATGATTAGCATAAATGAGCGAGTGGGTGAAACGTTCATTATATTGCCTACTGTCATGTTTGTGTACCAGATTTTGTTACCATCTGTCATTTCTGTTTTCTTGTTGTTGCCAAAAGTTGTCATTCTGAATGGAGGGTGGGGATGTGTTTTCAAAAGCTAACCCGAGATAATTTTAGGCACTTGAGGGCTCACGCTCTGCGCGGGGTGTCTCGGCCCTCGCGTGCATCGGCCTCACGAGTCTTGGCTGAATCCTGGGCAGTGGTTCAGTTCAAGTAGTTTTTTAAAGTCATCAGTTGCAATCATGCAAATGCAGGAGATTCTCAGCTCTTGTCGTTGGGAAGACGCACCCCGTCCTCGCAATCACAGGGAAAAGCTTGAAAAGAAGACACAGGTTTTGCCTAATGTGAAGTGAAATGGGGAATGCGGAGAGGGAGGGCACAGGGTGACATCAGACTGTTAAATCCCAGCTCCTGCTTAGGGATCTGACCAAGGAAAGCGACAGCTCTGCTATAACAGACTGTGACATCCCCAGATTCTTTCCAGAGACACAAATGTCCCGGGGACCAGAAGCTGGACAAATTCAACCTTGAAATGAGCTGCAGCTCTCTCGCGGCGACAGCAGCGGCGTACTGCGACAGTGTGCGAGGGGAGCAGCGCGCTCACCGGGGCTTGCAGCCTTTAAAGCGAAATTAGCTCATTTCCTTGTAGTTCAGTTTGGGAGGAATGGCTCAGACTGTGAGCAGGGAGCTGGGAGGTGGAGCAGTGAGGATTTCTTGCCTTGTCCCAGTGCTGCAAGATCAGCCAGTCCCAGTGTTCGGTGCTCTGTGCAAGCTGGGGAGGGAGAGGGCTCCCGGGTGCCTGGTTTGCCCCCCCCTCCTTTGGACTGGACCACCAAGCTCGTGCTGCAAGGGCTTAAACCTTCCCTGGCAGTGTCAGGGCCACACTGGCACCTCAGCACTTCCTATCTCAGCCCACAGCAGCTCCACCCTCCCAAGGGCTGTGGGGTTTTAACCTGGCCCCAGCTACTAGGCTCACCGTTCGAGTGAAGTACAATGACACATGGCACCCAAAACTACTGAGATGATCTCATGGCTGCAGTTGGACTGTGACTTCAGGGAAGCCAGACAGTTTGGGGATGGCTTGGGCACAGCCAAATTAATAACCAAAGCTACGTCGTGGTGGGAACCCATGACAGGGTCACTGCTTGCTCAGGAAAGGTGGAGAGGTGGAGGTGGGGCTGCCTTTACTCTGAAAGAGGCACAGATAATTCTGAATGTCTCTGATTGAAGGCTGGGCCATGCCACCACCAGGGCCATGCCACAGAAGCAACCAGTTATAGACCAAAGGAGGAGAAGGCTGAGAATGAGGCTTCTGTCCAGCAGCTCTCAAAAAAAGCCTGAGATGTCTGGCAGGAGGGATTTGAACTCCATATCCAGAGGGCCCACCCACTGCCAAGCAGTGCCAGGATGTTTCCTGGCTTTGGCAGGACAAGAAGCCACCAAGGGAGCAGCCCTGGGAGATTCCACAGGAGTCCCAGAAGTTGGTGTCTGGGCTCCACCTCAGAGAAGTTTGAACTGGCTGCTGCAGCGCGTCAGGGATCAGGCCGGGCTGGTCACCCCTGTGCTGGAAGTGTCACATCACTTTTCTTCCTGGCTGGCTCGCTCTTCATGCCACTGGGGTCACGGGACAGCGTGTGTGCCCACAGCGGGGCTCGTGTTCGTGCTGGTCTGTTTTGTGATGCTTTGCTCTAAACTCTTCCTGGCAGAGTCCTCATCTGTGCAGTCATCTTCCAATGACTCTGGCTGCTTTTGTGGCATGGGTCTGAGGTAACAGCTCTGTCCTGTTGTCACACTTCAGGAAGGTAAGTTGGCTCTCCTGGCTGGAGTTCTCCCATTTGCTCTCTCAGAGAGATGTTTTACAAAGCTTGTGGGCAAATTCCACCCGGGCATTTCAGGATGCTGTGAGCATCACTGAAAGCTGTTGTAAAATAGGTTGACTCTGGTTTTGTTTCAGAAGTGTGTTTCTCTCTCAAATTCAAATCACCCTGAAAGAGCACCAAGTGCCTTCCTGTGCAAGAGGGCCTGGATGGCAGCTGAGAAGCCTTCAGATAAGGAGGGAGATGTGGGCCTGGCACACATGGAGCCGAGCTGTCTTGGCAGAGGGGCTGAACCAATTGCTGCCAGGCTGATTTACTAAATGTGACCATAAACTGGGTATGGTGTGGGATCTGGTCAAGCACTGCTCCAGGATCATGATGATGGGACCTCCCATCAGAGCTCAGAGTTCAGAGCTGATCCAGCTCCACTCCCCTGCTGAGCACGAGGCGGAGATAAGCTTTACTAGCTGATGTGGGGTAGGAAGAAGAGCAGGAAAAAAGGGAGTTTCTCTTCTTACACCTAATCTGCTGTTGGCTTAGGAAAGCAGAAACCCAAGGGACCTAGGATGAGCTAAGAGCGAAGCACAGCATGCACGTGACACACTGGCAGCCAACCTGTTGGATTCATTGTGGTGGGAAGTGAGTCACGTGTGAAGTGGACAGGTTGGTTTGCAAAGTTAATCTTGTTGTAGCTGGAGACAGTTTTGTAACAGCAAAACCACAGAGCCACAACTCAGAGGGCGAGGTGACACCAAGATCTTACAGTACTTCAAGTCTTGCAATTGTGGGACAGGAGAAATATGTGTAACAAAAAAATTCCCACCTCATGCTTGGAGGAACAGAGTGATACCCCAAGAGACACAGGAAAAGTTTCTCTCCCTGTCCAGCCAACAAGGTGTTTGGCCTTGAGGAGCTTCAGGCAAGAAGACACTTGTGTCCAATCAAGGACACAAAATCCAAAGAAATTAAAATGCATCTGGACTAACGTTCAGTGATGTGCGTGTACGTTAAAAGTTCTTCCTGACCTTTACAGGGATGTTTTACACCCTGGAGCACAGTATTTTATTACTCTGCCCTTCTACATAATTTACCATAGAAAAATATTGTTTTGGCTATAAAACTACTCGCCTTCCTTTTAAGCCCAGCAATAGTATTTAACTTTCTGATCCTTTTTGAAACTGATTTCCCCAGGCAAATTACATCCTGTGCCGAGAGATTCCTTCAGCTTTAAATTTTCCTGCCATTAATGTCACAGAATGGGACATCGCAGCCGAGAGGGTGATCGGGTGTTTTATAACCTTGAAGCAGAGGAGTAGAGCACCTTGGTGGAGCTGCTCACACACAGGCCTTCCAGTGAAAATTCTTCCACCACCACCTTCCAGGCCACTTTGCTGCCCTGCTCTGATCCCCTTACCCGAGCTAGAAGCCATAGTGGCAACAATTATTTCTGTTTCCACCTGAACCCATGATTTAGGCATGGAGAGAGGTGAGTTGTGCTGGAAGAGGTTTTACAGCTGAAGCCCTCGTGCTGCATCTGGGAGAAGTTCTGGACCACATCAACTAATGGGGTTTCATCTGTCTCTACTGCACGCTACAACGAGCGCCCAGGAGGTGCCAGTTGTGATTCAGGCAGCTGATACAAGTGGATAGGAGGGAAACAGGACACATCCAAGTGGGATGCACAAGAGCCAGACCTTACCCAAAGAACTCTCCAAGAGAACCACGGGGCTACAGAAATACTGGAGCCTTTGAACTGGATATTGCTGTAACAAGAAAAAGGATTAATTTGTCTGACTCTCACTGATGTGCAAAACTCAGTGAGGAGGAGGTTGGTGAAATGATGTATTTTGGCCACTTTGTCCTTCCTTACTCCTTTTAGTGTCCCAGTTTCAGAGCGAAAAGCTGGCTGCAAAGCTCTGCTCATGCAGCATGGAAATTAAGTGTTTTCTTTATCAATTAATAGATCAGAAGATTTCAGTGCTTTGGAGAAGCTGAAGCCTCGGGGGGTTTCTGAGTACTCACCATAACGTGAACCTGCAGGATTTATCCACCTGCAGAAAAGTGTGGTTTTCCCTCAAACGTGTTATTTGCCAGAAAGAAGTGTGTGTGGGGGAAGCCATCCCTATCCAACTCCTCCAGTCCTTCAGCACTGCTGAGATGATGACCAGTCTCCTTTGTCCTAGAATATGCAGCTCCTAACTCCAGACTGGAGGGAGGTGTCTCCTCTGCTTGACATCTGCCACTGTAACATTCTCCTGATGTCCAGAACTACACCACAGCCTGCCTGGTTTGGCCCCAGGTCTCCTGGACCTCAGCTCCTGAGCAGGAGGGACCTCAAGACACCCCTACATCCACCCATCAACACCAAGGATGAGCCTAGAGCTAGATCTTTCCTGATAGCTGCTTGACCAACGTGGTGATGGGGACCAGACAGCAACAGCACAGTTTGGTGGGCTGATCTTCAAGCAATGTGAGGCTGGACCACAACAGGTACCGCTTTGAACCAGACAGCATGGAGCTCCAAGCTCTGAGCTCCAGTGTTGGAGTTGCTCTCTTTTTTGTCCAAAACAAGGAAAGAGCCCTTGTGACAGAGGAAGAGCGAGGCTGGTGGAACAAACAGGCAGTTAATGTATTCACCTTGTCAACCCGGCTCAATGGGCTCCCTGCCCTGATGAATATTGAAGAATTTATACAAATTGGAACTGGTTCAGCAGGACAGTTTTCCAGAGACCCATCCCAGAAAGGCTTCCTGCTTGATGCTGGGGGCCCTTCCCTCCACAGGAGAGCACAGTCTGCAGCCTTGCTCACAGTTTTGAGGGGGTGATGAGCACCCCTGCTCCTCTGTGAAGTGAACTGTGGGAGATGTAGGCTGGGGGTGCTCCCCAAGAAGGGTGATTGTGGGGGCACCCCCAGGCCAGTGGGATGGGGTGATGGCCACTTGCAGAGCTGCTGGGCCTTGAGTGCTGCAGAGGTCTCATATGCTGAAAGCTAGAGGGGTTTGCATGTGTCCAGCCACATGGTAGTTCGGAGTCACCAGGCATTTCCATCACTGGAAGCACCAGGAAATGCAAAATGCAGGTGCCTCAGGGGGAAAGAGAGGTCTGAGTCTGCAGACAGGACAGTGACTGGGTGCTGAAGACAGCAGTGGGGCAGGGAAGTCCTGTGGAAGAGATGAGCATCTCCCTCAGAGCTCAGCTTTGGGACAGCAGTGGGCGTCTGCAGGGGGATGATGCTTCTGTCTGTGCATTGGCCTTTGGAGCTGGTCCCTGCCCAGAGCAGGCCAGTTGGATGTGGGATGGCACATGAGGGTGCCTTAGGAAGGACAGGGCAGCTACCTCTGAGGCTTTACTGTTCTCTGAGAACTCAGGCAGTTATTTCTTGGAGCCTCATGCAGGAGGTGAGGGACTGTTCTGGCACCTCAGCCCAGAACATTTCACGGGGATGGCTTTTAACCCAGCGATGGAGAGATGTTGACACTGCAGAAGAGCTTAGGATTGTGTCTGGGTGACTCTGGGACTTCAACAGTCTTTGATAAGACATAATTTCTAACAGGTTTGAAGAGCTGAAGCCAAAGCAAGAAGGTTCTGGTTTGGTGGACAAGCCAGGATTAACCCGTGACAATGTAACGAGAATTTTCCAGGAATGAAGCTCCTAGAGATAACCAAAGGTCATGCACTAAAGCCGTGTTTGACACCAAGAGTTCTTCTAAAGAGGATTGAGACAGAGGGACAGGCAAGGCTCAATGGAGCCGGAGCAACAGCAGAGCTGTACCCTTGCAGCTGCCTCCACCAGCCAGGACAATGCCAGAGCAGGGGAAAAAATGCAGTCGGGGTCCCCGTGGCCTGGCTTTGCAGAGGCTCAGCAGGATTTTGCACATGGGTGACTGACAGGATGATGGTGAGACTACAAGCTCCAGCAGAGTTTTCATGGGAGCAGCCCAGTTTGCTGCAGCAAAAAACAAGGCCTGTCAGCCAGAATGGAAGGAGGACATTTCCTATGTCATCTTAGACACTTCAGCTGAAGTCACTGCATAGCTGTGAGCAGGGCTACAAATAAAAAAATGCAAGTTATATGCAGAGGGAGGAAAACAGCTGAAGCATGAAATTTGCAGTAATGAATTTACATCTACAACAGAAATATACAGTCTGTCCAAGTAGGTTAGGAAATGCTTGGGTTGTATTTGGTCAAAAGAAGCAACACTTAGTGTGGTCAAATGCACTGAGCCCTTGATCTTGTCTCTGGGATGCCTTGTGGAAAGAGCAGAGGACAGAAACAGGTGAGGAGGAATCTGAAGACACCTTTCAAGGGACAGGGAGTCACCCAGTTCCCCCACCTTGGGGCAGAGATTCAAAGACATGCATGTCTGAGATGCATGGAGTGAATGGAAGAAGGAAAAGATGGAGGCATCGGGTCTGGTGAGAAGGACAAGGTCTTTCTCTGACGTACAGGTTCAGGCAAGAGGTGGATTCCATGGTCAGCTTAGCAGACAGGAGCACAAGCAGTGCTCGCTGCCAGCACTCACAGCTCAGCACCTTTACTTGAACTGCCATTCACTTGGGATTAAGCTAATGCCAAGATGTGACCTGCAACACCTGAAGAGTTTGGAAATGCTCCCTCCTACTGACTGCGTGATGGGGAAGGCCAAGGCTTTGACAGAGGGACAAAGCAAAGAGCAGGGAGGTGGCAAATGCTGAAATCATCCTATCTCACATGGCCAGAGCATACCTATGGGCACCCTGTGCTTCCTTGTGCTCCAGGAACGGATCTTTCACTGTTGTCTGCAGGGGTGGTGGGGGGGAAGAGCTGAATTCATGTCTTTGTTTTGGCCTGTGTTGGCTGAAACTACCCATAAACTGCTAACTGCAACTGCTAAAAGGGATCTGGCAGGCATGAAACTTGCCCAGATTACCCAGATTACTATTTTATGGATAGAAATAAGATTTTGAAACTGACTGTGAGGCTGGGTGAGAGCTGGTGTTGGACAAAGCTGTAGTGCAGCACAGCCCAAAGACAGACATTTCTCATCATCATGGTTTGGCTCTGAAGAGGTAAGGCAAATAGACTGTTGTCTCTCCGATAACACACAAACTGACTTCTGGAGCAAAAACTGAGAATGAGGGTGTAAAGACAGATTTATACAGCTCTTTCTTATTAGTTTGTCAGGCATGGCAGAATTACAGGCAACTCCAGCAAAAGGGCTTCACATTTGGGACATAAGATGAAAGGACCAGTTGGAGTGACAGACTGGATTATGTTGATGACAGAAGACTACACGTTTTTCCTGATCTGTTATTCTCACTTCTGCAGGACAGCCTTACTCAGTACATGGATATTTCCCTATATCAGAGTTATGATAGTGATGAGGATGTTCTTGATGGATGATGAGCAGAGTTTTGAGCCATTCACAGGGGTGTTCACATCTGCATCCAGTCCCCAGCAGGTTCTATTGGACAAGTAGGTAGGAAATGTCTCTAAAATAATAAATACATAGAGAAAAGGAAAGTAAAGTCAGGTCTGAACAGCTCTTGACAGCATTAAATGTCAGGATGGCACCTACAGAACATGGCTAGCCACCCACAGACCCTTTGATTTGCAGAAAGTGAAGCCAGGAGACCACTTGAGATGTTAGTTAGGCTCCGTGGCCCGAGGACCAAAGGGTTTGCAGAAGTACAGAGACACAGAGCTAAACACAAGACAGCAGATTGCGGTCCCGGGGGTTACCACCACTTCCTGCACACAACAAGAATTCACACATACAATGAAAATCTGAAGCCAGAAACTACAGTTATTTCACATGGGGTTGCTCCACGATCTCATGAGCGCAGGGTGTGTGTAACCAGACAGACATGCTCGGAGGAGGTATAGGCAGCACCTTCCATGGCTGCCGGGAGGAGAAGAGGTAGCAGGCCCTGGGCTTGTCTTTTTGCACACCTTCATTTGGCAGCACACAGGGATGGCAAGGCAACCAGGCACTGGGATGTAGCACTACCAGGAAAAACAGACTCTCTTATTCCTGATGCAAACTGCTCTGATGATGCCACGGTGACTCCAAGTCACAGCGCAGAGCTCCTCAGATGTTTATTCAAACACTGCTGGCTGGTTGGCTCTAAGGTTTTTAGGTCACAAGCTATAGAAATGATACTTCCATTTTTGGCTGGGGAAGGAAGGTAGGATCTCAGGAACTGTATCCTTAAGCAGCTTAGTTTTGGAGACAGGAAGTCTGGAAATGGGACGCAGCAGCACAGTTTATTATGCAATTTCTCTCTGAACTAGTCCCTGAATAAAGGATAATAATCTATCCCTTACACACCTGCTTTGCTGTGCCTCCTGAGCTGGGCAGATGAAGTCCTCAGGATTCTATGTGAGGGTTTACCCATCAGCTCAGGGAGTGGGGAGCACTGTGCTGGGGTCATCCAGACCAGGAATCCCAGGTGCAAGTTTGTAGTAGTATGGCTCCTTCACTTGCTATCCAATGTCCTTCAAACAGCTTCCTTTCTCCTCACAACATCCTCCTACTCCATTTGAGCTCAATCTGTGTGTTTGGTATTACCGGTGGACAAGGCCATCCAACCCCTACAACACTGCTAGCACAGGGCTACAGTTCCCCAAGTGCTGCAACACTTTTGAGCCTTTTGGGTATCTAATCATACCCCTCTTTCCAGAGCCAGTGGGTAACAGTCAAGAACTGGTGTAACATCAATGTCTTGCCTAGCATCAGGCGGCACAGACATCTTCCTGGAGCTAGGCAGTGGCAGTGGCACTGCTCAGTGGTCAGGCTCCATCCTGACTTCATGCCAGAGTTGTAGAGTTATTGCAGCAGAAGAGAACAGGGTCAGAATGGGAGCAAAATGCTATGGAGGGGTGGTCTCCTGGCATCAGCTGCTCTAGCAAAATCTTCATTTCCAAGACCACAAGTGATGCAGTGGGCAAGACAGGGTCAAAAAGCTGTCTGAGCTGCAGCTCAAAACCTTCTCCCTCAACCTAAACTGGGGAAAATGTATTATGTTACAGTTTTGCTCTGTTGGGCAAAAGCTCTTGCTTTTGTGTCTGGAGCCGCTGTGAGACACCAAACGCTCTCCTACACTGAGCCAACCTAAATCTGATGAGAACTTGCTGCTTTTGAAGGAAATTAAAGCAGGCACTACCAGAGAGCACTTACTAATGAGTAGTACAGTGATAGAAGCATAGGCCTGTGAGACCTCCAGTGTGATTACAGTCAGACCTCAGCAAGGACAGGCACCATGTAAATAAATACAGAATTTGCAAGTAAATGTAATGAAATGCATGTAAATGTGGACATAAATATAATGAATTCGAGTTTTGCAGTAAACAAAAGACAGACATGCTCTTTGCAAAAGAAGGTGTCATTATAGATCTCTTTTAAACCAATAAAATGTTGCTGATTAATCCATCTCAGCTTATGGACTCCTTTAACACATTGTCAGGGGCAGCTCAATGCCCTTCTCCAGCCTGTCCTTGGGTTCTGGCTGATTCTTGGGGACATAGTGACGTGTAGGCGATGAAAACAGCCCCAAGCAATCAGTTTGGGTACAAAGAGTTCTGCTACCACACTGGCACATCACGTCACCCGGGCTTATACGACCTGCTTCTCAGGTTGGGAACCAGTATGGAAATCCACGGAAATATATGAGCTCCAGTCCTAGAAACCTGTTTCAAGCTGGGAAAGTCTGTCTAGACAGAGCATGAGGAACTTGTAAAGTAAGGCTGGGTTTGTCTCTGGTCAGCTCAAGTTGGAGATTTGTCCTCATGGTTGGAGATTTGTCCTCATGTGTGGCAAAACCCCATGATGGAGGCCAGCCTGGCCACACATGAGGTTCGAGGAACACATGAAGTTTGAGGAGCAGGGAAAAGCCAAGTCCAAAGTCATGCAGAAAGCAGTAGGAGAAGCCCATCAGCCAGGCCACAGCAAACTCCTTGCAGGTGCCTGCAGGTGCAGACAGACGTGAGGAGGCTGCAGGGGTGCAGGTTTTCCTAGGAAGGCAGAGAACAAGGGCTAGAGAATGGGAGTGTTGAGCAATAAGCCCAAGAAGGCAGAGGATGGAGGGGACACAAGCACCCCTTGGCCTCAGCATTGTCCTGAAGAGATGGAGGGTGTGGGCATGCTCCTGGACTGTGGAGTCTCAGGGAAGCCACTGAGGGAAGGAGTCTAAGATGGGGCCGACTGTGTCAGGACTGAGAGACAAGACTCTGAAGGGAATGTTGTGAGGGGGGCAGCCACATCAGGACTGTGAGGGATGGTTGTGAAGGGACAGCCACATCAGGACTGTGAGGGGATGGTTGTGAAGGGACAGCCACATCAGGACTGTGAGGGGATAGTTGTGAAGGGACAGCCACATCAGGACTGGGAGGGGATGGTTGTGAAGGCACAGCCACATCGGACTGTAAGAGGAGGTTGCGAGGGGACAGCCACATCAGGACTGTGAGGGGGAGGTCGTGAGGGGACAGCCACATCAGGACTGAGGGGATGATTGTGAGGGGACAACCACATCACGACTGGGAGGGTAAGGTCGTGAGAGGACAACCACATCAGGACTGGCAGGGGAAGGTTGTGGGCGGCGCTGGCTGCGGGCACCCAGACCGAGCTCCTAGAAGTGGCCGCTGAGGGAGGAACCCTGACGGGGGCGAGTAGGACAGAACACGCCGCGAACTGACACCTGCGGAAGCCGAAGGGTCCCCGGGAACGGGGGCGGTGCGTGGAACTAACAAACCACCCCCCCTCTCCACACACACGCACACGCTCCGTGTCCTGCGCAGACCACTCGTCCCTTAACCCTCCGCGGAGCAACTGAGGACGATCCCGTCTCTTTCCGGCGCTGATCGCGCCTTTCCGGCGGGAGCTGGGGCAGGGGCAGGCGTTTGCCGTGCGCGGTGACGCCAGGCGCAGTCCCCGCCCCCGCCCCGCCCCCACGGTCTCTGGAAAAGAGGAGAGAAAAAAAAACTTTTTTTTTTAATTGAGGAATCAACAGCCGCCATCTTGTCGCGGAGCCGGAGCGCGGCGCGAGAGGAGCGAGGCCGGGCCGGGCCGGGCCGGGGCACGCGGGGCGACTTGCCTGGATACGGCCAATCGCGCGGAACGCTGATGAGGAACAGAAGGTCTCGAAGCAACCGGGCAGAACCGGTCGGAGCCAGCTGAGCGCAGCCGCCGGGACCGGGAGCTGCGACCGCCGCCGCGCCGCGCTCATTGTTTTGGGGCGTTTTTGGGGTGTTTTCGGGGTTTTTCCGATTTTTTGTGGATTTTAATTTTTTTTAAATTTTTTTTTAACCTCCTCCCTCCTCTTCTT
>VXBZ01003297.1:119387-157341 GCA_013399135.1 Heliornis fulica
CGTCCCGGTTATAAATAGCGGTTGGGAGAGCTGGGGTAGGGCGTTTTGAGTTGAATTTCCCTTTCGTTCATCATCTACCCTTGTTCTAATGGTGAAGGGGTAGAGGGAGCCGCCTCGGGGGTTGGGGGGTACCCAAGTGGGGTGCGGGTAGGGAAGGAGGGAAAAGCCAGCCCGCAGGATGCCGGGCCAGCCTGCTTCGGGACGGGCAGCTCGGGCGTTCTGACGCTGCTTCTTCAAATCGCCCGCAAGCCCTGTGCAAGCCCTCTGCCCCTGCGTGTGACACACGACTGAACAAAAACTTCTTAATACCACATTTGCTTTTTCACCCCCACCCCCCGCACCCCCCCTCCACCTGTGACCCTGGTTTCAGGTGCTTGGCTCAGCCTTTTCCGAGCGTTTTTTCTTAAAAGCTGAGTAACTTGTAATAGCTGAAGTTGTGGGGTCGGTCGCATGATGACATGCCCAGCAGCAGGCTGGCAGGTGTGTGTCATGTCGTGTTTTCGGGGTGCCGGTTTTTTCCTCAGTAGGAGTGGGCTCCGAGGTAATCAAATGCATCACAGTTTTTCGCTCTCTGCAAGCGTGTGCCCTTTGTAATTACGCACGTGTGTGCATAAGGGCATCTGTGCGTGTACCGACGTCTTTCGGTGTTCCAACTGTTTTAATCACTGGAGCGGTGGTTTTACAGGGACAAGTAGTGTGTTAGGCTTGTCTTTCTGTTGCCAGAGATTAATGAATCTCGTTGAAGGGACAGCGATAAGTTAATCGTGCTATGCCCGCTGTCTTTTTATAGACTGAAAAAATGATGGCTATAATTGAGCTGATAAATTCTGTAGGGTTTTTCAGTTTGCTTAATCTGCATTTGGCAATAGCTTACAGACGATTCAGTCCTTTTGGGGTTTGGTTTTGGGTTTGGTTTTTTACGGACTCTCTTTCTCAACCTACAAAGAAACGAAACATACCAAAAAGAAACTGTATGGAGAGTAAGAATTGGTAGAGAATATCTAGGTGAGATTTTACGATTGAACTATGTTAATCCCTTTTGTGGAAGATCATGTAGAAGGTTGGTAACGAGTTTGCTATGAAATGCACTGCAGTAACTTGGAGAAAGCAGTTTTTCTCTAACTCTTCACCTAGATGTTGTAGATTCTGTGGGTAGCTAGTGAAAGACATTTGGCTTTTCCCCCTTTCTTTTTTTGAAGTTCACTTGGTCTGTTCTGGAATGCTTCAGTCATAATTGCGTCCTGTTCAGCAAGTTTAAATGTGTCTCTGTAAGCTTGGTGCAGTGCTAGATATGTAAACTCCAGCATCTGCATGAAGTTTTGCATTGCTGGTGGAGGGGCCTTTGGTCACTGGGGATGGCAAAGCCCTGGCTGTGTTTCGAAGAAGGGGAAGTGTGTCTGTACATTCGTTCTTCATCCCGGTGTCAGGCAAAAATACTTGTCTGCTTGAGAGTGGAGGTAGTGTTTATGCACTTACAAGTGCTCTTTTTTTAAAAAAAAAAAAATTCTTTAGAGTTGTTGCCAGCAGCTAATGCTGCTTGTTGAAAGATTGCCGAACGTTTCTGTGCGTTGTAGTAGGCAGTACAAATAGTTTGAGTAGCGATTGCTATCAAATGCCTCCTCCTGAAGCTCAACCGGGCTGCTCGCTTGCACTGAGGCGTGAACGAGAAAGTTACGCTGCAGCCCGGCAGAGTCGCCGTTGTAAGTGCAAGTGCTCGGTTACACGGCGCTGAGGCCCGTGCCCTGGGCACAGTCGTGTGTCGGATAACCGATTGCAGTTGCAGTCACAACTCCACGGTGATGCTGCAGCCTGCGTGAGAGGGACGTGCTTTGAAAGATGCCGCGTTAGGCCTGGCTGTGCGGTTCTGTCGCTGGACGGTTGTGCTCTGAGCCTGTACACGCGTGTAGCTGAGCAGAGCTGTGAGGGTCTGGGGACAGTCCCGAGCCGTCGGCAGAGAGCGACTGCTCAGCCTCGCTTGTATTTCACTTCATGCTTTGATGCGGTGATGTTAAGCAACTCCTTTTGTCAGGGTGAATTTTAGCTGCCTTTAATCTTTCTGATAAAAATAGCCTCTCAGCTTTACTGGAGCAAAGTTTGTGCAATTGAAATGGGTCTGCTTGCATCCTGAAGGTACGACCTTTCCTGTTAGACCTTTCTTGTTAAACTTCGACTCATCTGAAAAGCCTGTGGTCTCAGGGAAGGGAGTAGAGGTGAAAGGACAGCAGAAAAGTTACTGTAGCCGTTACTAAGTTCACCATAGTTCCGTTCTGCAGCTGCCCCATTGCTCTTTGCATCATTAAGGAAGGTTAGGACTCGTGGCTATTAACTTAGCCTGCCTTTGCTGTACAGCATTGAACAAGCTGACCACTACGGGAAGGATTTTTCCTTGACTGGCCAGGTAGGAGTAGTGCTTTTATCTAATTACCACCTCTAAATAACACAGTATTTTTTGTACCTTGGCATTTGTCTCCTCAGTAACAAGCTACAAGGAGTTTTCATCTAGCATGCTGCAGAACAAACAAGGGACTCATCTGAAAAGGAGAAGAAAAACATGCTGAATTATGGTAGCATATTATTTAACGTTGAGTGTCATGATTTCTTTGCATGTTGCTGGCACTGGACCTTTGGTATAGTATACAGTGAACTGGCAGCATTTCTGAGTCAGTGGAAAAACATGCTGAAGTTGGAGCAGAGGTAAAGCCAGGGTTCTTCAGGTGCCCCCCACTTGGTGACTGCAGGTAGCATCGTGGTGGGGCTCCACGTTGCAGTGCCAGAAGTACCCTCTCTGCATCTGGTACGTTCCCCACACGCAGCATTCTGCTGTGCTAGCTCCAGAAATGACAGATCTCAATGTGGGCCACAGCAGAGACTGCCCATAACGGCGTTCAGAGGTAATGGATTCATAAAGTAGGTGAGGTTGGGCAGGAGTGAGGAGGTGAGCAGCATCACAAGTCCGTTAGAGCTGCTTTTTCACCTCAGGGTTTGTTGTGCACAGGACTTTTGTGTGTATGTTTTTTTTCCCCTCCACAACTTCAGGTCAGGAGCAGCTCAAGCAGTATGGCTGCTGCTGTAGAAGCTGCAGGCTGAGCTCTCTAGTAATTCTCGGGCTCTTCACGGCCTGGTGCACTGGCATCGCGGTGCCCGTATTTTAAAATCGGGGAAAGGCTGGCCTTGTCACACGTGCCTGCGTGCGTGCCGAGATAAGTAGATCTCTGGCTAACTCCCAGCGAGCTACAGAACTTCACAGAAGAGAGTTTATGTTGATAGGCAGCCTGATTTGATCTTACTCTCCTGCCAAAAGCCAGATAGGTGCATTCAGTGCCTTGAGTTTTGGGTTTTAAGAGAGGACCACCTTTAAAAAAAAAACAAAGCAACTTCAGGAGCCGCCAGAAGGCTTTGAGGTTTATGTTCACGTACCCAGCTGAGACTTCACATGGACTGACATCTCGGTGGTGTAAAACCAGACTTTGTGCACATGAAAGCATTAGTGTGTATGTTTTAGGTTAATTCCTGTGTAGTTGAAAAGTTTCACAGAAGCCTGTTTAATCTGTTTTATAGGATGTGTGCAAAACTTTGGTGTCGTTTGCGTGCTGTGACAGTAAGATTAATTGCTTTTATGCACATGCTTTCTCCATCTCTCCCTGGAATAAGAAGGGTAAATCCATTAAGTGAATGTACTTGGGTTTATAGGCAGAAAATTGGGGGAAGAAATGCAGCTTCTGGAAAGGTGTAGGCAAAGGACCAAGTGTAGTTGTAGTTACTTCATGGGAATGTTATTTGTTTTGTGGTACAGGCAACTTTACTAGCTGGGATGGGAACAAATGTGATGTGATATTTCGTGGCTGTATTGTTGTTTCTTAAGACTTAGCATACGTGTGTGATGGCGGGGGTGGTGGGTGGGAGAGGATGATGCCAAGCAAAAAATGTTTATGTTCAGCTGTGTTTAGTTTGATGCAAGCAGAATTTTATATTTATCTTTTCTACCTTAAGTGACTGTCATGCATCACCTCGTGCTTGCAGTTGTAGCCTGTGACAGGAGATCTTAACATGAGAAATCACTGATTTATTAAGAGCCTGGCTGATTTTGTGTGACAGCCTGCAGTCCTACAGTTGTGGCCCTTTTTTGAAATTCATAGTTCAAGTGATAATTACATACATGCTTAGGAGTTGTAAATGTTATTCCCCCCAATCATGACCTAAAATTAACATGGTAAATGCTGTCCTGTGCTGTGGTGTGGAGCTGCTGGAGAAGCCTTGCCTGCAGCAGGCAGGAATAAAGGCTGTGCTGGGGGGGGTCAGTCTTTGTTGCACCCCAGAGATCTCTTGATAGCTTGTGAAATGATTCCCAGTTTTCTGTTGCAGATTACTCACTTTCTATTCTATCTGAACGTTCCTTGGAGCCACAGTCCAGTGCCATTAATTATTTCTACAGCAGCATGCTGCATTTCACTATTATATCTGCAACTTCACATTAAAAAAGTTCCACCTATTATGGGTATTTACTTTTCTTAGGGACTTTTACTCTGTGTTCTTAGTGGTTAATACAGGAGATGGGAAACAAAAATCTTACTTGATGAGGAAAATACTGTGGTTTAATGAGAAATTGGAGTGGAGGGTGTAGTTGAAAAACAGAGTTTGTAAAATTCTGGAGTTTGTTCTTATACAACGAAAAGGCATGTGGGACAGCTTAGAAATCTGACACTTCCATCACAATTTGGTTTACACTTTCAAGAATTTTTGCTTTGTAAATCTTCCTTTTAACATATGTTATGTTTTCCATCTGTCTTCTCAGATGTCTAAGAGAGAACCTAAACCTTTTATTTGGAAAACTTTTTAATAGGAGTGTCTTGACAAATGCTATCAAGTATTGTGCAGATCCATAGCGTGAACCAAAAGAAAACTGAAACTTCTGTTACCACTGGTAATTCACAATCATAACTGAGAATCTGAATCTCTTCACACCACTCTTCAAAAGCTTCGCTCTGTCTTGCCTTTCCTCTTTCTCAGTCACCACCATTGAGGAACAAGAATGTTACTCAGGATGCAGGATAAGTACAGTACCTTTGAGTTACAGTAACTTTGTATTTTTTTTTAATTTGAGTAATTTTAGTTTAGTTGTTTGTAAAATAATCTCCTGCTTCTGAGAGTCATCCTTAATGCTGGGATGTGGGAACTTCTTTGGGAAGATGGCGTTGTTGTAATCACAGAATTGTAGGGGTTGGAAGGACTCTTTCTAGGTGACGTGCCTCCCGGTCTCACAGGTGGACATTTTTTTGCTGCTGCTGTTGGACATCCAAGGCAGAAATTGGGACCAGTTACTTTCTGCTGCAGGGTGAGAAAGAAAATGGAATATTAATTCCAAGCCATGTGTGCAACCTGGAGAGCGCGGGCTCTGCCCGGCTTTACTGCGTGCCATTACTTCGATAGCTGGTTTAGTGGGTGTTGTTGATGACACAGCTTCCTTGTCATCTGTGTAGTTTCACCTAATGTAGCAAAGAAGTGTGGAAATTACTGAGAGACGTGAATTCAGCAAGTACTGAATGTAGATCTGCTTTGTAGTAGCTGTGAAGTTTTTTCCTAAGGTTCATAAACTCCTTAAAGGAAAGTATTAATGAGAATGATTCAGAACAGCCTCATCTCACTGAGGAATGCTTTAAAGTAAAGCAGAGTTGTGAGGGCATTTTTTTATGTGTTCAGTTATGGTGTTGGAAGCTTTTTTCCAGAGTAATGATATAAAAATCATTAGTTTTAAAGCACATGCCTGCTGTTGCTTCCTTACACATCTAGTGTATTTTCTGTTGTATGTTCTCATGCAGCTGAATTTGAGTTGCCAAGCAAAAGTCCCTTCCTTTATAATTTGGCAGCAGAAATAGGGAGGAAAAAGTGGCACTAAAACAAAGGGAATGGAAACACGCTTTTTGCAGTTATTATACATCATAAAGGAGACACTCAGCGTTCCAGTTTCATAGTAATCTTGTGTAATGCTGCTTCTTTTTGTTTCATAATATTACTTCAAGTACACATTAATCATCACTGTTTTCATCTCAGCAGAATAGGCCAGTTCCACGCTTCTGTTGTGGAAGGTGCATAGCAGTGGGAACTTTCAGAGGAGGACTGGTGTAGCTGAAGGGAGCGTGGAGCTCTCAGCTGTTGTGGGGGGCTTGGAGGACTGAACAATTACAAATCTGAACTGCGAAGGGAGTGTTTGAGGCAGCCAGAGCTGGAAGTCAGTACTGAGTGTGGAGCTCTCAGCTGCTGTGGGGAGTTTGGAGGACCGAACAATTACAAATCTGAACTGCCTTGCCTGGCCCTACCTATTTAATACGAAGTCTTGGGCCAGAGAATGTTATAGTTTGTTTGTCAGGATAGTTCACATATTTGTTATCTCCTGATTTATGGGTGTATTCCTAGATGTGCAGTGCAGGTGGCAGAGCCTTCACGTGAAGCGGTGGCTCTGTCAGTGTGGGAGCGAACCAGCGGTGTTTGCACTCTGCGGCTCTGTTCTGGTACGGACTGTGCATTTCATGGTGCCTCAGGCAAACAACAGCAGTTCATTACTGGATTCTCAGATGATTCCCCTTCGAAGGGTCATCCTGAACTTAAATCTTTTGTCAGCTGTTTAAATGGGGCAGCAGAAAAGGTGTGTGCATTTGTGGTGGGATGAGGAGGAGATACCACTTCTGTTGGTGTAATCCAAGGACACTTAAATGTTGAATCCTCGTCAGAGTGATGTTGTGAATGGGAAGCTGACGTTACAAATGGGGTGGTCTCCCAGTACCTGCCTTCTGTCCAGCTTTCTGCTCTTGGAGCAAAGAAAATGACTGAAACCTTTTGATCCGTAAGTGTTTGTAACCCGATGGCCACACACAGTGTGACTGTAGTTGTGTCCCTCTAACTGCTCCTGGGAGGATTTGAAGTTACTCATGAGAGACAAAGCAATAGTGTCAAAGTAGTAAAGACACCTTGGACAAAAATAAAGAGGAAGAGTGAGTCACAAAGAGCTGGACTAGATGGAAGCAAAGTCAGTCCATCACTGGCAACTGATGCCTGCAAGAACAGACTAGAGTTTATGCTCTTGCTTGACTGCCGCTGTCATGTTTTAATGGTTATTTGGGTTTCTATTCCCTCTGGCATCAGGGCAGAGATAAGAGACAAGACTAGCTTCTTAACGTGATTTCTGTATATTACCTTTGGCAGCAGGTGCATTTAGTGTGTTGTTATGTGCTGCTTTGGTTTTAGTAGTGAAACTTTGAAGAAACCTATGATTTTTTTTTTAAAGTTTTTTTAATGTTTAATGGAAGGGCCTGAAAATAGGGATTATTCCTGCACTAAGCTAGTATCTTGGGGGTTTTTGGACCTTCAACACAGATCGTGTTTTCATTCTGAGTAACTTGAAGGTATGACATTATGATTGATACCCAGTGTGCAGGTGGAAAGAGAAGAACTAAACTCAGTGTATCAAGGAAGGATCTCTGTTGCAGCACTCCCCTTTAAGGCAGGTGAGAGAGACCTGGGGCAGAGCAGCCTTTCCTGGTTCAGGTAGTTGTTATCATGCACGATAGCTGAGGTGTGGGGCATACAGATGTGTGTTTTCCCCTTCCTGACTTGCATGTCTGGTGCTTGGGCTGGTTGTCAGGGGCATTTTAAAATCTGAATTGATGATACTGGTAGTACTGCAGTAGAGGCTGGAAGAGAACTGATTCTGTTTCATTAGCTTCTTGATTTGTTTGCTCTGTGTAATGAGCTTCGGTTTTGAAAAGTCACTTAGTTGCTGAAGTCTTAACAAAAATAGATTTGGGGAGATCTTAAGAGCTTGAAGTTACTTGAAGATTAACTAGATTCTGAGCTGATGGTGTCCCTTTTGGGTACTGAGATGCACGGAATGGATCTAATGTAATTGATTGCAGGAACTGTCAGTTCTTAGCTGCCTGTCTGTACCATGAAGGGTATTCATCTTCTGGAGAGCCACACTTTGCCAGAAGACAGGTTGCAAAGGAAGTGTGGTGGAACAAATGCCTCCTCAGTCTCCCAATCCCTAAAATCCGAGGCACAGGAAAGCAGGAGAAGGCATGCATAGCACCTGCTTTCCAGAAAGGCTAAAAGGACAGTACAGGCACCTCCAGATGGGTCAGCTCCCTTCCATCACGGGGGATCATGGAGCAGCCAGAATGAGTTTAGTGAACAGCTAACAAGGAGGTGGGGGGCTGGAGTTCCTGCCCTTGGGAAGAGGGGCTGGTTTACAGACCTGGTGTCCCTCCTACTGAAACTACAGAGTCTGTAAGTAAGAGCACCGGGATAGCTGCTGTCTTGGGTTTATCAGAGTGCCTCAGGGTGAGGCTTCTTTCTGTCTGTCCGTACATGTGAATTTTGACCTGTCTGACTTAGGAGTGACCAAACCAGGCTGCAGTTCTTTCTCAGCCCAGATGCAAATAGTTTAAAAAGATCAGGTAGAAATTTATTTCAATATCTAAATCTTTTATTATGTGAGCCACAGCTAGTTGGGACTCATCCAGATCGCTCATTTCCCCCTTGCCCTCCTCCACCCAGCCTTTAGGGTCTCCTTGCTGCCTTTCTCAACCTGGTTGTTTAAACATCATGTTCTGAAAACGTGATGCTCTTCCTCTCAAAGCCAAGGTCAGATCCGTGTCAGTTTGACACCTTTCCATGTGTCTTGTTAAAGACACTAATGTAAAGTTTCCTTACTGGAATATTTTTTTTTCTAAGTGTGTCTCTTTATTGCTTTAAAACATTAAATATGTGGATTGTCTTTTCTGAAACAATAAATTACAGAATCCTCCAACTCAGAAGGAGGTTGGAATGGATGTGGTAATTGCTGCCTGCACCAAACAGTATGGCCATTGAGTTGGGTTACCTGCCATTGGATTTTAGGAAACGGCTGGAGCTCAGAACTGTTGAGGCTTTGTCTGCTGGGGTCTGGCGTGACTGAAAGAAGCCTTACAAGCCAGGGTTGGGCTCACTGGAACATAACGGCTGTGTCGGCAGGGTGGAAATACTGCTTGTGTCCTGGGACTCCAGTGTGACTTCAGTGTCTGCTCCCTGGATGGGCTGTCAAAGCCTGTGATGGGGAAACTCCCAGTCGTGTTTCAAGTGGAGGTTATGTCATAAAAAATGAAACTGAATTGGATAGTTCTCCTCCTGCTTGCTGTGTGATGTGTTTGAGATGATAAATCACATTAAGAAATACCTTACAGTGTTTGTCACTTCTCTGGGCTCAGCTAAAGAGAAAAATATGGTGACATTGAAACAAGTTAATAGATTGAGTACTACATATATTAAGAAAGAGTCTCCTGATAACAGTTGCAAGGAGTCATACAGATGAAAACATTCTGCCCGAGAGTGCAGCACAAGTTGTGGGTTTTTTCTTCTAAGAAGGCTTGGTAGGAAGCAACCTTTATTTCCCATCCACTCCCCCACACACCCCCTCCCCGCCTTTTTTTGGTTTTGTTTTTTTTTAATTCCGGTTGCTGCAAGTGTTGCCCTGGAAGGCACGAGGTATGACATTTAAGTTCATCAAACTGAAATTAGGCAAGAGCACATCTCGAGTGTGATTATCTTCTGTGTGAAAGTAGATGCTCAGAGAGCACAGAATGCTCAAACTGGAAAAGGAGCCCTTTGGAAAGAGCGGGATTGTGGTAGTTGCCTAGTGCTTTTCCATCCCTCTGAAGGACACGCTATCTCTGATGCTTGGTGCTCTCCTGTTAAGAGGTTGTTTGGTTTTACATAACAGGTAGTGAAAGGCGTGAGGTTTGGGATCAGAATTGCTGTGTTAGGAGGTGAGATGCCATGAGGTGGGTCTCCTCAGCCTTAGCTCTCCTTCCTGAGTGCTGAGAGGAGACACATGTGCCTTAGGAGCTAAGGGGATCTATAATCTCCTAAAACAAAGATGATTTTTTTTTTCTTTTCCATTGTGTGCTGGGTGGGCAGCAGGTTTGAGAGATGGAGCAGGTACAGAGCCCAGTAATTGGAGCGGGACTCTGCTGCGTAGGTGGTTTTTGAGCACTGCTTCACATAGCTCTGTAAAGCCATCTCTTGATTTCTAGGCTCTTGGTAGCTGCTGTTGACTTGGAGAAATAGCTGAAGCATTGAATATGGGTTAAGTCTTGTTCTTTTCCTGAGGATGAGGTTACTTTTCCTTCTGTTACCACTAGAAATTGGCTGCAGTATTAACTAAGGCAGATTTTTATATGTGCATAAATATATTTATTAATACCTGTCCAGACAATCTCTTATCTTTATGGATTTGTAGCAGACATGCTTAAGTAGACTTTTGTTTTCTGTTGTATTTTATAGCTGTTGTAAAATGTGTCTTGGATAGATATTTTTAACGTCTGCAACTCTGATTAAAAAGAAAAGGAAGATTAATCATCGCCTGAACATTTGAGTACTCGGTGAATTTTTACACAGCCACTGCACTATGATGTTTACCTGCTTTATTTTTTCCTGCTGTAACCTCTCCATGCCTAATCTTAACATATAGCTGCCTTACAGGAGCTCAAGAGTGGTGGATTATTTTAGGTTTTAAGAGGCAGCATTCCCAAATGCTTTCTTCACTCTTTTTGTAAACTGCAAAAACATTTCCAGTCCTTGGCTCTGGCAGGGCTGTTCCAAGAGTCCAGCCAGACAAACAAACACAAAACCAGAGCGCTTACACTACTGCATCCCGTTTTGAAATACAACTGGAAAAAAAAAATCCAAAACCCAACTTCTTTATTTTAATAGCCACAGCAACATCTTCCTTCTGTACATTCTGCTGCCATTCCTTCTCTGCCCCCTGCCTTGTACATACAGAAATAATGTCTTTTGTGGATGAAACAGTTTGAGTGCAGGAACTTGTAAAAAACCCCCCCCAAAAAAATAAAACCTGGGCTGTACAAAAATCATCTGAACAAGTTCTGTAAGCCTGGGACATCCCAGCGAGCCGGGTGACGGAGAGCAGTTAAACAAAGGCAAAGCCTCAGCCAGAGACCCTGTGTCACCACCCTTGGTGACGTGCCCGCAGACGGCTTCGGTCTGTGCTCCAGACTGCAGTCACCAGCCGTGGCACAGCTTGCTGCTGCGGGGACCAGGGACGTGCAGCTCGCTGAAGGGGACTTGGCGGCAGGGTTAGAGATGGATGGAGGGTTGGAAGTGTTGGAAGGAGGAGGGTAGATGAGACACAATCTGCAGTGTAGTATGGAGTGGCTCGGAGGGAAAGCAGAGGTGAGGTGATCACTGGGAGGTAGCTGGGGGACACCACAAAGTTTGGTAAAAGACTAGCTGAAAAGATGAACTGAACAACCGAAGCGATAGGGAGGGAGTAAAAGGGAAATGAAAAATAATGAGTCTAGTGAAGATGTTAGCTGTTTACTTCCTCTGCTGGAAAGGAAAGGTGAGGTCTGTTCGGAGCTGGGGTGTATTTCATCACAGCCAGCGTGGTGCCAGCCTGGAGGAGTGCTCCAGAGCTCCCTGACTTGAGCAGGAGCGCGGGTGAGATGCCCGGCGTGCCAGGACGTGCTGCTGCAGCCGCCCCAGAGCAGGCAGAACGTAACGTTTTCAGTGTGTGCTGCGGCTGTGCCGTTCGCTGGCCGCTGCAGCACATCCCCGTGGTGTTACTCATTTTTCTTGTTGGGTTGAAGATTGAAATGCTGATGAAATGTGTTTAGATGCACCGGTGTGTGTTGGGAATGCATCCTGCCCTGGTGCTGGGGTGGGGTGCTCGGGTTTTGTTGCTGTACAGTGCAGTCGGTGTGGTCCAGGCAGTCGCTTGCGGGACACTGTTAGGCCAGTTTTGTAACCTGACTCTTGCACCAACTTTCTGTGGTTGAAGAGTGAAATACACTTGAAAATAATGAAGCTTCTGGGATGTGCTTCCTTAGAATAGAACTTCTGTTTGCTCCAACCTGGAAACAGGTTTGGGTTGTCTGTTGGTCGCTGCGAGAGACCAGGGGTTTTCAGGGTTGGCTTGGGCAGGGGGCAAGATGTGGTTTTCATAAATTTCTGTTGTGATACAGTAAAAAGTGGTTGTTGGAGACTGTCCTTGGACTGGAAATCTTTCTGCTGGGTGCTACATGTCTGAACAGCTAGTCTGCTAAATTGAGGCTGCTCTGCTTACCTGTTTATAATAAATATTGTGTACGTACTTGTCCTTACCTCTTTAAACATGTAACCTTTAGTTTTACATGGAAGTACCTGGGTAGAGTCTGGTAACTTTCTATTTTTAGTTACATAACAAAATAACACTGTTACACAGGCTCTGCTTACCATGTGCAATAGAGTTCTTGTAGCGAGCCTGAGTTGTTCTTTTTTAAAAAATGAAAATGAAAGCACCGCACCATTTCTTATCAGTCTGGATGTTCCAGGCAGAACAGGCTGGAACAAGCAGCTTAATGAAGATTTGATTGATTTATTTCGCTCATCTGGAGAGCGTGTGGATTACCTTTGTCAATATTGGGCATGATAAATGAGGGCTGGGCATTTAGAGAGTAATTTGAATTATTTGAGCTGTTCAGGGATCAAGAAGTGACATGATTCAAGAGGCATTACGGAGGGAAAATGCTGAGTGCCTTTGGGATCTTCTGAGGTAGCGGGTCATGATAGGAGGCAGTGACTAGAAAGTGTTTGTATGTGATACTGGGAGCAAACTACTGAGGAAGCAGTAGTTGTCTTTTTTGATCGAGCTTCAAAGCCTGGCTGGAAGACAGTCTGTGGTCATGCACAAACATAAATTACAAGGTGGAGGTAGGAGTGCTGGGTGAAACACAGCAGCTTGGAATTACACAGGAGGCTGGAGAAAGTGATGTAATCGCCGTTTTGGAAGAGTAAATCAATCTGGGGGGGGGGATGTGGAAAGCCTTGCTATTTCTGCTGCCTTCTTTTAGCCAAGCCAAGAGAAGTTAGGTTAGATCATTGTATTCAATCCACCTTAATTTCTTCAGCTTGGTGTAATGTTTTGTCACAAGTGTTGTGAAGAAGTCATGGGTACATGCTGTGCACACACAGCATGTATCCATGACTTGTTTTCTGAAGGACTCTGGAGTTCATGGCACAGGACCCTCGCTGCCTTGCAGTTAGTCTGGGATAAAGATGTACCTTAATGTGTGTGGTTGCAAAAGACTCATCCAGAGTAGTGGAGATGAATGTCTTAGTTGCCTGTTGGTCACGTTTTTTCTCACCCATGTTTCTGTTTTCACTTTCAGATTTTGGATCTTTGTTTGACTTGGAAAATGATCTTCCTGATGAGCTGATCCCCAATGGCGACCTGGGCCTTTTGAACAGCAGTGGGAACCTTGTTCCAGATGCAGCTTCCAAACACAAACAACTTTCTGAACTGCTGAGAGGAGGCAGTGGCTCTTCCTTAAACCCAGGAATTGGAAATGTGAACTCCAACAGCCCAGTCCAGCAGGGCGTTGGTGGCCAGGTTCAGGGCCAGCCGAACAGTGCTAATATTGGTAATCTGGGAGCTATGGGGAAGAGCCCTTTAAACCAGGCAGACTCTTCAGCTTCCAGCCTGGCAAAGCAAGCAGCCAGCACCTCTGGACCTACCACACCTGCTTCACAAACTCTGAACTCACAAGCACAAAAACAAGTGGGTATGGTGACGAGCAGCCCTGCAACATCACAGACTGGACCTGGAATATGTATGAATACTAATTTCAGTCAGACACACCAGAGCCTTCTCAACAGTAATTCTGGTCACAGTTTAATGAATCAGCCTCAGCAAGGACAGGGGCAGGTAATGAATGGATCTCTTGGGGCTGCTGGAAGAGGAAGGGGAGCAGGAATGCAATATTCTGCCCCTGCCATGCAGGGGAATGCAGGCAGTGTGCTGGCAGAGACTTTAACCCAAGTATCTCCACAGATGGCTGGTCACACTGGACTGAACACAGCACAGACAGGAGCAATGACTAAAGTACGTACCTATAATTTAATATATTCTAGTTACTGCACTTTTTTTGTGATTTTTTTCCTTCATACAGGTGTTGAGAAAATGTTGTAGATTGTTCTGTTCCAGAAAACAAAGAATGCACTTTTCTGAGTCAGTAGTTACCTATTTCAGTCACCAGTGATATCATGAAAGCTAGATAATTGAAACAATTTCTCATGTAATCAAAAATGAAAGTGCTTTTGGAAAACACATTCTTAAAGTTAAAAGTGGGATAGTCTCTTAGCAGAGTGAATTGGAAAAGAGTATCGTGATCCTGCAAAAAGGAAGGCAGATGATTACTTCTGTGCAGGATCTCAATTTAGCTGCCAGGCAGCAATATCTTCTAAAGAAATGTGAAAACTGTTAGGGAAATACCTGCAGATTGAAGGGAGAGGTGGAGCACTTGGTTCTCTTGTCACTGTCAACAGACGTGAATGTTCGTCAAATGCAGAGGAATGTATCTGAAGAAATTAAATTTCACATAGATTGCCAAGCTGATGCCAACTCTGTGAAAGGGAATGGCAGTGTCTGGGCAAGAAGTCTAATTAGGGAGCAGTTTCAGATCAGCACAGGGAATATTGGCACCTGGAAGTATTTGGCTTGGGGCACTGTTCTGATCCCTGCTTGATACTGCCCTTGCTTTTTAGTTCTCTGTTTTCCAGGTGTGAGTGTGGGGAAGTGTTGATTGCTGCTACTCCTTTCTGTGTTGATTTGGTCTAGTTCATTCTTGAAACTGACAGCAAACCAAATGTTCTAATACATAGAAAAATAGGATTTAATCTCTGCTACTTTAGCTATTCATCCAGTGCTAGTCATTATTGTTGTAGTTTGTCAACATAAGTGTTAGTTGAAAGTTATGTTAGAAATCATGGGAAAACTTGCCTGACATAGAGGTAATGTTTTCTGAAGAAATGTTGATGACATTGTGGAGTGTTACATGGTTTGGTTTAGTTTTTGAAAACCGAAAGTGTAAAAAGCATTTTCCCTTCAGTGAAGGGGATCCCTTTGCCTAAGGAAGAGATGCTCATGATTGGAGTGGAGGTCATGTGGAAGTGGGTATAGCTGTCTCCAGCCTCTAGACTGGCTGAACTTGTTGTGTGGGCAGGGACTGGTCTGCACAGGGAAAAAAAAATAGTCATTGTATCTTTCATTTGTTTCTCTTTGCAATCTGTGACAAGAATGACAAATTCTGATGATCTGGCTTCCTTTTATAAACATATGGTTGTGTCTGGGATTTACCAGCCCTGAAAGGCGACCTGGACTTAGTTAACATGTGTTCAAGAAGGAAAGTAGAAGTTAATTTGGACAAGAAATAAGTTGCAAAAGAACAGTGGAAGTGTTCCCACTACACAGATCACTAGGTAGTACTTGTGTGCAGCGCTGTGCTCGGCATGGGTGATGTACTTCCAAAAGATTAGAGGAAAATTAGGGCTTTCAGAAATCCTTGGACACAGAGTTGTTTTGGAGAAACTGAAAAGGTAGAGCTGTGTAACAACAGACCTTAAGTCATCAAATGGTGTTTCTGTGAGGGTGCTAAGAGAAAATAATTGAAATAATCTTGGTGCGTTTGAAAAAATAGAAACTTGGTGTTTTCCAAAGCTCCATCACATGTTGAACAAGATGAAGCTTAAAAGCAGTGTGTGTTTGTGATTTTTCACATTTTTTTCTTTGTGTCTTCATTTTCTCATAGCAAGAGAGCAAGTGAGCTCAATTTTGGAACAACTTGCTTGCTCCCTGATTTTCCTCCTGGCAAGCAGAAGCATTCTCTATTTTTGTCATTCTCTTTAATAGACATTTGAGGATTGGCATCCTCTTTCAGTTTCTTCCCACCCCCAGTTTATTGTCCTAATAGGATTATTAACCATGATTGTGTGTTAGTCTTTTCTCTTACTGATGTTCAGTTGTGATAAAGCGTTTAAGAAAAGTAAAGAAACCTTTTGGTGAGTTTTTCCTCTGAAACTGAAATTTTTGCTGAAGGGGAAAGTAGGTTAGTTTGTTTTTTCACCTCCAGTTCCCTGATGTTTACCACTTAATGTATACAGCTTAAAAGATCTGAAGAGCCACAATAAATGTGGTGAGGCAGCTGATCTACTTAACAGTGAATATGCCTGACTTGACTAAAGGGCTGGAAATGTAGCTGCCATCAGGCTTGAGGAACTCTGTCAAGGCTGGAAGGAAATTCTCTGGGTGGTGACTGCAGCAATTCTGAGGGAGAGAGGGGTGTGAAATACAAATGTGGGACAGAAAAAAAGGAACTTTTTAACCTGGGATTTCATCGTTATGTTTAAGTGATGTGTAGCTCTGTTTAACCCCATTTAGTTATGGCTCCAAAGTGTAGCACTCATGACCCTTTATGGTTCAGGCCAGTTTTGTTGGTCAAGACCTTGATGGTTTGCTGTAATCCTGTTTTAGTAAGTGACTAATCAGGGAAAGTCCGTTGCTCTTTCTTTTTTTCTTTCTTGTGGTATATTTTTGTATGCATTATTTCTAGTAAGAGCAAGAGAAGGAAAATAAAAATCCAGAATCTAATCTCTTTACCTGCTCTCAGGAATAACTGGGATGCATTTCATCTGGAGCATCAAAAGCCAGTATGGTTAATCTTGAGCTGGACTTTCCATTTTAAGGCAGCTCTTTAAAGAATGATAAGTATGCCAGAAATGAGTATGGTAACTCAAAATCAGGATGCATCTGCATGTGAGTTGAAAGTAGTGACTAAATCATACCCCTGACTGCTAGAAAAGGTGATGAAAAATCACCAGCTCTCCATGGCAGGGGGGGACATAAGGTGCTCACATTCAAGGAAATGCTTTTTCCATTGGTAGGGAAAGATTAAAGCGAAATAATTCCTCAGCCTATAGAGACATGAGCAGAGGATTTCATATGATCCTCCAGAAGAAGTAACCTGTCAATACAAGTTAAACAGTAGCTATTAAATACATAGCTGTGTTCTCTTGGATGTGTATAGCATGTGCTCAGTAGCCTGGAATATTTTCCAGATAGGGAGTAGGGTCGTCCCTGAGGAGGTTTTGTGAATTAAAGATACAACAGCTTACTCTAGGCAGGGTTTGAATTCTTTGTTGGCTGTGACCGTGCAGTTTCAGAGCCACGTAGAGCTCTAGATTTGTGTTTTCAGCTCTGAGATCCTGTAGAAGGCTGAGGAAACCTCTCTATGCCACTGTGTATCTCTGCTTCACTCCCTAGCAGACTCATTTCCTGTAACAATTTTGCTTGTGACTGTGGCATGGTGCCCTGTTTTCAGAGCAGTGCTACAAATACAGGTTTTGTTTGACTGGGTTGAAGTTCTTTGAGAAATCTGCTTAAAAGAGCAGCAGGACTCTGAACAATTCCCAGTTGGCAGGGCTAGAGGAACAGGTCATCTTGTTACAGTAATTTCCAGTTGTAGCAGAATTGTCCTTTTGTGTTGTACTGTGTTTTCTTGTGAAGTCCATGAACTCGAGAGAATGTGTTCATCTAGAAAATCTTTTTAAATTAAAGGAGTTGTTTAAGATTCCTGGTTGTCGATCACTTTAAGCAGTAGCAAAGCCAAGCAGATGGTCTGTTGCTTCCAAAGAAAGGAGCACTTCCCTGCAGGTGTGCTCTGTGCCTAATACTCTCCTGTTGCTGCGAGTTCCTCTTTTTCAGAGGAGGGAGATGAGGCCTTCAAATAGCTCATTGTGGCTGGTAAGAGCTCGAATTTGTGTTTCTGTAGACGACATGTTCTGTAGTCCCTTGCTGAGATGGGTTCCCCTTGTCCTAATACTGCTACCAAAGCTTGTGGAAAGTCAGAAGAAAGTTTTAGGATGTTCCTATTTATTCTGTATGGTTCTCAAACTTCCCTTTTGCACTCCGTTAAGTTACAGACACTGATTCACCTAATTGGTACTTTCACTCTTTCACCAGAGTAGTGAGGTCCCCTTGAGATGAGTGGGACTCTTGAGTGGTTTCTTTTCCATGTGTTCCCAAGGTATAATACCTCCTTATACAATCCTGCACAAGGAGTCACCTTTTCTTCCACAACTTCAAAGCAGTTTCACTCAAGTGAGGATATGTTGGTACCCAGTGGCAGAAACTTAGGAAGAAATTCCAGACTTGTCTGTGGAAGCCGTTGCTTTTAAGCCGCCGTGAAATCACGGCATGCTGGGGGCTCATTTTGAAGTGGATTTCTCTGTAAGAATAGTAAACCTGTCTCAAGGTTCCTTCTTGTTTCTGAAGGGTGTGGTGTGAAGACTTAATGTGTTACTGGGCTCTGAATGTTAAAGGATGTAATTGGACAGATCTTAGTTGGGATCTGTAGAGAGATCACGAGAAAGTGATTGACTGTTTTCATGCCTAGTTATGAGGATGACAACTTGATTAGTTCTCAGTAAAATGCCCTCTTAAGATTGTAGATTTTAAGTAACCTCATTTTGCCTGTGTTGAAAACTCTAATGGAAAATACTTGTGTAGATACAAGCTAGTACCTGCCTGGCAGGGAGAGACAGATCTGCCCGCCAGAGCAGCTCTTCTTCCAGTGCAGTGTTTCTGAGGTACTTGATTTAGATACAAAGTTCAAAGCAGTGATAAGTGCTGAGTTGCCCTTACTTGGGCATTTGTGTTTAACTGGAAGTTGTACCAGTGGTGAGATTGGCACCATCACCTTACAGGTTCAGAACAACACTAACTATGCAGAAATAGACCTGATGGGCTGGGTTTCTGCGTATGAATCGAGGGCAATCCCTTCTCTTAACTCTATTGGCCTAATTAACTTGCTTTTAGTCAGAGTAGCCACATGGCAGTGCCCATTGCAATAGGAGAAGTTTCAGATTAAAGAGGAGCAACTCTTACCAGAAGTGAACTTCAGAAAGCAATGAAAGTATTTTATGTCTACCAAGAGAATAACCAGTTGCCTTTTTTTTAATTGCTGAGCTGTAGATGAGCTGAGTTCTGTTATTTGTTGGTTTTAGGCTGGCTGTGTATATAGTACATGTGCTTTTGTCAGTCATGTTTGTAGTTTTGTTCCCTGTTGTTGTTCTGAGTGGTGTTTTGGTGTTGGATATTTTCTTTATTAAACTTAGTAAGATAATGAATTGTGCTCAAGAGCAAGAATTCTGGTGCTAGAATTCAAGTTTATATGTAGTTATGTTACTCGGTGTTTTGAGGAATCCATAGTAGGGAAAATCTGTGTTATGAGGGGAAACAAGCACAGCAAACTATTTAAGGAGATTACCCAGTTGATGTTGCTGAGTACCAGACTCAGACACGCTTGCTGCTTGTGAATTAACTCAGCTGAAGATGTTCCCATTCCTTTGCCGTTCTGTGTGTTTCAGCAAACTGCTGGTGCTGTTTGTTTCTTTGGTGATTCTCAATCTGTCTGAATGTGCTGGAATTGTTTTAACACGACTTGCAGTTAATGTGCCTCTCCTCAGAGTTGTCCGTAGGAGGCTGCCGAGCTGTCTCCCAGCAGACCGTGCTTCTGGCAAGCACCCGTAGCCAGTCCGAGCCGTGTTCAAGGAACACTGCTTCCAGGTCTCACGGGGCCCTTAGCAGTGTTACAGGCTGACTACGGTCACTTGGTTCTCTGTTGAGTAACTTTATCACCTAAGCAGCATTTTTACTGAGAAGACACTTATGTGCTTTTATAATACAAACAGAAGAGAGATAAATATGTTTTACACCTAACAGCAAAGCTCACTGACTCGTAATAAAGTTAAAATATCTGCAGTAGAGTTTTGTTTTGAAACCTGACCGTGGAAAGTGGTACTCCACAGATGAGTTTACTCTCGTAAACCAAAGAGATTTGGTGACTTAAAAAGCTCACTCACCACAACTATGACTCCTGGCACTTGAAATTGGGTTGTTTCCTACTTCTAGTACACGAGTTAAATTTTTTTTGCAGTTGTGCAATGTCACTGAGGATCTTTGAAGCGATTGTCTCTTGGCTCCTGTGCTTGAGGAGGTACCTGGGCTGTTTGCCTTGGTGTTGCACAGTAAATGCTGCAAGGAACTGTCAGCTTTCCCCCCAGCTCTCTCCCCTCCTGCTTCCAGATTGTGTGGCAGGAGCTTGTCCCTGATCACTTGCGTTGGCTTATCCAGCCGACAACAATGCTTAGGGTATCTTTCGGGTTGACATCCTGATGTTATCTTCTACTCCAGTAACACAACACAAACATCCAGGATTTTGTCCCTAACTCACAGTGGTTACAGTCTCCTATTTCTTCAGCCCTTGTTGTTGGAAGGGGGTTTATTTCTAATTATTGTATCTGAAAGAAACTTTTGGAAGTGAACTGAATGGATCCACCAGTTCTTTTGGAAGCCACAGATTAAAATCAAGATTTCCAGTGTTGTTTCAAAAGGCTTATTAACATGACAGAATAAATTTCTGGGTTCTTACTAACAGGTAGGACTGAAATTATTCTTTCTAGTTCTGTAGACTGTTTCACATACCTTCCTGCTGCTGTTCATAGTTGGGTTTTTTAATAGATAGGTAAAATATTACACAGATGTTGAGAGGGAGGAATACCTGCCAACTTAAATGTTGGTGTGTAGAAGGTATGAAATGCCTGGTTACTTCAGTCAGAAGGAACTGTCTTTGTTGTAGTAATTTTCCTAATAGAGTCCAATCATGCGTGTAGGTACTGGTGCACAGAAGTGATTCTGACTGCAAGACCTTTCAGCAGGTCTCAAAACTTCTTTCTTAAAAGATAAATTTAGTATTTGTACTTGACACAGAGCAGTGATTTGTATTGGGAATCCTGCAATTGCAAGTACATATAGAAAGGTGTAAGAGCACCTGATATTATGGTCTGGAAGCTAAATGCAGCTGGCTTGCTTCCCTAAAAAATGCAATGGAAAATGCCGTATAGGATGGTGTACTCCGTCAGCTTACACAAGAAAATGGCTCAGGAGCAGAGAAGCAGTGAGAGGAGGTGATTGTTCATCTGTGACTTCCACCAGTGGAAGTACAGATGGGACAGGTTCTGCTCTCAGACGAGAGCTGGCATTATGTTTGGAAATTGCACACTGGGATTTTGAAATTATTTCAGTCGGGGTTGAAATTTTCAGTACAAGAGACTACACAGGGCATGCTCAAGTCCACTTTGTAGCAGGCAGGTTATTTCCCCCCTCCCCTTTAAAAAAAAAAAAAAACCCAAACAAAACCCCACAACTTTTTAAACTAGAAAGGCTGTTCTAACATACAGTTTGGTTTTTTTAATGGAATTTTTAAAGTCAGACAGGAAAAAGTGCCCTTTGAAACTTTTGGCAAATTAACTAAATTGAATAACTGCCCTTACGATGGAAGGATCTTTGTACCCTGGAAATGGAAAAATGTTGGATGTCCAGGAGTGGAAGGTGGGTTTTCACTCTTGGAATGAGCTGTGTTTGCTTCCTTAGTCTGGGGAATCCTGGGTTAAAGTGAGTTTCTGGATAGGGCTCAGCCAGCCGTGTGTGTGTACAGGCCACTTACTGTTCTGTTTCCAAGGAGAGGATGTGTCTACAGATAGGCTGGAGATCTCAAGGTAGCTCTTCAAGTCAGTGTGGTGTTTCAAAATAAACTTACTTGGCTCCTAAAATTATTTTTAAATTGTTCCAACAGTGTAAATTATTAATGGTTCTCTTTCTTCTTAGTTACTGTTACTGTCAGGCTGTGATATTTGTGCTGAGTGCTTGTTTTGAGTAAGCTATATTGATCTTGAATGTATTTAAGGTGAACTTAGCATAAATTTGGGGTTTTGTCTATTTGCTTGCCTTTCCCCCCCCCTCCCTAGCTGTGAACTGAAATAGAATAGTGACTTCTTTTAGAAGAACAGTCTCTCCCTTCAGTGTGCCCCCTTTCCCTTTAGGATTCCTGTCTGTCCAGTACATACCGAGTACATACTGTAAAGAACAGAACCAGAACAGCCCTTTCCCTCGTGTTTTTGAGACACTCTCACTCTGTAGCATTCTCCCCACCTCGGAAGAGCATCCCTGCCTCATGGTGTGTCTTTGGCCAGCTTCTGGGAGCTGGATGGGAGAGAATCTCTGAAATAGCCCTATTGGTTTTCTTGCCAAAACAGTTTATTCCTTTTAATACTAAATTTTTGGAGCATGACGTGCTCTCCTTTTCCTTGGCTGTCTCCAGCATGGCTGAGGTGCCTGCAGACACATCTGTGAACTGTTCTGTGGTGTGCTTTGAAAGGCCAGTGTCTGCAGTACAGAGAATGAAGACACACAGACTCTGCACTGGGATTTGCTCTTGATTTAGAGACACACATTTAGCTGGATGTCAGTGAAGTGTAAGAATTGGGAGGGTGTGGAGGTGTATCTTAACTGAATCTCAAGCCTTTCAAAATGCTCTTTAAGTGATGTTGAACTGCTTGTGTCCAGGCTGGGTTTTCTCCAGGAAACAAACCTTTGAAACTTCTTTGGTATTTCTGTCATTTTGCTTAACTTTCTGTTCTTAGTATGAATAGTTCTTGTTTATCTGGAGAGCCACTTTTTCAGCTTAGCACTCCTAAAAGCTCTTGAAGTAATTGGAATACATTGATCAATTGTGGCTAATTATCCATTAGAGCTTTGAAGTTGTTATTTGCAGAGGTTATGCTCATTACAAAGTAAGACTTCTGAGCTTTATTTTTTATTCCAAAGTACAACACTGATGCTCAGTGCAGAAATTACTTTGAATCTTCCTGTAGTATAGTACATTGTACTTGCACCCAGGCTTGTGCAGAGTTTTGGAGACCTTTTATTTCTTTAGGCTTATATACAGTGCAAACCCTGGAAAAGGTTAATTTCTAGTTAAATCTATTAAGTGTGTTCTCTGTATATCCAGGCATTTGTAAAGAGCTTATCTCCCAAAAATTGTCTTCTGTATTCCAGTAATTATGCAGAAACACCTGCTTGTTTTTTCAGCTGGTCTTGTTACCCTGAGATATTTAAATTTCTGTGGCCTCTGTGAAACTCTTGGAAGGTAATTTCAAGTATTATTACAATTGATAATAAAATACCTGGCTTCTTCTTAATGGAATTTTAAAAACTTTATTTCTGGCTTTACCACATATTTAATCCATTAACAAAGAACAAAGTAAACTACAATTATTTCTGGGCATTTGAGTGTTTTAGTTCTGGAGAGCAAGTCACTCTGAAAGCTTTGTGGAGCTGTTGTGTTGGGGTTTTGTGATAGCCTGAAGAGGTGGGAGAGCAGAGGCTTCCTCTGAACACTGCTAGCCAGGTCAGGGTTTCACTCTCAAAACTGAACCTTGAAATGTTACCTTTTTTAAGGTGTTCCTGTTACTCAGTGACTTTAAAAGTGAGTATTTTTAAATTAGACTTCTTGTCAGACTGCTGGATCTGCAGGTTGGTTGGCTGAGGAGTTCTCGCCACAGCTGACATAAATGGGTTTGCTACTGTTCTTGCACTACACTAAGTTCATTTTTTTTGGTAATGCCACTGGCTTTCTACCATAAAATGATTCATTTTTTCCTTGCTTCTCCATCTGTCCTTCTGGCACATGGAATGTACATTCCATGCACTGTGGTGAATCTTTTTGGAACATGTTACTATAGGATTCAGTAGTCATTGGTAGAACTTAACTCTGTGTGTGTCAGTAAACAGATACAAGATGATGCCAGCAGAGTAAAGAAAACCTGTCTTTCCCACTTCACAAATGACCATAAATTCCTAATGGATCTATCTTTTATGCTTCTCTGGCAGCCTTAATCAGAGAAGTGGACCTTGCTTCGTGTTAGAGGTTTGCATTTCATGCCAGAGGCAGATAAGGGTCCAAAGTGCAAAGTTCTCATAGCGTCTGCCTGGAAGGCTGCTCTTTTGTACCATGCCTGGAAGCATGAGCGACCAGTTGTGGCAGTTGATAGCAGTAGGGACTGAGGAGGGATTAACTGCAGGTGCTGGTAGCAGATCACAGTTGCTCTGGAACTTGTGTGTGTTAAATTCACCTGGGAATGGTGAATTTGGTGGTGGTGAAGCAGTGCAGATAGCAAGGTGTAAGGTTCTGCTGCTTGTTGAGCTTCTGCTCTGGAAAGCAGAAATAGGCCTATTGAAACAGCTATTTCCACTTTTGCTGTTGTTTCCTAACAGTTTTGAAAGTAGTTGAGTTGTCTATTAGTCTGAATTTCTAATGTTCCTCCCTTACTTAGACCAGATCTACTCTATGTAGTAAAGTATGATACAAAGTACAGTACTTTGTATACTCTGATAACTTCTGAGTGTCTGAGACACCCAAATGCTCCATTTCCTCGTCTTGAGAGAAAGATAAGAAAGATCAAGGGGAAGCCAGTTGAAATTACTTAAGCAAGGCCACGTACTTCTCAATAGCAGAATGTTGCAGTGGCTGGGGAGAAGGGGAGCAAAATGCTGAACTTCTATAACCAGATTGCATGTTGAAAGCCCAGATACAAAGTAGTTGTAGTAATGTAACAACAAGGATTTTGAAGGCATAGCCCAATATTGGGGTGTTAAGAGACCGCAGAAAAGGAAAATGAAGGGTGCATGGCTTGGTGGCAGCAAGTATAGAAGTTGTAAATCATCTCTGTCCTGTAGTGACTTAGGGCAGTGACAGCTTGACGGCAGGAGCAGGGTACTGCTTTTTGTGTACCCAGTTAGTGTGTGCTGAACCAAGGGGTACTTCTGGGATCTCTGGGTCATAGTGGGAAGTGCAGTATTTCCATTTCATGCCAGCTTGCTCTTATAAAAGAGCAAACAGAAAGAAAAAGTGAGAAGAAAACTGTCCCAACACACCGGTGATGTAATAGGGAGTTTTGGATAAAGCACGTGAGGTGCTGAGCAGCAGCAGCAGCTCCAGAAGGGTTGGATTATTTATGCACAGTTGATGTGTCCACCTATGGCTATTGTTTATAGCATAACTGTAAAGTTACAATTTGGGCATTCAGAAAACTGCACCCTGGATTATAGGCAATGTTTGAAAGGTGGAACTGGTGGCTGTCATCCTGTTATTTCACACTGGGTTGTTGCAATGAGACAACAGGAGGAACTAGGGGGGGAGGTCCTTTCTTGCAAATACGAGGGATTTAGAAGAAAGCAGTGGTGAGTGACAAATGGGTCTTTCTAGAGCAGTTCATGCTGTTGACAGACAAGCTGTCACATGTATGAAACTCTTCAGAGCTACTCCTAGTTTGTTGAAAATCTGGCCTCTTATCAAAACAGAGCCTCTCTAGGATGCTCCTGCTCACGCTCTCTCCTTAATTGTGACCTGCACGTTCAATACTCTGAAATAAATTATTAATCTGGACTTTATTCTGGACTCAGATTATGGTACAACAGCTAAAATCCATTTAACTACAATGTAAAGTGTCCCAGTTCTGGAAAAGTCAGCTCTGTCCTGGCCAGAACCAGGACTTAAGGATAGTGGTGACTCACTAAAAGGCTGTCTTTGTGTCTTGCTCTTGGAGCTGTTTTGTCAGATTCAGAGGTCTGAGATCAGGATTGGGAGGAAAACGAAAGGCCTCCTACTTTCCTATTTTTCTGTTGCTGAAACAGATCCAGCAGTAGTGTTAACTAGTGGATTGGCTGTGTATCCTTCATGGTACCCCTGCCCAGGGGTCTTGTAAACCATTTCCTATGGTGCTTTCAGCTCCCTCCCATGTCCTCAGATAATCTTTCTGATGTGCTTACAGGGCAAAACTGTCAGTAACTGTGACCCCAGGATACAGTCTGCTGCTAACAGCAGTGAGATCCGTGCCTTTTCTTCATGGAGATGGTAATCTGAGTGTCATCACCTACCTGTCCATCTCTTCACGCTGCAATCTTGGGAACTTAATTATCTGAGACACCTTTAACAAAAATGGGTCTGTTGACCAGGGATTTCCAAAGCATTTAGAGACGGATTGGCTTGAGGAAGCTGGAGGAGATGGTATGCTGATTGTCACAGTTTCCTTAGGATACCTAGCTAACATGGTAACTGATTTTGTAATCCTGCAAGCACCATCGGTCTGAAGAGGCGACTTAATTGCTGCTGGACCGAGGGAATGAATGAAATTCTGCCTTGCAGTCCACCTTGTCTCTGATCTCAGGCCGTTAGAAGAGCAGTCATCTGAAGTTGCATGAAGCCGTGCTCAATCTAACACAGTTCTGTGGGGTGGGAGGTGCAAGAGTTTTGGCTTCTGTTTCCTAGACTTTGACACTTGTCTCTGGACATGGTAAATGATCTTGGCAGCTTAGTCTCAGGCCATTTTTGCTTCTCACCTTTCTGTGTTGTCCTTGGAGAAGCAGAGGGGAGCTTCTAATTCTCTGTGGTTAGCTTCCATTTTGTAATGAATTAACACTATAAAAATGAGAGTGGTACTAAGTTAGACATGGTACCTCTGATTATAGGCCTTCTGGCTTTGGTGCATTAATTCCTGGTGAGCAGAAGCACAAACTATTTAGATAAAAGATTAATATGGTTTTAAGAAATGAAGTGGTGTTGGGCACCTTACTGGGTTTTTCTAATATTTGCATTGAAGCTATAGAGCTTCAGCTCCTATCTCTTGGTATGTCTCTGCTAAATAGAAAATATTTGTGTTACTGCCATTCTAGTTCCAAAAATTAGTACTTTACAATCATTTCACTTGCCTGAAAATAAGCAAATTAATAAGCTTAAATGTAAGCTAAATAAATTAGTCTAGGAAAGTTCAATTAGACTGACTGCAGCCATGCTAAACCAGGATCTGGTTTGAACCGTTGAGTGGTTCTTGAGTCCTCACTGAATCATGTCATTTTTATACACAGTTCATGAAGAACTAATGCAGCATGATTGTCATCAGTATGATAGCATTGACATCAAGCCAGGGGCATAAAGATGTCACTTTACCCAGTTGTCTTTCTATATCTCCTGGTGTCATATTGAGAGCCCAGATCTGTGGATTCCTAGCTTTCAAAGTCCAGCCAAACTTGTCTGGCTTGCTTCCTTTCTTTCTAGGATGGTTTTCTAGTTGAAAATCTAGTATTGAGTATTAACAATAACTATTTTTAGTTTACAGGATTTGGATCACAATCAGACTAGTTTGGCCAGGCTTCTTTTCCACTGAACTCATGCTGCTTTGAGTACTTTGGTTCTCATATCAAGCGTCTGGGGTTTGGAGGGGAAATGATTGGTGGTGTTTGGGGTTTTTTAGGTTGGTTGGTTGGTTTTTGCTGTCAGGCTAGTCCCCTAGCCTGTCTGGATGAGCAAATTACCTGGGCAGCAGTGCTGCAAGATGTCACCCAAGAGTATTGTGAGAGGCAGATGCTGCCACTTGGCATATTTTCGTGCCCACATTTGAGGACATCTTTCTCTGTTGCAGAATAGATAGCAAACTGTGTCCTGCCAAACCTTTTATTAAGTTTGGAAGCCCTGGTGTGAAAGGTGGGTTTGGGCAGCAGCAGAGAGCAGAGTTTCCCAAAGGAAAATGGACAGCAAGGAGCAGAACTGTACACAGTTCTGTGGCTTGTGCCAGCATGTTGGGGGGGCTGGAAAAGGGACTGTGAATAGGAAATAATGGGCGGGTACAAGTGAGGGGATTTTACAGTAGGTTGTCTTGGTTGCGTGTCCTGGGAGCCTCACAGGAGTATGAAGTAATGAAGTAACTCTGCTTGAAGGAGAGAAATGGCGGTAGTGGCAGAGGTGAAGGGACAGTTAATAAAAACTTGGAGTAGGAGGAAAGGAGAGGATTTATTTATGGCCTCGGCGCTTTGTGTACAAAGAGGGAGTTGCTCCTTGATGCTGGGCTAGGGGAAGTGCTCTGGCATGTCAGCAGTGATAAGGGAGGAAGAGAGTAAGCTTTAAAAATAGAAGAAATGGTGTAGTATGAAGATGTAGTCTGGTCGGAAGGTATTTATCAAATCAGATACGTGGAGTTCACCAGTCTGCCATATCCCATATCAGCTCTGAGTTGTATCATCAGATGATGTATATAGACTTGGTCATAGGCTTGGTTTGTGTGAAAGTCCAAGAACTAGAGGAAATTGTATTGCTGTTCTGTTCTGAAAATAACTAAAAAGCATAGTACCTCCCACACCTGCTGTTCACAACAGTGCAAGAGGTCTCGGGTAGGCCAAGTCAGCTAAAGAAAGGTTTTGAGTTTTCTTTTTTCAGCTTGGAAGTTTGTATGTTCCTTTGCGTGTGAGAGTAGAGTGCAATACCCTGTTTCCCATCCACACTCACTAAGAGATTCCAGTATCTTAGAGAGTTGCCATAGTGATAAAAAGGGAACAGAATCTGCTTGTCTTTCTGGGATAGCAGAATTATTAAATTAAATGCATCCTTTTCTATTAAAGGAGAGTAACATTATCATATTTCTGAGAAGAACTGTTTTAGAGTAGAAATTACGTGTTTAAGCTAGTGTCCTGCATTAATCATGTTACTTCTTCAGGCGCTTGTAGCCTTGACTTGCATTTCTGTGCTGGGGTGATGTGTAGCATCCCCACGTCCTTCTGCATTGATGCATGCCTTCCCCAGGAAAAAAGTCTGTTTTCCTCCATCAGAAGTTGTAACTGTAAAGAATCAGGCAAAAATCAAGAGTTGCACAAAATTGTCTGACAGAAGCAGCGAGTATAAAACACAAGTTGCCAGAGGATGCTGCGGGATGAAAGGCGTTCAGAGAATGTGGCCTGCAGAAAATGGTGGTTGCATCAGGTGGAGCCGAAAGACAAACTGGCACTTGAATGAACAGATTGAGGGGGCAATGGGGTGGTGACACACAACGACACGTCCTTAATCTTAGAGCAAAGTGGGAGAGAACTGCGGTACAGCCTGGGTTTTCAGAGAGCAGCTTTACGCTGTTGTTGCAGTGGAAGCACACCAGCTCTCACTGCTGTGGTGAAGCGTGTGTAGCCCAGCGATACACATCTCTGCCCATTCGTTGCAAGTGGAGAAGCAAATGCTGGATGGCTTTTGCTTCTCTTGCTTGGTGAAAAGTTAATTTAACAAACTTCACGGAAGGTGCAGGGCTTCGTGATGGTGCAGAGTCCCATATTGAAGTAACTGCTCTGCCCAGGCTGCTGACTCCCGTGTTCTTGCTGGTTTATCATTTTTTTATGGTTGTAATTACCTGATAATCTTTCCCTGAACTAGCTAATTCAGGATCCGAGTTCGGTTTCAGAAATACAGAAACAAAGGTCGTCTGAGTATCTGCCTTCCTGTGCCTGCCCCCTCATTTCACATCGGAAAAACCACCTGGGGCAGAGGCAGGAGCCTCTGAAGGCCTCAGCCTCAGCCCGGGTCTGCGCTTTCAGTTTGCAGAATGAATTTATGCAACATAAAATTTTCGCTATTTGCAGGCTCGGTCAGTCACCTGAATCTATTTGTGAGGTACTTTTTGAGATTTCAGTTAGGGATTTAGATAAAGTTGTACTTGAAGGTGAAGGATCACAATTTTCACATAATTAACCAGGAAATTCCTGTTAATGCCTCATGCAGTGAGGTGGGTAAGCTTACCTGAGGCAAGACCCTCCAACTCCAGACACCAGGAGCTTCAATAAACATGTGTGTTCCTTCCTGACTTCTGTCTCCATCTTTACTTCAGGGATTGCCCCACAGGAAAGATAGGCCCTTTCCACCTTCTCAGATCCTGATTTATGTACTTTGCAGTGGACATCAAACAAACAGAAGTCTTTGGCAGTTTGTTTCAGTGGCATTAACTAAAAAAATGAAATGTAGAGTAAAGGGCATGTCTAATGTTTTACAATGTTATCAAACTATCTACCTTTTTTTTTTTTTAAGTTGCAGTGGGATGTAGCTCTTTAGCCTTAGGTTCGGAACCAAGTCTTTAGTCATGGAAATACCCATAGCGGAGAGCAGGTGCAAAATTTAAAAAAAAAAAGAGACTATCCTCATCATGTTAAGCAATCTGTTTGGAAGACTCAAAGTTGGTTCTGCTGAGTTGTAATGTATTAAATAATGAGATCTGTGGAGAAGGAAATGTTAAAAATACAATAAATGTCCTGTGTGGGATCTCTTAGGACTGCAGTTTTTTGGTGCTTTTAAGATGCTCTGCTAGTTCAGACTTCTGACAAACTCAAAACAAAATCTTTTCAGATGGAAATATTTTGTAATATTTTTCTTAAACTTCTATTTGCAAACATTTTTCCTTTAATAAAAAAAGTGCTAACCTGTTCTGATAAGAGCATCTCTCTCTTTTGGAGCATAGCCTTAACTTTGATGCAAAATGTGCTTACCATGCTCACCGCCTAAAGAAAATCACTCTTCTGCTTCTTGAAAATTCAGTGGTTTTTGAGATTCTGCCATTAAGAGGTTTATAACGTGACGTTGCTCAGGCTCAGCTCACCCACATTGGGCAACTTCCTTGTCTGCACTGAGTCTTTTCCACCTCTTCCTGGTGGCTGAGTGTGCTTTGTCCCAAAGCTGCGAGGGTGAGGAAGGACTTTGCTTGGCGAGAACTTTGCTTGGTGAGGAAGGACTTTGCTTGGCTGTCTCCCCCAGGCTGGTGTGGCCCAAGTCAGACAGTGGAGTCAGTGGAAGGAGGTTCATACACGGCTCCCAACACAGGCTTACTGACGTTGGTGCTGGAGGACTCATAGGAAGTTGTAGCATATTTATTGCCAGAATAATCAGTATATTATTCAATTAAAACACTCCAGGAGATGTGCAAGTTCAGAGAAGGCTAGGAGGGCCAAGTCTTCCTGCAGACAAGTGAAGTGTGTGGTTGGGCATTTAGACACAAGGGAAACTGAATAAGAGCAAATGTTTCTGTTTCTGGGCTTTGGAAGGTTTAAGTACTCAGTCATGAGCTATTTTCTCAGAATCTTGCTTTTAGTTTGAGAAATTGTCTTCACTGTTAATTTGATAGACCATCATGGCGTTAATGAATAGCTGTGGATATCAGATGATCCTTTCTCATACCTTCTCTGAAATAGTGGGTTTAGATGAATGGGTAAGGTTATTAAATACTATTAGGTCTTCAGAGAAAAGCTGCCAAAATCACTTTGTAACAATAATTAAAATATGTGTATTAAAAATGTATTTGAACATACTCTCCTACAAAAAAACACAAATACAGACAAAATTCTTTACACTTGTGTAATGTGATAGCAACACTTTGCCTTAAAAGTAATTGCTAAGCTTTTGATGCTGTTAAGCAATTGAGGTTTTGTTTTTTTTTTTGGTCTGATGCTATTTGAATTATTCAGCTTTACTCTGGAGCAGAGCAGATAAACTCTTACATTGCCAAGTAACAGTTGTTTTGGTTTGGGGTTTTCTCAAATATGTATCTAGTGTGTCAGTCATCTGTGTAGGTACATAAGAGTTTGTAGGTAAGGGATGCAGGTTTCTAACTTAAAGCTACTTGGAGCGCGACTGGGCCAGCTGTCTGAAACACAAGTGTACAAAGTACAAGGCACAGCCAGACTGTCTGTTGGACTCTGCCCCAGGATAATTTACTGCCCTTAACCAGTGCTGCTTCAACTGGTTGTTTAGTGCAATTCCTGTAAGCATGAAAAGGCAACCACTGAGCAATTCCCTACGACGAGGCTGTTACACTGATAAGCTGATGTGTGCGGTCCCTCCTTCAGCTCCGGGGAATAGTCTTGAATCCCTGCTGTGAAGGGACCAGGGCCGTGGAAGACCAGTGTGTTGTTTAAGGAAGGGCTGGAGAGGTCAAATGAAGAGGAAAATAGGATTTAATATTTCAAATAAAGACTCACTCAGTAGTTGGGTTTATATTTAAGGCATTCTGACAGGCGATAAAGTAATCTAGAAGTCCTCCTGGTGTGGGGCAGAGGGGAGGACAAACATGATCTGTCAACTTTTATTTCCCTTTCTTTGGAGGGGGGGAAGGAGGTTTTGGGGTTTGTTTTGGATTTTTTTGTTTTTGTTTTTTTTTCTTCAGTGCAATATCTGGCTCAAGTAATAGAGATTTACTTGTTTCTCTTGGGAGACTGTTCTTCAGGCAAAACAACTCTTTGGATGGACAGTGATCTCTTTACTCATGCAGGGGAGGTCCTGTTTCTGTTTGCTATTCCAAAAGAGTGCCAGGGGTGTAATTTGTCAGGGATGTCAGCCTGAGATGTCCTTTTGTTCAGACATTTTTCCTCAAATACCAAAACATAAGTAGATAAGCGTTTGCTAGATGACTCTATATATTCTGCTCCCCATCTATTCTATGTATGAAGTCATGCTTTCTGCACAGAGTGCACAAAGTATGACTGAATTTGAGCTTGCTTTGGTTTTTCAAATGTTTTTCTGTGTTGGAAAAAGTAGTTGCAGTGCAGGTTGGGAAGGATACTCTTGGTTTTGTCCTTTGCATTTGCAGAATGATTTTTGTTTTAAAAACTGAATTTCAAAAACTTCAGACCCAGCTATATAAATTTGTAAAAAATAATAATTTAAAAAAATAATTTAATTGAAGTTTTGACACTGAGAATTAAATATTGAGCAACTTTAACCAGAATTGTGTTTCTGTGAATGCAAAGATGAATATTTGACATAGGTTTTGGTGTGGGGTCTCTTGTTTTGGTAGGTTTTTTTTTAATGTCCCTTTGGAATCAAGGAGATGATGATAATAATTTCATTCATTCTTTTCCAGATGGGAATGGCAGGTAACACCAGTCCCTTCGGGCAGCCTTTCAGTCAAACTGGAGGGCAGCAGATGGGAGCGACGGGAGTGAATCCGCAGTTACCAAACAAGCCAGGCATGGCCAATAGCCTGTCAGCCTTTCCTGCCGACATCAAGAGTACTCCTGTCACCAGTGTGCCAAATATGGTGAGTTGTACTGCTTGCATCCCTGACTCAGGGTGTTCTGAATTCTGGGGTGATACCCCTTCTGCTGCCTTGGTGTGCTGCTTCTCCTTGGTCTGTAAACATAAGAATTACCCCTGGATCCTCACTACCACTCCCCAGCACATATAGGATGTTTGTGTGCATCTTTGTGCTGTGATTTACCTTCCTAAGCAGACAGGGTATTTGGTACAAGAAATGAGTTACAACCTTTCACTTTGGTACCTCTTAGTTCCAACCCAGATGAAAATGTGTTCTCCAAGTGCTGTAAATTCCTAAATGGATACATCCTCAACTACCTGAAACTAGACAGCACCTTTTGCATCCCTTCAGTCTAACACCCCAACACACCACATGCTTCTCAATTGACACTGTGCATAACCTGCAGCTCACAAGCTTAGGAGAGTGGTTCTTGTTAGGATACCTTGCCCAAGTTTGTGGTATTCTGTTTACTAGAGTTTTCTTTGTAAAGTGAGATGAAATATTCCCATTTGTCTTGGTCTGTCTGCGTATTAATCAAACTGCTTGTGTCGTTTCTATGGAAACTCCAGCTTGTTGCATTTTATATTCTTATACATGATAGCAGTTACTATAGAAACTTGCAAAACCTTCCATAGGATGCAAATTGCTTACATTTTTTTTTATTTAACTAGAAAACCAGCTATTTTTTGGCACAAATAATGCTTGTCTTTCCATCCATGAGTTGGGTACCTGCCTGCCCCTAATAAGGCTATGTATGAGAAGGGACAGGGTGACATAAACTTCCTCTTTTTCTCCTGATTTTTAGAAGAGCACTTCCTATTTTTCCTTAGGTTACACTGTGAAACCTCTGAGTCTCATCTGTCACTTACTGCTTATGGAAAGTAGTTGGTGACTGGGATCAAGACCCTGTTCAGAATACCACTTATACTCATGCCAAATAGGCAGTTTGCTGCATAACTATCTTAATTTTGTTTGAATTGGATGTAAAGCAAATTAATTATTGCCCTGATTCGGCAGAAAATCTGCCCAAAGTGCTGTATTTGTCACTGGGACTGAATGATTCTGAGGCCTAATTTTGTGCTCATTTGGATGTTGGGTTCTGGGAAGCCTAAATTTGATTGTACCTGAATACTAGTATAGGATGTAATGGGAAATAAGTGGAGTAAAAAAGGCATGTGCCATCAAGCCTTGTGTGGTGGTGGGGGTAAGAAGTAAAAGAAAAAGCTTTCGGTTTACTTTCTCCCAGCCTGTTGGAGAGAGGGAATGTTACCGTCCAAGTACTATCAATTGCAGTTCCTTTGAAATGCCAGAAATATCACTTGTCTTCTGAGAGGACGATCAGAACCATCTTTCTTTGTTTCTGAGGTGTCAGAAGCTTTGTACATACAATATATCTTTCTCCCCCTCAAGCCAATACGGCGAAGCAGCTGTGTCAGCTGATAGACATCCATGCCATTGAGGCAAAAGGTCTCAACCGTGCTTACGGATCGTGGAGCGGATAGAGTTTGATTGTGGCCCTGGCAGGGGGGGAATGTAATCTTTAAAAACTGAAGTTTCCATCTAAACATTTTTATTGCAAAGCCAAGAATTGAAATGTCAGACTTGTTAAATTTTAACCTTTACTTGGCAGCAGTGGGTGAGGCAGTGTAATTATTTGGTAATAGTACATACATGGCCATATGCTATTCCTTCCACAGGGACTTTATTCAGCGTACAGTACCAATGGTGTCCTCTGAAAGAGCACATACTCAATGTCTTGTTCTATTTTTGCTGCTCAGTGTGTAGTTGGGAGCCTTGATTAATGTATGTGGTAACATAATTTCACTGAGCCAGTCTTTTCCGAATGGTCTTTTCTGTGGCCGTCATCACTGGAGCAGGCATGTCCTTTGGATTAGTTAATTTGTTTGGATTAGTTAATTTAATAATGCCTCTCTGAGATAAAGATGTGTTGCCCCAATTTTAAAGACAAGGCTGAGAGGCAGGAATAGAGTAAGACTGGAGGAATCTGACTCTGAACTTGAGGTTTGTAGGCTCAGTCTTGCTAGCACCTTCCTTGTTTCATATGTAAGGGTAAAGCAGTGTTCACATTCATTAGATGTATATTCCCATAACTCATGGAAGTGATGTGTGTCTCACTTTGTGTATCTATAGTATGACCCCAGAAGCACTTGTGAAAAGTTGCTTGTGACAGAGGCAGCTGCCCAGAGCAGAGCTCTGCAGTGTTCAGACTGTTACCTCATGCTTTCTTGCTGCAGTCCCTGTGCCATTTGCCATGTCCCGTGGTACTTCGGGACCCCATAAGGTGGAGGCTTGGAGAACGTATCTGTCTGTGCATGGCATGCTAGAGACACAGTCTGGCCTGTTCACTGGGTAATGGGTATAGTGTTATGTTACTGTCTACCAGAAATGAGCCTGGGGAGGATCAGTCCAAGCTCCATCTACTACAGCAAGTGACAAACCCAACCACACCTTTTAGAAAGCACCCCTAGGGACTTTAGTGAAATGATTGGAACCTCATACCAAGCTAAACCAGCCCTCTATGCTATCCTCAATACAGGGGCCCCAAAAATACTGTTCTGAGCAAGAGACAGACCCGTGTGAATGAAGATCTCAGCTGTGTGGCATGTCTGAGTCACGAAACCAAATTTCAGTGTGATGTTAAACACTTTGATTACCACTAGGACTATCTGAATAATAGAGGGGGAAGTAGAAAGGTGTGGCCGTTGGTTTAGGACCCCGTGGTTTTGGAAAGCACAGCATTTTTTAAATACTCCTTTCAGTCTTCTGCCTTTCTCTGTAACCTTAGTGCATGCTGCAGAAGTGAAACAAGCGATGAGATGAGTATGTTTCTTAGCCCACATTATTGTAAGCATCCTTAGGTGTGGCGCCTCTGTCCCAAACCCTAGCCAGGAGTTTTCCCACTGCCAGATATAGCCCTCATGCTGGCAGCCAGGATGAACCTCTGCTGCAGCAGTGGAACTGTTTTTAAGCCAACTTTGGACTACCACTCCATAAAGAACAGCACACCCACTCTCCTCTGCCCCACAAACGAAGGGGCTCTCAGAAGCATTCCTTCACTGCATCTTCCAGCCCTTGTTCCAAGCCTGACCTTATACTAGACACTGAGAAGCACATTTGGTTTAATCTCTTTAATTAGGAAAGAAGTAGCAAACCTTATGGCATTAAAATGATTAAAAGGTCAGCATTAAGGTATTAATTTTCAGTGCCAGCCGGATGGATTGATTTTGTTTGGTTTTGTGTTCTTAGCTCGGGTTGAACAGCACATTAGCTACTGCTTTGTGTGACTGTTAGGGAGTACGATTGGTTTCCCTTGCAGAATGGGCTGCTCAAAATACAGAGTGAATGACTTGTTTCCAAAAGAAGGGTGTTGCTTTGATGTTGCTGGATGTTTTGGTGACATGATTGAGATTCAGTGTCACTTAAATGGTTTGCTGCGGGATTGGCAGCTCTGCAGTGGTGAGATCATGCAGAATCTCTGGACTGTGGAAGCAAGCCGTGCTCTGCACATTGGCAGTCAGCACAGCATGCAGCCTGTACAGCAGCCAGGAGCCTCCAGCTTTTGGAGTACCCAGAGTCAGGGATGTGCTGTCAGCGTGGGGACTGTCGTAGACTCGTCTGTTAGCTGAAGCTTTGCAGTGTATGCAGTGCTGCGTGCTCCAAGTGTGGTGATCGGTGGCTGCTTTGGGGACATACCAGTCAGTCTGGCGTTTCTGCATGGGTCAGGATTGTGATGTGAAGTTTGGCTTCCCAACACCAGCTTGGTTTCACAGTTATCCTTGTGACCAGCAGATGGAGTTGAGAGAATATTACTTTATGGAGGTGACAGGAAGCATTTCTCTTGACTGGGAGCAGCACACCTTGTGCTTTTTTTCTGTCTGTACGTTTCAGGCTTCCTGTTGAGCTCTTCATTGTTGCTCTGTTTCTTCTTGTGTCCTTATGGGTGGGTTTATTAACAGATTTTGATCAGAAGAGAGGAAAACAGTGACCGTGGGAAGAGGTGTGCCTTGCTGTAGTCATCCTGGAGAAAAAGGAAAGCTTTCACACTGGGAGGCCAAGTTTGATTCGAACAAGTAGAACTGTAGACACTTAAAAGTAGAGAAATCATATTTTATTCTAGAGACCAGAATTAAAAGACTTTATGAAAAATATCACCTAATAAGAAGGAAGGCTTTCTTAGTCTTTCAGTGGGTTGTTTTTTCTTCTCCTGCAGCAAAATCAGTCTTCCCCTTGACTGCAGGAAAGGCCTGTGACTGTCACCCCAGGGGTGTGCTGTGTGTTTGCTTGCTGCTTGCAGAAGCCATTTCCCAGTCTCTGATGGGCTTGTTGTTATGTGTTCACTTTTCTGTGCCTGCTCTGAACCTGCATTTTTTCCTGGGAAAGTTTCTCTTTCCCAGGCATGCTCACTCCTCTTCCTCAAGAAAACTGAGCCCGATGGGAAGTAGAGCAGCTGTCTGTCAAACAGATGGGAAAAGATCTTGTCCATGTTGCTTAGCCATGGTCTTCTACAGGAAAAGATTGTAATAACCTGAAAACTAATCTAACAGATAACAACTAGTGCTGGAGAAACTATTATTACATTGGGAGCAAATTAGAAATCCCTGTTCTGTCTTGGTGCAAGAGTTCATCCTGGGAATATGGATTGCTTTGAACACTTTTTGTACCACCCATACGTAATGGTGGCGGGCTAGGAAAAGGAGCTGAGAAAGAGGATCCGCAGTTTCCCCAGCACTCTGGTTCATGTTCCACTCCCCCATCATCCATCTATAAATACATGTGTAGAATATCCACTGCCACTTCTTCCTTTCTTCAGTAGTTGAAGTGTTCCACAGCCAGCACTCTGACAGCATGGCTTTCTTTCCTTCCTTCCCTTAACACCTTTCAATTGTTTCTTGTCCACTGATTGGGATTTTTAACATTGGTATTCCTCAGTCTGTTTTATCACCCAGTAAATTCTATAGTGTGGTGGGTTGGCCCTGGCTGGAGGCCAGACTCCCACCAAAGTCACTCTATCACAGTCCTCTTAGATGGATAGGGGAGAAAATATCTATTGAGAGGCTCAGGAGTGAGATAAGGACAGGGAGAGATCATTACACAATGAGCATCACGGGAAGAACCGTTTTCTTTCCTTTATTCTGTGTTGAGTCTATCTAATTTATTACACTACACTGCACACAGAGAAACCAGTGTCAGGTAATGAGAAGTACAAACAGCTCTTAAAACACCTCCCACCACCCCTCCCTTCTCTGCAGACTTGACTTTATTCATGATTTTATCCTCCCTGGGCCATCTGCCCGGGGAGAAGGGGGAGAAATAAGGAATGGAGGCTTCAGTCTTCGGTCAG
>VXBZ01003297.1:157702-207804 GCA_013399135.1 Heliornis fulica
GGCAAAATGCGGCTGTTTAGGTTTTTCTATCTCTAAAATGTGATTCCCAGAGGCCTGTGACCGGCGCTGATTGCCCCGGCCTTGTCAGTAACAGGGTTTGGGAGTTTGGCCTTGGGAGCCCAGCTGGGATTTGCTCTGTTGGACCCCTAAGAAGCTTTTAGTTGCTTCTTAATGAAGCCACGTTGCAAACCCACCACATATGAAAGGCTCTCTTAAAACTTCATTCGCTTATTTTCCTGTATGTGAAAGCTGGATTCTGTCTGCTGAATCCTGTACTGAGAATCCTGTACTTTTTATTACTTTGAACTACTTCTTTGTTAGATGTGTTTTGTCATTTGCTGGTCCTTCAACTCAGAAAGATAAATAATATCCCTTTTCTAGTCCAAGATGTCAACAGACTGAGAAACCTCAAGTCAAAAGGGCTACCTGCACTTCTGGTTAGTGTGAGGGAAGGTCTACAAACAATTGTACCAAAATAGTGTCCTGCAGTAGTGGATTCTTAACTGTCTCACTCAGGTCCACCATTGATTACAAACCTGTCTTTAAGACCTAAAAGGCATTTTTTAAAAATGCAGGATTTATCCTAATACAGTAACTCCAGAACATGGCATTCTGTTACTGGGGAAAAAGAAGGAACATAGAGGGGAAAAAAGCAATTATGGAAAAGGAAATGTATTTTAAAAACACGATGTTTTGTGGAAGCTCTGTCTCGGGCTGTTTACCTGTTGAAAGATTACTGGTGCTACTGAGAGCGCTGCCTACTTTTATAGAAAAGGGTACACGGTGTTTGATCCTGATGATGTTGAGCTCAGTTGAATATAAACACATCAAATCAGAGGATTGCTGGTCATCTTAGTGCAGTAAAACCACAAGGGAACCCATGTTCTGTTTGCTCATGGTACAGCTGAATGAGGGAGCAAGAGAAGCAAAAGTACCTTTTTTTTTCTTCTTTTTTTCTCTTGTATCTAGTCATTCAAGCATTTATTTTAGCTGTGGGTGCAGAGGTGTCTGAACTTCTGCTTCATTAAGATGATTGCTAGTCAGTCAGGTGAAGCAGTATGAAGCCCTCACTTGATTTGGGCTGGAATGGTTTCTGTGGTTGGTGGAGGGTCTGCGCCCCCTTAGCGTGTTGGCAGTGCACTAGCGTAGCTCCGGTTTTGAACTCATCCTGCAGACTACTCTTCCTAAGGGAAAGATTAGCAGGGAAGAGATCAACTCCCTCAAACTGTCAACAGACTTGAAAGTAAGATAGGTGGTGGGAAGGTCATTTTTTGTATTTCCAGGCTGAGGTACAAAGTTGAAATGGTGATCAACAAAACTCACTAGAGCTTAGTCAATATTCTGAATTTTTTTTTCTTTGCCTTGTGCCTATCTGCAGACACTCATCTGGACCAAGACTTCTCATTCTTCTCACTGCTGATACTCTGTGATTCTGCCTTACTGTTACTTGGCTTTCAAGGAGCCCTTTTGGGTCAGGGCATTACTGCTGTAGGCATGTCTGTTAGCTGATAGGCAGTAACAAAAGGAGAACTTTGGCTTGGAAAACAGTTTTTTGACTGGGGTGAAAACATTGCTCCAAACAAGATTTTCTTTGGCACACTCTGTGTTTTTTTCTGCACATTGGCTGAATTAGTTGTTTCCTATTTGTGACCCGGCAAAACCTGTCTGCTTTAGTGGATTTGTTCACAGAAGAAATAGAAGATTTCACTTCAGCTATATGCATAGGAGCATGAATGCACAGGTTTCCCCTCACACTGTTTCCTTCTGCTGCACTCTCTTGCAAGCTCAAGAAAAAGATGCAGTAATTCCTCTTTGAGATTTACTACAATTGTTATCGGTGGCAGAGTCCCAATCTCCTCTATCAAATGCCAGGCATCGTATTTTCCACTTGGTCTCATGTGCTTCCTTCTCCAGAAGAAAAACTAGCTCTTAAGACTTGATGTGCATGTAGCAGGGCTGAGGACAAAGCTTTGCTGCTAGTAGTGAGAACCCGTGCCAGAGAACCTTTTCATTGACCTAAGGAAATGAGTTTTGTTGCTGTTACGTGCTCTGGTTTGGAGGCTATGGAATTTTCTGAGTCCTTCTCAGAGGTCAGCAGTAGAACAGGCTACACATGGTGTATTCTGCCTTTTATAGGTGAGTTTCCTTAGATGTAGTGAGCAGGCTTTGGCCACTAGCTCTGCTGACAGCACTGAACTATTTCTTACCTCCCTGGTATAATCCTCTCCTTCCTGTGTTCTGTGTAGAAGTGTTTGCAATGGTTGGGTTTTCCTTTGGTAACTTGGAAGTTGGTGAGTGTTTCTGTAGTGACCTGTATGTGCGGTGGATAATCAGAGTGATTCTTGGGACAAGTTCGTGTTTGTCCATGAGAAATTCCAGCTGTGTAACAGGGATTTACACAATTTTGCAGTCCCATATCTGCTTCTGCTAGTGGAGCACTTGCAGGCTGTGGTTGTGTTTAATTTTGAATATCAGGTTTCTTTTAATGGTCCAGGAAGGTAGTAGAGAAGCTTCTATATCTGTGCTAAATAAACATCTCAAGGAAGTTATCTCTTCCACACTGTTAGAGCTCTGCCTTACCCACAGAGACCTTCAGTCTATGTAGGCTTTCAGGCAGTGCTTGGGTGTTGGTACAGAAACATGCCCGTAAATGGATGCTGGAAATGAAATAGCAGGTTTTACAAACCAGTGCAACCTAACGCTGTCTTGTAGTTAAGTCTAGTCCACTTCAGTAGACAAAATGCAAAGATTTAGAAAGGCCTTCCTGGGAGGAAGCTGTACAGATTCCACCTTCGAAATTTTCTCTATGAAAAGAGTATCTGCACTCCCTTGAGAGGAGAAAGACTAATTTAGGCTTGGAAAATCAGTTCTACTTTTTACAGTAGTAGAGACAGTTAAAACTTTGGCTGTCTTCTCCAACTAAGCTCCTCTTTTTGTTGGGAGACACAAAACTAGGGTTGAAGTGTAAAAAAAACAAAACAAAACAAAAAAAAACCCAACTCAAACAAAAAAAAAAAACACCAAAAAAACCCCAACAAACCAAACCCAAAACTTGACAGCAAAATATCATACTGAACAGATTTGAAACGTTCCACTTCCAAGGGTGGTAAGATGTTTGGCTTGTTAATTAAAATACTGGTTTTAAGTGATTTAACTGAGGACTCTGGAACAGCAAAAAAAAACATTAACAAGGTTGGAATAGAAATATTTAAGAATACCAGAGACTGGGATGTAATAATCCTTGTAGCCAGTTACATCAGGGTGTTTTGCAGGGAGTCTTGTGATAGTCAAATTGTGTAAGAATTGAGGCTTTTGAACATGGTGCTCAACTCTCTGTTCTCTCAGTCCCAGATGCAAACCCAAGTCCAACAAGTGGGGATCGTACCGACACAGGCGATGGCAACTGGACCAACGGCAGATCCAGAGAAGCGCAAACTGATCCAGCAGCAGTTGGTTTTGCTGCTTCATGCTCACAAGTGTCAGAGGCGTGAGCAAGCGAACGGAGAGGTGCGGACCTGTTCTCTCCCGCACTGCCGAACCATGAAGAATGTCCTCAACCACATGACACACTGTCAAGCTGGAAAGGCCTGTCAAGGTAAGAGCAGGTTGCTGAAGCTGCTCTTGCAAATGAGCTGTGTAAGGTTTCTTGAGTATTTGTCAGCAGCATTTCTCTTCTTGTCAAGAAGATCCCTATACCTGCACAAATGAGTGCCAAAACTTGTTCTTTAATTAACTGCTACTCCCTGTTTTGTTCCCTTTGCCCGGTCTCTGTTTCTGATCTCTTCATAGTTCTTGGCGTAGAAAGAGTGTGATGTTTGTCTTTTAGAAGCAGGATAGTACCAACAGCAGCCCTCAAAGCACTTTTTAATCTCCCTGTTCTGTAAAGAGAACATAATAAGCACCAGGTGTTGCCTGACTCATCTGTGTATAGCTTCCTAGATTTTAGTACTGCTTTCCTTCATTTGTTAAAGGGTTATTGGTCAGTCCCAGCAGATTTTAGTTGTGTTTAGCTGTATTTAGTTATAGACACAACACTAGTTGTAAAGCAGAGGAATAGAATTGCTCTAAAAAAAATTGAGGTGAGTTAGTTCAAGACTAATTAAGCAAGGAGTGACCTTAATTCCAATTGTTTTTCTTTGTTACAGTTGCTCATTGTGCATCTTCGAGACAAATCATTTCCCACTGGAAGAATTGTACTCGGCACGACTGTCCTGTGTGCCTTCCTTTGAAAAATGCCAGTGACAAACGAAATCAACAGCGTAAGTAGTTTTCTTCCTACAAGTTGATCAGATGTTCACTGTTGGAATAAACTTTGACAATGTCCTAACAAAGTAAATAGCATTTAATAATCTTCTCTAAGGATCAGCTATACTAATAAGTTCTCCTTTCTGATCATTGAATGCTATTTATTGCTTAAGTACACAGCAACTGAAAAATCTCAGACCAAGTGCACATCTGTTTTTAAGGGGTGTGGCAACTTCTAGCTGGTGTTTTATTGCAAGGCAGGTCAAGAGATTCCAGTTCTAGTGCAGTCTTTTACAAAGGTAATGTCTTGGGGAAGACAAAAAGTGACTTCATTATTTTTCTTGCTCCTAGAAACAAATCAACATGCTAATGATTAAGAATAATTTTTAAAGTTCCTAATTAAAAGTATTAATAATTCTTGTGCACAAAAACATCCCATCTAGGCATCTTGATCACTAAGTGTATTGGTACAGGTACAGACTAGCTGAAGTTCAGCAAATCACCATGTGTTTACCCAGGTCTGATTTTTTTATAAAAGCATAGCTCTTACTCATGCTTGTGCATTTCTTCCCTCTTGCTCTGAAACAGAAAATTCTAAACTTACATTGGTAGGTTTGCTTCTCCTCAAAATTCTCTGAAAAGATGCCAGGGTGGAAGGTTTTATGGCATAGATGCAGCAGTTCTAAAGTCTCAGTTATGTTTTGCCAAAGTGTATTTAAATAAGGGTTAAGAAGCAGGAGATGGTTGGGGGACCTGAGAAGCTTGTCTGTTTGAATGATGTTGGCAGCATTTTGCTAATTTCCATTTAGGCAGAGACTGCAGTGAGGAACATTTACACACCTTGGAGGATAGAGAAGAGCACCTAGGTTAGATGAGATTAAGGCAGAGGGCAGAGTAGCTGTAAGACTGTCCATATTATCCGCTGAGGATGCTATCGTAGTTTCAGGAGGGTGGTTACTGTCCCCTCCAAAAGTGAAAAATGATGAATACAGAGCATCTTAGAGGTAAGGATTTTGTTTTCTTTTTACCAAACTTCTCCTTGGTAAACAAGATACATCTTGTTTGTTAGAAGTAGTGATTTGTTGCAAGTGATTAGTTGTGTTTGGCCTTCGAAAAATGTGTTTAAAGCTTTACCTTTTTAATATGACATGGTCCATTTGTGCACAACATTCCTATTACACAGTTGTAATCAGAGGGCTACCAACATCTAGCACAACAGAATTGTTTTGTACAGTACAAGATGCCAGAGAAAAGTAGTTTGTGCAGGTTGTTAGGGTTTTTTCTTACATCAGTCATACAACTCATGGAAAGAAAAGACACTTACTCAACAAAAGCAGTCAAAAGTTATTTCCTTCTGGGATCCAGTCAGAAGTTGTTTGAATGCAACAGATTTATAATAGGTAAGTGTAGAATGTGCTGCTTGTATGTGGGGGAAATAAATGTGAAGTCTTTTACGCAATTAATAATCTCATGGGTAGTAACCATGAAAAGTTGGAGCTTAATGTGCTGAGGTGCAAAGTTCTTTGTTCTGAAAGATGTCTGAGTCATAGGCGTGACATCTCGTGGTTTGTTTGAAGGTAAAAGATGAACACCAAAAAGGCTTGTTTAGCTGTATTATGAAGAATAGCCCTTTTTAGGCATTCACAGAGGCTTGTGAAACGATTTACATTAATAGGTGCATTAGAAAGCACCGTGGCTGATAAGGTGAAGACTCAGCTAAGATAGGTTAGCTTAGGACTTGAAGAAATGCAGTGAAATATTGTAGCATCTGTTAAATTGTGAGAGGAGGGGATCTGCAGAATACAATGAGAAAGTCCTGGGGTTTAGGTTACTACTGTGGAGTTGTTTCTTTATGGGTACCTTACTCCCATGTTTTACTGTTCAGATTCTTTGCAGTGAACATCTAAGCCAGGTGTATACCATATATACACCCTCTGGGAGGGTAGAGGGAAACTGCAAAACAACATTGTTTTGCACGTGCTAAAATGTTTGCCTTTGTTTTTATAGGCCAGTGATTCCTGTGTATTGAAGTGATGAAATTTGGTACAAATGTTTTGGAGTTGGAGGGTTGTTTGTGTTAGGAAGCGCTTCCTGCTCCCTGATGAGCCCACCACAGTTCGAGTTAGCCACTCTTGTAAACAGCTGTTGATATATTTCCTACTTTGATAGCTCTGTTACAACAGTGATTCTTTTTTTTTTATCTGAAGATGTGAATTGTCATGAACATGCTTGAGCTTCTTAATTCTTCTGTTCCTGGCCAGGGCTGGGGTGTATCATACCAGACAGCTACTGGGAACACTTCTTGCAATCTGCAGGTGATAATGGGAGTGCTGTGCTCACCAGTTCTTGCTACCAAGTCCATCCTCAAGCAGCGATTGAGGTGCTTCATTCCAGGATCCTGAGACAAAGGATGGATCCTGTTTCAGTTAGACTGGAAGGTGGAGCTGTGAACTTGAAGCTAGGCTTACTTGTGTTTTCCCTAGTAGGAACATTTTAAAATGCAGTGAGGAAAAAGCTAGATTGAGAGAAAGTAAATGTGAGGCAACTAATCCTCATCTAAAAATGTGATTCTAAAGAAGACTGGGACAGAAAATTCAGAGTGTGTGGACGCCAGGATGCTGGGTGTGAGTCTGATGAGGGAAATGGAAATGGGGAGTAGGAGCTAGCTCCTGAGGGAGCAGGTTATGGAGTACGGACAGAAAATGAGAAGAGTGTGTGGGTACTGACCCTTTACGTGCAGTTAAACGTGCTCAGAAAGAGTAGGCAGCAGCTTGTTCACTAGAGCCCGTTTCCTGTGAAAATGGGAAATGAAATCCAGTTTGTTCAAGTCTTACTGTCAGTATCTGTCTGTAAAATCTACAAACAAAATGTCTCTTGTATTTTCAAGTGCTGGAAATCATACATAATGGTGACCTACCAGCAATCAGTTGTTCCACAGAGCCACATGATAGATGGCTGGCCGGCAGATTAAGAAGTTCCATTCATGGACCAATACAACGCTGTACTGTGAAGGCTTATTTAATGGTTAAATGAAATTAAAATGCCATCAGTGATGAGGTTTAATACCAACACTTCCTACTTGACATAAAATCTTTACTTAGCCCGTGATTTGATTCATGATACAGCCTTTAATTAAACAATTGTATACACGTACCTTGAGTATACCTGCCTAATTCTGGGTGCTTGTACTGAGGTTTGTCAAGGTTAACCCAGAATTTTTGCTTTGGCTGCTTTGGGCTACAATGGATGTAGCAAGCAGAGCAAGAGCTGCAGGACAGCGAGTTTGGTCGTTTAGATCACATCCTGATGCATTGGCCTGAGAGGGCCTAATCAAGGATGTTCAGGAAGTTCTGGGGCTGCTTAACTTCTGCTTGTTTGAACTTCCACTCTTAGGATATATAAACACACTTTATATATCCTAAGTCATCCCATGACTTTGGGACAGTGGGATGAATGGAGCTTGCTTCTTTTTAAACAGTCCTGTACAGAGATGTCTTCACATTGGAGCTCATCAATATCTAAAGCATCAATTAGTATTTAACAACAAAACCCCAACCACCCAACAAAAAAAAAAAAAAAAAAAAAAACCAAACCAAAACAAAAAAAAACACCTCCTAAAAAAATCAGTCAGTGTTTCTTCATGTAGCGGTGGCCTGATGTGGTAACTCCTCTTTGCTTCAGTGCTGCATTTATTTTAATTGACTTGGTTTCCTGGGTGTCTGCCACAGAAAGGACTGTGCTTGCACTTGGTCTGTCCAGTGTGGGAAGGCAATGCTCCTGTTCTCCATCTTCTTGTTTGGCAGATTGAGGTATTGTCTTGCCTTCCTATAAACCCAGTGAATAAGCAGATTAAAAATCAAGTGAAAACCCCAGTAGTGAACAAGCAGTGAAAAAACCCATTGCTTCACAAGTCAAATTGCTGATGTTGTGAAAATACACAATGCAATATGCTATTGAGTTACAAAATACAGAAAAGCTGTGAGACCAAGTAGTCAGAGCCACTCATTTTCCACCAAAGTGTACTGCTGGCTGTAAGAGGACTGTCTGTCCACCAGTAACAACACTGCACTTGAAGTGCTGAAGCAGTGTTTGGCTGCTGTTGAGCATTGGAGACGTTGGTCTTCTTGAATAGGTAGATATACAGTGGGGTGTTTCAGTGTAGAACAGACTCTTTCTCTGTGTGTCATTTTTAAAACAACGTTCAGGCTGTCAACTGTGACAAATTCCCAAACTGGGTTTTTATGAGTAGTCTTGGGTCTGGGTCAGAGACAGAGATCTGGGAATTTGATCTTGCTTAAGTGGACTCCTCTAGAATTGGCTGGATTGTGGTCCCTAAAGCTGCTCTAGCACAAGGGCTGAACTTTGGCTCTGAAGGGTGAACTGAGAGCACAGCCAAAACTCATCCCAAACTGTGGGCGAGAGGTGGTTGACTTGTCATAGTTCTGCTTTATCTTCAGTGGGAGCCTCAAGCCAAACTTTCTGTCCTCAGAAGGTCAGTGTCCCTTTCCTCCCCCAGAGAGCAAGAGAAATGGTGAAATGCTTGGCTATCCTTAGTGGGATGGCCGGAAGCCTTTTCCATCTTCCCAGCCTTCAGCATCACCAGTGCTCACCCTGCCGCACCCAGAGATGTTCCTCTGACTTACAGCTGATCCTGGAAGTAGAACGGGGTGGAATTATATTAACTTTTCCGGAGAAATACCATGCTCTTTCTGGAATTTTTATTAGTTCCTGAATTGCTCCTTTGTTGTCACAACAGCCTCACAAAAGCTTTTTGAAATCTAGGGTGCAGCAAGTTTTCTGCTATTTAACCTTTCTAGAGATTTCCTCTTTCTTTGCTTACGCTGCTCTAAAGACATCTTTCTCTTAGCGCTCTGGAATCACACGATCTGTGTGCAAGTCCAACAAGAAATCTCGTCAGCTGCTCTTTAATATGTCTTTTTTATTCTTATTAAACTGATAGGATCACAGTCAGCTTCTTTGTTGTTAAACTTGCTTGTAAATGACCAGTGAATTCAGAAGTTGTTATGAATATGTCCACAAGAGTATAAGCATATATGCAGAGCCTAATTTCCATGGTAAGCCCAGGTTAAAAATACCGTGGATTGCCTTGGGGGAAAACAAGGATGTTTTCTGTGGGGCTGCTTATTCAGGAGAGGGGGACCTCTGACTGTATTTATTTATAGTTCTTGGGCAAATGAGATCAAATTGAATTCTCATCTGGAGAGGGAGAAGTCTAGACTCTTAACATTGTATGTTCTCTTGAATGGGAGCTGAAAGAAAACACATGTACCTCTTCCAGTGATTCTCATAGTGGGTGAGGGCTTACAAAAGCCTAGATAATCCTGGGACTGTCTCGGGTGACTTGTTTTCATTATTTTGTTTTTTTTTCCTAACCATGCTCCTCTCCTAATATTTCAATAAAACAGCTATTGTTGCCTATATTAAAAGCTATTATTGTTGCTATGTTTAGCTCTCAAATTTATACCACACATTACATATTTAATTACTTGTGGGGAAAATGTGATGTGTAACATCTCCCAGAGTCTCAGCTATCAAAGTACAGTGTCTCGGTAGTGAAGGATACACACCATGTGTCATTCACAATGGAACGTGTTATTACTTAGAATGGCAGCTAAAATGAGAACTGGAAAGCAGATCTGTATTTGCTTCTGGGCTTAGTAAAAATTACTTTTCCCTATTGCTTCCATTTCCAGTCTACAATGGAAATTACTCTTAAATACATCTGGGTGCCAAGAGAGGTAGCTTGGTGTGGTGGTTGTATTTCATGGATACCTAAAAATTGCCATCTAAATCATTTACCAAAACCTGTGGCAGGCTCATCCCCTTTCTAGCTCTTCAAACTAGTTTAGATTTTGTCAGGACAGTCTTAAACCCATCAGGGTTTTTCGTATATCTGAATAGCTTGAGGTTTAGGTTAATTTAGCATTTAGAGGATTCACCTAGTGACTGCTTGGAATGAAAACTTCTACCAACAGATCTTCAGTAACCTTTGTGGCCAAGGACATGGTATTTCTGTTGAACTCCGAATATCTGTTCTGGAGCCTCATATTTTGACCTAAAATGGGATCAATGAGGAAAGAGGGGAAATAGAGGAGTAAATTTTTCCCCTCAGCCCCCTCAGTCTACTCTCCCAAGTGTGAAAATCCTTTTTAGCCTTATATTGGAGCCTATACTTTCTGTATATTATAGTAATTATGGGCTTGTCTGGCCCAAAAGCACAGTACTTCTCTTTAGACTTCATGAATTGGTAGGGTGGTTTCTTGTAGAATCAAAGGTTGAGTTTCCCCGTTTGACATCTCGGGCATCCCTCTGTCCTCTGGCAAAAAAGTATATACCATGTAACAACATGTGTGGTATGTGGATTCTTGGCACAATTTGTTTATTCTTTGTCCGCACCAATTTTCAATTTTCTCATATCTTTTTCTTTTTTTTTTATAGCCATTTTAGGGTCTCCAGCTGGTGGAATCCAAAATTCTATCGGTTCTGTTGGCACAGGCCAGCAGAATACTCCATCGCTAAGTAATCCTAATCCGATTGACCCCAGCTCCATGCAACGAGCCTACGCTGCTCTTGGACTACCATATGGCAACCAGCCCCAAACACAGTTGCAGCCCCAGGTTCAAGGCCAACAACCTGCACAGCCTCAGGCTCACCAGCAAATGAGGACCATTAATGCATTGGGTATGTGTAAAGATACAGAGAAACTAGGGTGGTAGAATAAAGGGAACTGTTGAATTTTTAGAATAGTCAAATTTGACTGTTGGTCATGGTGATTAATAACTTGGAATGATACTGTTTACAAACATGACCATTAATTTACATTTGAATATTAGAGAGCTTTGAATATATTGCTTCTGCCAAATAGCAGTAGTAAACCTACTGATTCTGTTAAAAGATAGTCCATCGCTGCTTGTTTTCTGAGGTGATTAGACTTGCCAGAGGATTTTGGTTTAATGAGCATTTCACCTGTTCTAGCAGATAGTTCTGTCTCAAATGCTAATTTCTTTGTTACTTAATAGTTAGTGTTATCTTTTTTAACCCATTAAACTAATCTTAAGGGTTTATGAATTTTAAATTTTAATAAACTAGGGTTTTTATAGGAAAAATTATCAGACCTAAAGTAACTTGATTCCATAAGTAGCTGTGTATAGGTACCACAGGAGATACTATCATTATAGTACTTATCTGATACGCTGCCTCTTCAGTTAACCAGTTGTGTCACAAGCGTAGGTCTGCCGTGTTACTGTCAAAATTGTGAACTGGTACCAACAATGTTTAATTTTGTCCCAAAGGAGCCAACCAGATGAACCTTCCCGCAGGAGGAATAACAACAGACCAGCAAGCTAGTCTAATTTCTGAAACTGCTCTTCCAACATCCCTTGGGACAAACAAGTAATGCACACACTTTCATTCTTACTCAATTAAACATTCATTTACATGCTTATGAATGTAAATAAAGAGCATGCGTTACAGACCAGTTGTGTTGGGCTGGAAATGAACAGTCACACTTCTGGCTGTGCTCTTCTTTCCTGTTTCAGTTCTGTAGCTACCACTTTGTCCCCCCAGAGAGCCCCAGAATATTTAGTAGTTTTAAATGAATTCCCAAAGGAAGAATATTTTTTATTTTTAGGTGCACAAATACCCTAATAGCCATGATTCTTTATCATTCCTACTGTGTCTTGTAAACCCCTGAGCTTTGCTGCTTTAGGCATTGCGGTTTGTTTCTATCAAAATTTCACTGGAAGAATGCTTGATGCAAACCTGGAAGTAGTGAAAGCAATTTCTAAAGAAATGTATTCAGGCATCAAACATACAACACTCTGCATTCTTGTGCTCTAACAGTCCCTTTTTATTTTAGCCCACTAATGAACGATGGCACAAATTCTGGCAATGTTGGAAACCTCAGCTCAATGCCAACAGCAGCACCGCCTTCTAGTACTGGAGTGAGGAAAGCATGGCATGAACATGTCACTCAGGACCTGCGCAACCATTTAGTGCATAAACTGTAAGTATTCACCAAGCCTGCCTGTTATTCCTGAATGTTTTCACAGAATTTCAGTCTGCTGGTTCTGTTAGTAAGCTGAAAAGTTGAGAAAGTTATCGGTGGCTCTCCGAGGCCGGGCCACTGGGGATGTGCTGTTAGCTTTAACCCTTCTCTTCATTCTTCATGCTTCAAATGGGCATAAAATGAGTTAATGCTGCTAGTAAATTCACTCTGCTGTAGTTCACTCTGTCTGAGTTCTTAGACACTAGGCTCCTAAACTTCATGTTTTTCCCATCTTTGAATTTGCTTTAATCTTGTGGGAAACAGTAAGATACCGGTATTTTTTTAGAACTATTTGTATACGCTTTTACATATGCGATGCATAAGGGAGTGTCTGGGGTGAATATCATAAAGCTGTGTTTAGTTGTTTTTTTTTCTCTGAATAATTTCTCTTCTGTTCTTCCTCCTTTCTGGTAGTGTCCAAGCCATCTTCCCCACTCCTGATCCAGCAGCCCTGAAGGATCGCCGCATGGAGAACTTGGTGGCTTATGCCAGGAAAGTGGAAGGCGATATGTACGAATCGGCGAATAGCAGGGTACGCCGCTTCCGTCCAGCTCTGCAGTATATGCTAAAGAACAGTAGTATCACAAATCTTATCAGCATAATGAAAACCACAGAGAATCATTTCACTGCTGTCCTGATGAGGAAAGTCATGCTTTCTGTCTATAAGTGTTTGTGTAGTCCCAAGCTGTCTGATTAATGTCACTTGAAGTTAATTCGCCTCCCTCGGCTCCGTGAAAACTAGACAGCATCGTCCCAGCCCTATTTGCATTCCTAGTGAAAGCGTGAATGATGTGCATGAAGATTGGCGCACAGCTTGCAGTTCTTGATGTTTCCCTAGCTGACTTTCTCCTTTCTGGGAGTCTGTGTGAATCGAAGTTTTAAACTTGCTTAAAGTCTCTGATGCTGGAGGTTTTCTCTAGGACTTGGTCCTGTTGCACTGTTTAGCTTTTACTTGCACTTGTTCCTCTACTCAGCAGCACCAAGAGTGGTTTGGGTAAGACATGTAGCTGTTTCATGCCTCAACATAAGAAGTCAGTTTGGCTGCATTTGTCCTTGTGTGTGGGAAATGAGACAGAATTCCTGTTCTTGCTCGTGACCTGTGCTCTGTCTGCAAAGAGAAGTCAGTGTGAATCTCTTACCCAGAGGGAGTGAACCCCTGTTGATTGACATGCTCTTTTGTTAGGATACTGGAGTAATTCTGTCTGACAGGAAGCACTCCCTGAAAGTTCTCATCTGATAAAGCCAATGTTAGCACTGGTGTTAATAATGAGATCTTACCTATGTTGAGTTCCATTCTCAGATAAGGTCAGAGCATCTATAGAGTGTAGTTACTGGATGATTAGCACCAAAATGCCACCAAGATGGTAGCACTTCGAGTCTCCCCTCTCAGGCCATCTCCCAGAAGATATGAAGATGGAATGGAAGTTTTATTTCCTAGAGGCAGAGAGGCAGTGGCCATACTTGTAATGTCAGTCAGTGACAATATCATGTTCTCCTTGGAGCTATAGAGATGTTAGCTAGGAGGATGTGGTGTTGTCACCCTCACGGGTCTAGAGAACAACTTGAGAGAGAATGAGGATTTCATAGACACACATTGGCAATGACTGTAGTAGACTCCTGCTTATGAAACTAAAGGTCTTCTAACCTCTGTACCAGACAAATACCCAGCAATATCTTCTCTTCGCCCCTTAAAACAGCTGTCAGAGCTTCATTGCCAGAAGTGGGAATTCATCTAACACATTTGGCTCTAAGCAGCCAATGTGGAAGAAGGGAGTAGTTCAGAAAGCATTAATGATACCATGTGGAATTGCATCCTTCCCTTTGAGGAGCATCCATTCTATTTTGACATTGAAAACCAGATTAGTATGAAGCATCATTGTAAGCAGCTTGATGTTTTAGTAGTGTGTGCTCCTTTAGAACATGTTCGTTCTCAGGCATCTTTGCTGGGTGAAAGTAGCACAACATTAAACTGACAAGTAAGAAGTAAGAGATGACATGTCTTGAGCAGGAGGCGGAAAGGGTGACTGCACAGAAGGATTTTTGAAATATCAGGAGAGGAAGTGACTTAAAATCAAAAGTGGTTTCCCAAAAAGAGGGAAGTGACTTAAAACCAAAGCTTTATATCACAACACTGGACTTTAACAAGACTGAGGAATCCTGTCTCATGTTAGTTTTCTCAAATGGAGGCGGTCCTACAAAGTCTAGTTTTGATGAAAACTGAATGTGGTTTGGAAAAAATGAATGTGGGACAAGCATTGCTCATGTAACACCTTGCCCCCTGTAACACTGGGCTTTAAAAACATGGGTGAAGCCACAAATAAAAGTAGTCTGGAAGGTTTGTGGGGTGGTTTTGCCTTTAATATGTGCACAGTCTCATGCACTTGGCAAATAAGAGTCCAGCAATTGCTGAGCAGCAAAATTGTCTGCCCTGCTGTGCGCTGTGACTGTCTTATTTGATCTGTTGTAAGTGTGGATTGAGTGAAGTGGATCTTTCATCCCATACAGATGCAGTGTTTAGTTGTCTGTGCCTGTGGACTGTCTGTCACAGATTTCCTCCATTCCTTCAGGGTTTTCTTTGGTTTTGTTTCTTTCCTGCAGTGACTGTCACTAGTCAGAGACTCCTTAGGAAAGGAGCTGTTCCTTTCTTTAGGTAAAGATCGATCTGTCTCCTGGAGTTGCTGCAGTGTAACTGTGTTGCTGGGACCATCTTTCCCTTTTGTCTGTAGATTAGTTGGAACATTTACTATGAAAATAACATTTAAAAATCATTAACACTTAGAAACTAAATCACAGCTTCCTGTTGTGTTTTGTCAAAGCAACACAAGCTACAGTCTTCGTGTCTGTCTGCTAGCCTGCTCAGAGTAGATAGGAAGCATAACCACAAATCTAGGTTTCGTGAGTATTCTGGGAGCTCTGGCTTTTCTGCATTAAAGCAGTGATCAGACTGTCTCAATTTAACAGAATTCTGAAAAGAAATACTTCTTTTTCAAGCAGGCAGGTGTATACATTAGTAAAGCAGTTGACAGTGTTCTGGTAGACTCCATGTGTTCTGCTGCTTTCTTGTCCTTGATGCTGAGATCTATTTTCTTTATTCTTCTAGGATGAATACTATCATTTATTAGCAGAGAAAATATATAAGATACAAAAGGAGCTGGAAGAGAAACGGCGGTCTCGTCTGCATAAACAAGGGATGTTGGGAAATCAGCCGGCCTTACAGACACCAGGACCTCAACCCCCTGGTATCCCACAGGTGGCTGCTGCCATGGGCCAGGCACAGCCCGTCAGGCCGCCCAGTAAGTATTCCTGTTGGAGCTACTCCTGCCCTTCTGCTCTAGGTCTGTGCAGTCTGTGTCATTGAGCTCTACCACTGACCTCGAGTTCGTATTTTGAATTGATTTTTGCTGATTGTTCCTCTGTTGTGTTGCAGATGGGCCTATGTCCATGCCAACCGTGCCTATAAGTCGAATGCAAGTTTCTCAAGGTATCTATGTTTTCCTCTCTAATTCTAGCTTGTGGCTTCCAAATAGTTGTTGGTGAGGAGGGGGGGAAAGTTCATTTCCTGTTTTCCTTTGGCAGTTGGGGTACGGCAGCTCCCAGGTATCCCTCTTTTTCAGCATCATTCTTTGCTGCTGCCATGTGGCAGGAGCTCTGGGTACAGTCTTAGGAGCTGGTAATATCTACCCAGTACTTTTCTAGTGATGGGGAAGTAAATTCAGCCCTTTGAAAAAAGAGGAGAACAGGAGCAAGAACACTGTGGATAATCTGATTTAAAGCACTGTAACAGCAGGGAGAGGAGGATGTTGGCATGTTCTCATTAATTAATTAGCCAAAAATACACCTGGCTATAAATGTAGCCCATTAAACCTAGAATCTGTATAATAGTGATAACCTTTCTTGGTTTCTGATGCAAAGTGCATTTAAAAAAAAACCTTGTAGTGTTTTCCTAGCATTGATGGCTTACTGTCACTGAGTTAGTCTGCTGTGGGCTCCTGGCTGGTGGGGTTTTCTGAAAAATACAATCTTGGCTTATAGTTACTTCAGCTTATTTCAGGAAAGGTTCCCTGGTTCTTTTACTTTTTGGTTCTAAGTTGATACGGTTGTTGGAATGTCTTTAAGTTACGTTCTTTTAAGATTCATTGCAACAGGAAAAAAGTTCATAGCAAGTACAGCTGCATAATTTATTTACACCTTTATTTGTTTTAGACAAGTTTGGGTTTTTTAGAGGGGTTAAATGTTTTGTACAAAAAGCAGGCTACCAGTTTAAGTGTATTGCTAGCTTTTATCCTGATTTGAGGCTAGGAGTTGCCTTCATATATACAATATTGCATTGTATTAACTCTGGTCATTTCAGAGGGGCCCGAATGAGCCATTGGCATTTGAAAGCAAATGCCTGATTTTAAGAAACTGTCCCAAAATGATATTTACAGATAGCATCCTGTCCTTGCAGATTATCCACACTCTGCATTTTTGTCTCTTTTCTTGTCTTTTTTTTTTTAATTGTTTCTGACACCAGAAGTTCTGTTTCACTCTAACTGCTGGTATTTCTTTCAATACGTCTTGTATCCTGGTTTGCCTCTAAGCCAAGTAATTTGAAAGAAGTTCAAAAGCTGAAGTGTAGGGCAGTCAAACTCTAGGCATAATAAATGTTAATTTTAGAGTATACATACATAAATTCTGATTACTTGTTCCTAATGAGTTGTTTTGGGGGTGCATTTGCAGGAATGAATCAGTTTAACCCCATGTCCATAGGGAATGTACAGATGCCACAAGCACCCATGGGACCCCGTGCAGCTTCTCCAATGAACCATCCCGTACAAATGAACAACATGGGTGCTGTTCCTGCGGTTCGTACTTCTTGTTACCAAGTTCTTTTTAAAATTGGTTGATTACTTTCAGCACTCTGAATGCTCTTCTGAAAAGGCCATGTCATGGAGTAGTACTGTAAATTGTAGGATAATTTCATGGAAGCGTACTGAGTCTGTCAGGCTTTTATTGAGGTGTTTGTTATAAAAAAAAATAAAATAATATTTAAAATAAAAAAATCTCTAGAGGGGTAGATGAAATTCAGTAATCTTCAACAGTCTGTGGAAGAGCATAGTTCTTTCAGGAACTGTGTCTTTGCAGTATATTACAGCTTCTTTATTCCTCCGTGAAAACATGTTTTTGTTCTTCAGAAAAACAAAATATTTTCCATTTCACTGGATTATCTCTGTTAGAGAACAAAACAGAGTTTTAACACTCCTAGAGTTCTGAATGTTAGCTGTTAAAAAACAGCTTCCTCCTGAGTGCTGGGGAACAAATGCTAACATTACATGCATATGCTCATTTCCATTTGGTTTATTGAAGCCAGTTTGGGTTTTTTGGCCTGTCTTTTGGCTGACTGCACTGAGGGTGTTTTCCTTTGTCTTGCTACATGATACTAACTGGTAATATCTTCACATTTTAGATGGCAATGTCTCCTTCCCGAATGCCTCAGCCACAGAACATGATGGGAGCTCATTCCAACAACATGATGGGTCAAGCTCCTACCCAGAACCAATTCCTGCCCCAGAACCAGTTTCCAGCATCTAGTGGGGCTATGAATGTGAACAATGTAGGCATGGGTCAATCAACAGCCCAGGCTGGGGTGGCACAGGTAAGATGCAATATCAAATATTTGAGTTACTGAATCTACTTATTTTGTTCTAATTAGTTTAATTTATGTTTCTTTCTGTTTATATATTCATTCCTTATTGTAGTTACCTCTGACTTTGAAGGATCCTGCATTACATCTGCCTGCTTCATAAGCTCTTGCATGCCTTGTCTCTGCTAACGGGGGGCAAGGCCCAGTGACTCCTGGTTTAAATTCTAGAAAAATGCATGTTGATGAAATTTTTAGGGGGAATATCAGAAGTTAGTTTATGGGACACTTATATGAGCATATACTTCTGTCTTCATGTGGACCTCAGGAGCTAACTTTAAATCAAGAATTACAATAAAGTGGCTGGGGGAGCTCTTCAAAGTTTGTTTTAATCTCTCTGCTTCTGAAGAGAAGGTTTTTTTCTACATTCTTGTGTTACCATACTGGTGAAGAGCAGCTGTGCTTACGATGCCAAAGTATATGCTTTTCCACAGAGAGAGATACAATTTTTTAACTCAGAGTGCAAGTAATTTATATTGAGATCTCTGCAGATCTCTGGTCCAGTCTTAGGCCTCAAATGAGGGGAAAGCTAGGTCAGGTTATGAAGGGCTCTGTCTTGTCCAGTTTAGAATGTGTTCAGGATGGAGCATCTACAATTTCACAGGCCCTGGCTTTGTTGTTTAACCACCTTTGTGGGGAACAATATTTTTCCTAATGCACTTAGGTCATTAAAACTGACTGTATAGGCAATGTAGAAGCAAGTATTGAATTTGAAACCTCCTGTGCAGGAAACTATTAATTGATTTTGATTTCTGAATAAAAGGTACACCTGAGGATAGCATTGCTTTTGTATCACAAATTGTCTGATGTAGTATTTGGTAAAGTAGACAGTTTAAGAGTCTATGCATATCCAGAATACTTTATTGTTGCTGTTCTTAAAAAGAGATACACAGTTTGCTTAGGCATCTGGAGTAGTCTAATTAGAATTAAAAAAAGCCAAGACAAATCATCAACCAACCACTCTTAAGCCTTGCACTGTACAGAGGAGCAGGCACAAAATGCCTTGAGCTGCCTTCTGAAGCAGGACTGCTCCAGAGTCCTGGCCAGAGTGTATTTGCTTGAAACCATTGTATGCACAAAGTCTGACCTTTGCCCACCGAATGGCATGATTTAGAGATTGTCTGCCTGTGACTTTCTGTGTTACTCAGGCATCATGAGGATTCCCTCTATGTGCTGGTAGAGCTCTAATGTAAGATGACATGTGTGGCACATCAAGATCTAGGAGTGAGGTGTTTGACTGAGAGCTGATGAAAACTAAGAGAAAATCAGTGCTGGGTCATTTGCAATAGCAGTGTTTGTTTATAGTTCTCCCACATTTAGATTTACAGTGTCCTGTTAAAGGAGGCTTCAGTGCTGTGGTTTAAAGAATAAGTGTGATTCCCAGAGTCACAGGAGTCACATATCTGTAAGCCAAACTCTCTCTCTAGCAGGGACAGGTTGCCAGTGCTGCACTTCCCAACTCCATGAACATGCTGGGACCCCAGAGTGGGCAGTTACCATGTCCACCTGTGACCCAGCCACCTCTACATCAGACAACACCCCCTGTGTCCACTGCTGCTGGGATGCCACCGATTCAGCACCAAACACCAACTGGAATGACTCCTCCTCAGCCGGCAGCACCCACTCAGCCATCGACACCGGTCTCATCTTCAGGCCAGACACCGACACCAACACCGGGTTCGGTTCCAAACGCGACGCAGACACAGAGCACGCCTACAGGGCAGACCGCGGCACAGGCTCAAGTCACACCGCAGCCCCAGACCCCAGTTCAGCCCCAGTCTGTGCCAACCCCACAGCCATCACAGCAGCAGCCAACATCTGTGCAGGCACAGCAACCCGGCACTCCAGTAAGTACCAGTTAGTTGTATTTTTCTCGTGTAGTGGCATCCCACAGAGTTCTCCCTACACATTAGCACCATGTCATGAATGTATAGAGCCTGTAGCTGTCAATAGTACCTTCTACCTTAGACCAAGGGGTTCAGTGTGTAGATGTGTGAAAATGTGTGTGTCAGACATTCACAGCGTTGTCTGAAGCGGGGGGAGTACTGGATGACTTGGAGCTGCTCACAGTAAGAGTGGCAGCAGTGTGCAGCAAGACGAGACACAACAGGCCTGATGATGTATTTGGCCTTCGTCAGAATCCATCTTTTTTGATGGTGAAATTTGCATAATTTTTTTTCTCTTAAGCTTTAGTCAGGCTGAATGCACATGTTGAGGAATGTACAGTGTTTACTGGGCAGGTGTTTCTCTGCCAAAGAAGCTTCTTTGGGACAGAATTCTTCCTTGGCTTCTCCTCTGTAAAGCAGAGTTTAACTAAATGTGTTATATCAAAACTTGGCTACAGTGAGCTCCTGTATCCATGTTCTGCACTGTTTTAGAATATCATCTCATGTCTCTTTTGTGCTGTTCATTTTTAGTAAAGGAAAATATTTCTCTATATGCAGTGTCTTTCTTTTGTACTGTTTTTACAACAGCTATCCCAGGCAGCAGCTAGTATTGATAACAGGGTCCCCACCCCTGCCTCAGTTGCTAGTGCTGATACGAATTCCCAGCAACTAGGACCAGATGCACCAATGCTAGAAAGCAAATCAGAAGTTAAAACTGAAGAAACTGAGCCAGAGACTAGTGAGACACAAGTGGAAGCTAAGACTGAGGTAAATGAGATTCTATACAGCTTAACTGAAAGCAGTGGTAGATATAAAAGCACTTAATGATGTGTCTGAATCGGTGAGCTAAGGGGTGAGAGGAGGGTAGTTACTGGAACGTAACTGTCCTGAGGAAAGCCATGGATGGAGAGTGCTTTAACAATCTCAGACTAATATTTTGACAACTCAAGTTCAGGTCATAGACATAACTATGGCTTGTTGCATCCTTTCTTAAGGTGGAGGAGGATTTACAAGGATCTTCACAAATAAAAGAAGATACAGATGGATCGGAGCTGAAACAGGAGCCAATGGAAATAGACGAAAAGAAGCCTGAAATCAAAGTAGATGTTAAAGAGGAAGAGGATAGTGGCACTAATGGAACCACTTCACAATCCACTTCACCATCTCAGCCCCGCAAAAAAAGTATGTGTACGAAAACAGAGTATTTCTTGTGTACTTCATATTAGCATTTGTTTTCTACAGTCTCAGTTCCTACAGGGAGGTCTGTTTTGCACGTGTGTTGTGGCATGTGGAGCTCATGGGGATCAATACTCTGTAATTTCATAAGATTCCTTTAAGGTTGCTTGAAGCACAGGTGAGGAAAGTGCGACTCTGTGGTCGTGATCCCAACAGTCTTCTTGCAGCTCTGCCGTTTCTGCCAGAAGGCCCAAGGCAGTAGTGCCGTATTGGCTGGGGAATTCACATCCATAAACCTCTCCCTCTTGGCCCGTGCTCTTTCAAGGGAGCTCAGCTTAGATAAGAGTGCTCTTGGCAACCAAAAATACCCATTGCTGTGCAGTTCCGTTAGCAGCTGCACACACTGCCTTCATATTGAATGTCAGCCTTAATTTCTCTGAGCATTAAGTGCTTGAACTCCATTCCTGAATCTCTGTTCCTCCAAAGCTGGACTGCTGCAGTAGACTTCAGTGCTTTTTGAAGTCCTGTGTCATTTTCAATGTAGCATTTGTTTGAAAGCTTCCTCCTCAAAAGTAGGTCAGTAGTCTCTTACGTGCATCTGCAGTGATAGTGTAGATTGAAGGGAGACTGTATCTGAAGTGTGTATTTTTCCAAAAGGAAGCTTAATAATTGTGTGCCTTGGGTTAGTAAGAAGTCAATTAGCAAGTGTTAAAGCTGACAAATTTCTTCACTAGTAGCACAGGCGTTGTAGGAGCCTTCGAGGTAAGTTTGTGGACTCAGCCCATAGCTATTCAGAGACCTCTGCCTCTTCACATTTGCTGTTTTGTGTTGATTTCTGTGGTTAATTGACCCAAAGGTAAGCTTCCAGTGTGCTGCAAATGTCAGAAAAGGAAAAGTGATGATCCATTTCATTATCTTTTCCTCCTTTCCTTGCAAAGGAATGTGGCTCCTAATGTGCAGCCACATTAGGAGAACGTTACTGGTGCACGTTTTCCAGAATGTAATCAAGTAATCATAAAGTTTTGAAGTTTAGGCAGCTTGAATTCAATCTCCTGTATATGCTTTGGGTTGTATTTAATTACTAAACATAATCTTTTCTATAATACAACACTATAAACAACCTTTTCCTGTAGATGGTATTTTCAGGTGGTAGCAGAGTGGGCCTGACAAAGGAAAGTATGCTGCAGACCTGCCTGGCTCAGCATGTCTCAGGCAGAAATAAGACAGCAAGTGGAAGGTGTATTAGCACTTATAAGCCAGTTATATTCCCAGGGGAAGGAGTCACTGCTGCTTGTTAGAAGGGGTGTGCTCACAAGTAAAACAAGGCAAGTAGTTGAAAGTGGAAGCTTCTTGCCAAATTAGTCCCTGGAAGCTGCACCACGTCCTGCTGATTCAGCCTGGGTTAATAGGTGTTTCTGATTCCTCATTTAGTGAGACAGTTTTATCTGGGAAGTATTGTCACTAGGTAACTGTATAGTATAATCCATGCACAGTGTGTGCAGGTACAACAGCATATGAAGAGGTTTAAATGGTGACATTTTCTCACCAAGTAGTTTGTGCAACTTTAATAGAGCATTTATTTTCAGATGCTAAATAAACCAAGAGGTGTTCAAGACCAAATATTGTGAATTACGCTTAAGGGTTATATGATATTTTAAAATAAGACTCATCTGGAGTTTTTTTAATGGGTTATTTCCTTGGCTCTTCCCTTACAGTCTTCTCCAAAGAAACAATGTCACTTGGGAGCTCCTGTCTCCCCATTGTAAATGGCTGTTTTACAGTTTGACCTCAAGGATTGGTGTTACTGTTTTCTTGCATTCTTTATAAGACACAATAATGCAAAACCTGCAAGACCTTTGTTTGGGGTGGGTTAGTATTCAGGTGTATTGACCTTACTGTTTTGAAGATTCCTTCATCTTTAAGAATTTTCTCCTTAATTAATTGTAAGTGGGATTTCCTCTGTTTGAAAGAAACAAAAATTAAAAAGGTAAATAGTTAGCATTAAAGTCATCTCTGACAAATAACATCATCATGATTCAGACGAAGATCCCATTTTCTTTTTACCACCCATACATCCAAGACAAAATGGGATAACTGGATGCCAGCTCCTTACAGAGATCTTGCTACTGTAGAAGAACTGAGAGCATTTAATCATAGGAAAGAGGAAGAGGAATGTTTGGAAAAAGGGAAGAGGGAAAAACTTTCTTGTAAAATCTGCGTATGGGGAGGGCCAATGATCAAGTGTTCTGTTATTACTCATTTTCCATAGAGGCAGAGAAGCATTTTTTTTACTGCTGAAGATGCAGGCAGCTTTTCTTATGGTTTTAGGTGAGGTCATAAATTGAAATAACTGGATTTGGAATTCAGTTGGTGTGGGGTTTTTTAAACTTCAAAATGAGGGTGGGTTGTAACCTTAATCAGCAAAGATAATTGAGCTTTAAAGAAGTTGGCAGAAGTTGTGCTGAGTCTCGGTAGTTTGCGTTTAAATTAAGATTGGGTTTATTTTGAAAGATTCTCTCTAGATTAGAGATTAGTGCCATGGTGCTCTAGGGATTAGTACAGGGAAAATTTAAAAACTATGTCAAGCAGGTTGCCAAAGAGATTATCGAAAGGTGATTTTTGGCCTTTGAAGGATCATTAAATGGAATAATTCTCATTCCCAGTTTATGAAGTACTTGAGCCAGAGCAGGATGACTCAAGAAGCAACAGAGACCTTTTGTCATTAATGGAATTCGGTGTTTTCTTCTATTCTGGCAAATTCTGTAACACACATTAATAGTTGTTTACAAAACATAAAGAGTTTGTGGTGGGATTCTGTTCATAGGCAAGTGCCTGTATATGTGGTATCAATAAATATGAAAGAGAATTACCATTTTCATAGAATTTCAGGCTTGTTTGGGTGGGAGTGGAACCCAGACCACCCACCAGTGCCACCCCTGCCATGGGCAGGGTCCCCCCCACCACACCAGGGTGCCCAAAGACCCATCCAACCTGGCCTTGAACCCTGTCAAGGATCCAGGGGCAGCCCCAGCTTCTCTGGACATCCTGTGCCAGGGCCTTCCCCCTCCCCAGGAAGGATTTGTGCCCCCAGCTCCTCTCCCTCTGCCCTCCTGCAGCTGAAGGCCATTCCCCCGAGCCTGTCCCCCCTCCTTTTGTCCCTCCAGCTTTTTTTATCAGGCAACAGCTGAAATTGCCATTAAGTTGAATTTGTTGCAGCAGCAGACTTAGACCTCCTTAGCTCATCTTGTTTTCACCCTGGCTAGTCCAAGTTGAGCGGTAGCAGCATGAGATCTTGATGTACCTGTTGGGCAAACCCCTGCAAGAAACCCTTCTGTCATTCCCTTGCTTAGTCCTTTGCCGTAATGTGGGTGACCTGTTGTGCACATGAGCATGAGTCCTCCCTCTGGTTAGAGGCAGTGTGCTCACATTGCTGTACACCTGCCCTTTGCATGTGCAGTTTTTCTGGCTAACAATTTCCAGGAGCTGCAGCATCCACAAAGGTCTAAAACATGTGAGAATGTCACGCTTCAGAAAAACTATGAGGAGTGTCAACTTAATTTCTTACCTTTGGGTTTTTTGGCATACAGTTTTGGTGAGTGTAGTTGAGACAAACTGACTTCACCTCAGAAGTACCACCCTAATGTAAAAGGAAAGAGAGAGAACTTTTTTTATAATCACAGATTTTTAACTAGAAGTGCCAAACAGGAATTTGTATCTTAACCAGAACACTTATTTGAGTGGCAAAAGCAGTGATCAGCCTCGAAGGGGTCACTGTGGCCCTTTGCTTAAGTGCTTTCAAGCTATCTCCTAATCACTCCCTTTCATTGGAACTGTTCTCATTCCAGCCAGGTAGATAAATATTAGATGCCATCCTGCTTTCCCTAGTTGTCTTCTTTTTTTCTTTTTTTTCCTCAATAATAGGCATTCTTCCCTATTTAAAGATTCTGTTCCTAAGGAAATAAATGTAATTACACTGCTGAGATGTTCAAAGAGCTCTCCAAGTTATCATTATTTTCCAGAAAATGCATTGCCTTTCTTGTCCTTGTCAGCCACTAGTGAAAGCGACGTGGCTGTTGCCATGCCACTGTTGCCAAGTGGTTGTAATGATGCATATAAATCTGGAAGTATTAACAATTTGAAAATCAATTAACAGTCCATCAGACCAAGACTGTTTGTATACTATGGCCAGAAAATCCGTGTGCCAGCTATCAAGACATCTGGTTACTCTGTAGAGCTGGCTCTTCAGCCATGTCACTGCCGTGACTTTTGCTTGAAGGGTCTTGGCTTGGAAATAGCAAACCAGGTTAAAAGGGAGGGAGAGGTAATCTTCTTAGTGTCTTCTCTGGAGAGCTATGGTTCATCCATATTGAAGCAACTGAATTAATCTTGGTTTTGGATAAGTTGTTTCTTTTTTAATACTCTAGAATATGTATTATGGGCTGCAGTTGTACCTGTCTCCTTATTCTGGGAATATCACCTACAGTGATTTGAGTAAACATAGAAGTGGTGCAGTAGCATCTTGATGGTGTGTGTTGCCTCTAATCAGCTATACAGATTAAGAGCACTCCCTATTAAGACTTTTATGTTAACATTGTTGTTTATTTCTTTGGGGGATTCGAAAGGGTAGGAAATACAGAAGGAAGTTTACTAATGTCTCTGTGTTTCCTTATCAGTTTTCAAACCCGAGGAGCTGCGCCAGGCTCTCATGCCTACCCTTGAAGCGCTGTACCGGCAGGACCCAGAGTCTCTACCCTTTAGGCAGCCTGTGGATCCCCAGCTTCTAGGGATTCCGGTGAGTCAGGATTAAAAAATCTCCAAACCTTAAATGTTTTTGTGCTTTGCCTTTGTTGATATAAATGTCATATTTTCTGTACATCATGGTGTGAACAGCTGACATCCTAATAAAGGGCTTTGTGTGTGTTTGAAGGACTACTTCGACATCGTGAAGAATCCTATGGATCTTTCAACCATTAAGCGTAAATTGGATACTGGGCAGTACCAGGAGCCCTGGCAGTACGTGGATGATGTCTGGCTGATGTTCAACAACGCCTGGCTCTACAATCGCAAGACTTCCAGGGTCTACAAGTTTTGCACTAAACTCGCCGAGGTGTTTGAACAGGAAATCGATCCAGTGATGCAATCGCTCGGCTACTGTTGTGGGCGCAAGGTACGGCATTTCGGGAGAGGAGCTGTGTTCTTCCAGAGAGCTTCATTAATCACATACATTAGCTTTGTATACTTCTTTGGAGGGGAGGGGAAGACAAAAATACTGAATGAAAGGCATGCTGAAAGTTTGGCTTTATTATACATGTGCTAAGAGCTAAAAGAAGGTGGTACATAGCATCCTTCTCGCTGCTCTTCTATTATTATTGTATTTTCTCCCTCAGAGACCACCTTTTTTATTGTAAGCAATACTAAAAAGCTTTGCTTGTTTGCCATGTCCATTGCAATAAAGTAGGAGGATAGGGAGTCAACTATTTAAACCTATATAGTTAATAATTGTAATTTCAGCTGTGCAATGTTTACAATAGCTTGAAAAAGTCTGTTAAGCATAACAATGTATTATGATACCTATAAGCGTCAGGTTTGCCTGATGGATACTTGATTAACCTAAGATCACATTTTAAAGCTTCTTTTCTCACCGTTGTTTTGCAGTATGAGTTTTCTCCACAGACCTTGTGCTGTTATGGCAAGCAGTTGTGTACTATTCCTCGTGATGCTGCCTACTACAGTTACCAGAATAGGTAAGTCCTTGACTTTGGTTTATTTCCCTTACTCAGCCAGTTGATCCTTTGAGGTCTCTGCACATGTAGAGGAGAAGGATTATTAAATTTTTCTTTGCTTTGTCGGCTAAGTCAGGAAAAAGTTACTTTTGTATCTTTGCACTCTGTCCTTTTGCAGGTGATCCTTTGGTTTCCTGCACTTGCTACACTGTACTTACTGTGCTACTAACTAGGTTGCACCCACAGCACGTAACTGGAAGTGAAATTGTCAGAAATTGTCAGTGGTTTTTGTGAATCTAGTAGCAGGGATTGCTGGAGGGAGAAGGGCAGAACTGCAGACAGGTGCTGAGAAAACATAGTACCTTGTTCTGGGGGACTTGTCAAAAGATGCAGGTTTGTTTTCAAGTTAGTGTCAGAATTTGCAAATTAAAGGGGACAGTGACTGACTGCAAGACTTTCTTTGTCTGCTCAGTTACTTAATTCAGTTTAAACTGGGTTTGAATTAGCTTTGAAAGGTACCCAGACTCCACGAGAAGCTATGAAAACAGCAGTTTCTGTAATGTTTTTATTAACCCTGTCGGTGTGACTGTTAAACAATTGTGACAATATTATTTTTCCATTTAATTATTAAATCAGCAGTGCTATAACAACAAAGCAAACTTAGAACTTTGCTTTTTTGGCTTCCTAGATATTTCCACGCACCCCCAAAAAAGCAAAACGTAAATGGGCAAAGACAAACTTCCTTTTTCCTCCTTAAAACAAAGTTATGAGTTGCTTTCCAGAGACTTGGCAGCCTCTAAGTCTTGCCAAGTTCAAAGTGCTCAGCAGGCTGTTGTCTAACTGATGCTGCCGAACTGATTCGGACCGTCCGCGCTTGCTTGTAGTCTCTCATAGGCTGAGCCCTGCGGCACCAAGCATACTGCAAGCTGGTGCAAGACTTGTGTGCAAACTAACTGAAGTGTGGGAGGTGAAAAACACCTCAGTATCATTGTACATTGAGTCTTTGGTGACCTTTGTGAGCCTGATAGTATTGATACGGAGGAATGTAAATTTGCGAGCTCTCATAAAAGTTTATTTTACAGCTGCTGGGAACTCTGAAAGAAGTCAGTCTGGGGAGAAATAAAACAATTAAAATGCATTTAAAGAGATAGTGCTTCAGGGCTGGAAGCAGGGAAAAAATAACCCTTACATGCCACCCCTGTGTGGCAGGATTACACATCCTTTAGGTGTTAATGTATCCAGGTAGTGCTGTGTTTAGAAAATAGAGCAACTTGACAAGTAATTGAAGAGGGGTCTGTTTCTTTGTTACACCTTTGCCATTGGTGTTAGTATTAGCCCTTTGAATTCCTCATTGGCTGCTGCTAGCAAGATAGACAGGGTTGACTGGAGAGCAGGTTCTTCTGTGATACAATATTTCAATTTCCTACATGGTAGAAATGCCATAGGCCACATACTTTGAATTTAATCTCAAAGATAGCAGTAAAAGGGAGTTGGTTTCTCCACATGTTGAAAGGTCAGTGGGAGGACCGAAGCAGGTGTAGATTCCTGTTCATCCAGATGCTTTGTGAAAGGGGCTGGGGTTTCAGATTTGGGGTGGCTTTGAGTTGTGGATGTGGTGAGGATTTCTGTTTCAGTCCAAGTTAACAGAGTGATGAGTGGGGTTCTGGGTTGGGTTTTCTAACAGTGTTTCTAAAGATGAATCGCCATATTTTTAAGTGTGTGTTTAAGGCCTTGCTCATCAGCTGTATTGCTTAAAACCAGCCAAACAAACTGTTTCCTTTGACAGTGGTCTTTGCATCTTAGATATTACTGAACCCAGTAGGAAATTAGTGAGAAACGTGATTCTGTGGTTCCCATAGATCTCTAATTGATCAAATGGTTGTGAGGCTTTCATTTATAGAACAGACAAAATTAGATATACTTAAAGTCCAGCTGATTGCATAACTAGCTTACAACTAAGAATATTTAGTCACTATCAAATGAATGAACTCTGGCACTGCAGTTCTGTGATTAAAAGCTAATTGTCCTGTATGGAACCGTTTGGCTTCCATAAATAAGGCAGAACTGTAGGTAAAGCAAGCGCTCAGAAAAAACACTTCCCATGTGAATATCCAGTTGAGAAAATTGACTGGTATTTCACCTTGGTACTAGCAGCCAGTTGCTCAACTAGAATTCCCTTCAAATCACTTAATTACAGTTGGGAATTCACCACGGTGATGAAGAGATTTTTTGTGGACTTTGGTATAGAACCGTAGTGTCATTCTTTGATAAACAGGAATCAGTCACCCCAACAGTCTGCATTTGAAAAGCTTGTCATTCTTGACGTGTTGCAAGAAGTATGTTCTTTGGATCTCCTGTGGCTGTTTTAACTAGAATACTGTACACATTCTGTGGGTCATGTTGAATATTTGTCATGCCACGGAAAAATCAGTGAATTACAAGCAAGTCCCTGTTTCTGAGGGTCCATGTTCATAATAAATTCTAGCTATTGTGTCACCTTGGCTACTTTATGGACAAATGCTCATGCTCTTTAGATAATTCATTTTCACTGTATTTCAATTTTTATTTCCTCATGTTAATATCATGGGTGAAGGCTTGACTCTTGCTAGTGTTAGGCTTCAGTTCTGCAGCTTGTGAAATCCCGTGCTCCCCTTCAGATCTGCTGATTGCTGGAGCACCTGCTCGACACGTTGCCGAACCAAAGAGCTCATCCCTCTGGGACTGAGCTTCCCACAGTGTGAACAGAGGCTGAAATATTGGGGCTAGTGGAGCCAGTTGCATTTCTGTGGTGTCACTTAAAGCCAATGCTGAAGACAGCCTCATTGCTCAGCTTCATGAGTGCTTTGAAAGCCCATAAATTATTCTGAAAATGGGTCAGATTTAACCTTTTCTGGGATAGTTTAAATGTAGCAAAGTGTTACTAGGAGCTTTGGCCATGGATTTATCTGGCTATGCGCTCCTGTGTTGGGATCCTCCTGTGTTTCAGTCTTTCCCACTCTGGTAACCTGTTAGTGAGGAAGATAATTAGTGAGGCTTTTTTAATTGAAGACAAACTTAGAGACAGCACATCATAGAAAGACAGACATGGACAGTGTGTGAAAGGATATAAAATTCTGAACCTGTTACACTTAGATTTTGGGGAGGTTTAATTATCAGGTATCCCATGTCAGTTTAGGGGTGTGGGACAAGGGACAAAAATGTGCAGTGTCAGTATCCACTCCTGAAATTCTCTTGCAATATTGCTCTGTAATAACCAGATAATATTTCTCATTCCTAATGATTACAAGTTAATGGAATACATATCTGTTGTCTATTTTTTCTTCTCCTGTCCTTGCTCTGCTACGTTCTTAGCTCCAACAGCTCTGCTTTTCCTTGGGAGGGTGATGTTTTTAAGCCTAGTTGAGCTGACCCAGGAGATGAAAGTCACTTGCAGTTTAACTTGGGTAGGCTGGCAAGCAGCCCTCTGGGCAGGGAGCACAGCGTTCAGCTCACGTGGTTGCTATCAGCGTTGCAGCTGCCCTGCTGGTAAGGTGATTATGTGGATAAGTCAGTATGGGCTGTAGTAACTGGAGTCAAATACACCTTTTTCCTCCGTCGGTCCCACAGCAGAGGGAGTGTTCAGTGTGCTGCCGCTTTTAAGTGGTTCTTGGCTAGCACAGTGGCTCTTGAAGCCTGAGCCAGCTGGCAGAGTTTGCACAAGTTTTCAGGCTCTTGTAAATTATGCTGTGGTACCACGGAGCTGGCTCCAGCGCGGGCAGGACGCAGATGCCCTGCGCAACAGCCTCCCCCGATCGATGGGCGCTGGGAAGGACTCGCGCCCGCTTGCTTGCGCTGTCTGGCGGCGACGCCGTGGCCGGTGCCTGTCACAGGAGGAAATTCTGATCCATATATTTCAATTAATGCCTATAAGTGGCTTTTGTCCCTAGGGAAGTGCAGCCCCGGAGATCTGTCACCTGGGTTGCAATAGTTTAAGTGTGCAAGTATGTGTTTGAAGGGGCAAGCTGCCATATTAATCTCCATCCCTTGAGTTGTTGGTTCATTGTGACATTGAGTCTCGTTTGATGCCTTTTATACTTACCATCCTTATGGTTCTAGTGTTTGAGTACTAAAACTGCGTTTTACTGTGCTGCCATTGCTGCTTATACTCTCTCACTCTTGATCCTCCATAAAGCTCCTTTATTTTGATGATCCTTTGTGGCCTTTCTGCATTTTACAGCTGTGGCCTCTCTTTGTTACCTTTGTTCATGTGTGAATTCATATCCTTTCCAAACATTTAGCCTCTTCTTTTTTTTTTTTTTTTTAATTTTTTTTAATGACCCTGACAACTTTGGTTCCAGTTCATCTGAAACGAACAAACAAAAAACCCCACAAAAAGTAAAACACCAAACCCAAAATCTGTATAACTGACAATTGTATTTTATGTTTCTTTTTCAAATGCAGATTGTATTTCCATAGAGTTGTATTCCAATTTACTCAGCTTGGTTTGTTAAACTGGAGTTTTGCTGAGTACAACTTGGATTGGCTCTTGGTCTGGTGACCAAAAATTGTTCCTAACCTCTTATTTGACTTGTAAAGCTTAATTCCACATCTTTATTGTACCTGATAAATATATTGTATGTATGTACAATACCTCACGTTGTTCACATATATACATATATTGTACTGATATAGATAAATGGCTGGAAACTCTGACCCATGATTGCATTTCTGTTAAATGTTTGTCTAGAGTATGGATTTGGTTTCATTTATATAAAACAATATTAGCTGAGCAATTGGTCACATTGACTCTTACAGTCAAATAACTTTGGAATGTAATATTTTATAGCTCTCTTTCAATACCAATTGTTTCTGCTTTACAGTTTTTACTGATGACCAGTAAATGCTTTCAGCATATTTTCTAATTACTTAAATCTGTGGTAAACGTGTTCTTAAAGCTTTTTGACAGGCTGTTTTTTCACCCAAAGGAAATTTGATCAGTTGCAAGCCTGGAATCAAAGAGTTTTTTTCCCAGTGTAATGCAAATCAAATCCAAATTCTTAAATTTGAAGTCTATACAAATGTAGCACTTGGTAGCTACTTGATTAATCCTCCCCAAATTTTAAATCTGACGCCCGACGACTTGTTAATAATGTATCAAATGAGACCGAATGCTAATCTGTGCTTTGCCTTGGCTTTCTGCTCTGTGTTGTCTTGGTGTTTGCGTCTTACCTCTTACGTCTGTGCTGTTTGTTCCCTCCCCTGTTCTCTAATCCTGCCCTCCCCTCTGTTCCTCCTCATTGTCCTCACTTGACCCATCAATCAACCAACAACGCCCCCCCTTTCGTCGTGGTGATCTGCCCTGCTCTGGTTGGTGGCTCCGTGCTTGGGTGGCTGTATGTTGTGCTGGACCAGTTCACCCAAATATGGCCTTCTTGCTGACAGGTATCACTTCTGTGAGAAGTGTTTCACTGAAATCCAGGGGGAGAATGTCACCCTGGGTGATGACCCTTCCCAGCCTCAAACGTAAGTCCTTTCCTTTCTTCTGCATGTCATCTTTTTTACGAGAAGGGATTCGATAGGAACACCCGTGGCGGTGTCCGTGGGGAGGTGCCTGGTTTCCTACTGGTGAGGGAGTTGTAGAGTAGCAGGGATTACAGCCAGGCTGCCCGGCAGTGCCATGGCTAGCTGGGCTGTTCAGGAGCTGCCCTTCGCTCCGTGGCAGACCCCGAGTTGGTTGGAGGGTGGGGGGAAGGAAGCTGTGTCAGTAATTGTCTCTGATCCCTTATCTTTTCAAATGAAAGACCTGGGCTAATCCTGATGGCTCACCTTTTGAAATGCAGCTTTTGTTAATGAAACCAGTAACTCACCTGGAGCCTGGCCAGAAAGATGCTCTGAGGTTTGGGGAGTGCAAACTGCTTTGGAAGGTGTCTGATTTACTGACAGCTTCCCCTGTTCTCCATGACTTTAAACCTAGGGGTATAGTTGATGATTTCTTATTTTGCTTTTAATTCCATAGAAAGTGAAATGGGAAAATGCTTTCTGTAGCTTAAAATAAAATTAACTACATTGCTCTCTTTGAATAGAAGATATACTTTCTCCAGACTTGAGGTTTACTTATTTGCTGCAATTCAGAAAAGCATGATATTGTCTCAGCCTCCAATACAAAGTTACTACTGAGTTTTCATATTAACCTTTTGTCTCTAGAACCATCTCTAAGGATCAATTCGAGAAGAAGAAAAACGATACACTAGATCCAGAGCCGTAAGTACCAGGCTGTTGTGTTTGCTAAGACAATCTCATTGCTTTCACTAGTCCTTTAGCCAGCTCTTAGGAGTCAGGCAGTGAGTACAGAAGTCTTCCTCCTTCCCCCAGCTCTGCCCAAACAGGCTGCAGAATCCTCCTATAGAGTTCGTAGCACAATTTGGTGTCAACCACTGATACCCAGGAGGAAAATGTGAGCCTGTTTTGGCAGTTTCTGGTTGTGTTTATTGGGTAATTCCAAAGGTGTGTTCTGTGAGGCACTTTATGCCTGCCCAAAAATGGGTCTGTGCCGTGGAGAGCCTTTCTCTGTGGGGGAGCTCTGCAGTTTCCTCCTCTGGTTTAGGTAGGCTTCTACAACATGTTTTTCTCTTCACCAGAGTTCTTAGCCCACAGAAAGAGCCATCCTCCACTTCTGTGTTTATTGCTTGCAGGAAGTTCAGTAAAACCCAAGTTGAATCTTTGTTTAGTAGCACTGTGCTATTTTTCCTACTGCCCTTACCTAACTGAAATTACATTTTCTCTTGATGGATACATTTTTTTCTTTCCTCATCTTTGCAAATACAAAGTTGGGCTCCTCACCCAGACCTTTCAAGGTAGACTGCCTAGAAAGACCCCAGTGCATTTGGCTTCATAACCAATGCTGCAGTCTTGAATGGGAAAACCTCTTAACAGTTTTCCCATCCAAAAAAAGAATTTTGACACACTATTTTGACCAAAAAAAGAACTCCAACAGACCCATGCAGGCAAAGACAAGCTAATATGTATTTTGTTGGCACAGTGATTCACGAATGACTAGTTGTTACAATAAGTTGAGCAACCATTTAGTCAGCTTGTGGTTATTGCAACAATTGAAAAATAAATCTGCAGAGGTATTGTTGAGCAGAATTCTGTGAAGCTGGAAAAACTCAGAACTCTGCTTAGAAAATGATAGAAAAGATCCAGGAAAAGGTGGTGTGTGGCAGCCCATTCGTCACCTTTCAACCAGTACCTTTTATGATTTATATGTACATATTTGCTTATGGGATTGACAGGTGTATGTCAGACATCTGTGTCTGACATGACTTTTTTTAAACTGATGCATAAATTGAGCCTACCAAAGTTGATCTGGTCCTTAGGTTGGAAAGTCCTCATTCTTGCCGAGTTTCTGGAAAGTCACGTGCCTAACAACAGGAGTGACTGACTGCTGTGCTTTCTTTGCAGGTTTGTTGACTGCAAGGAGTGTGGTCGGAAGATGCACCAGATTTGTGTATTACACTATGATATTATTTGGCCTTCAGGGTAAGATGTTTGTTAGGGTGTTTTTACCCTTTGTGTAATAAGACCAATGTAATTGATGCAATTAAGACTTTCTGCCTTTGCTCTTTAATACGCAGTCGGTGCCTTTTGAGAAGTGGGTACAAAAGGACAAGCGGTTCTACATAAAATAGATTTTTGGTGTTTGGGGTCTCATTTCTGTATATTGAATGAAAATGGGCATGAAAGCAATTGTTCAGGTATGCAGATTGCTGCGGTTTCTTTCTAACTCCTGAACAATGGCAGCTGGTTGGAGGTAAGTTTGTACACTGCAGAACTGGCAGAATTAAACCAGCTCATAAAGGCTTTAAGTCCCTCAAAACCAGAGAGATCCAAGCTGTTCAAATGCAGAGAAAAATATATTGTATTCTGACATTTAAATTACGGGCTCAAACATTGAGTCTGAGCTAATCAATAATTGGTTTATGCTACGTTTTCAGCAATTTTTTTTCCTCTATAGGTTTGTCTGTGATAATTGTCTGAAGAAAACCGGTAGAACACGCAAAGAAAACAAGTTCAGTGCTAAAAGTGAGTTTAACATTTCTATTTTTATCTTTGACTTTTCTCCCTGTCACCCCTAATAGCTTTTTGATTGAGGCTTTCTGCTGTCACGACAGACCGGGCAGGAACACTTGCAGCATGAGGAGTAGCATAGCACAGGGCTCTAGTAGCTGCCAGGACTTCAATCAACATTTTAAAGACCTGTTCTTTATGTGTTTATGGTCAGTCTTAATTCTGTGCACGCTATTTGGCATCTGTCCCTTTCACAAGATGTAAAACAGGACAGGGGAAACTGGTGATACTTAGACATGTTTCCACATAGTAAGTTACTGTCACCTCTGTGCCCTTCAGATAACATGTATTAACAAGTCAGACTGTGCTTCAGTTGTGCCAAGTACAACTGTATTGGAAGAGCTTTTCTTGCTTCTGGGGTGTAAGAACTGTCTGCTGGAATTAGTAAGCAGCTGTACTCCAGGTCGGAATTTTTCTTGGAAGTAACCGTTGTCATAATCCTGTGGAAATGTCCGTTTGCAAGAGTGCTGGAAGCTGCCAGGTCAAGTTGTCTCGGTCTCCTTAGTCCTCACCCAGATGCTCCATGCCTGCACTTAACATCTGAGGGTGTAATTTGGTAACTTCTGCTCCCCCACATCTGGGCTGGGGAGAGGAGCAGGGGCTAGCGTTGGCAGTGCGGTGTCAGAGGCATAGCATGGAAAAACAAGTGGGTGTAGAAACCGAGAGGGTGACTCAGACACGTGAATAACTAGAACTTGCAGGTATGCCTGATTCTCCCTTGTTCTTCTTTGGTCCTTGGAAATTCTGGGTATTACCTTGTCGTGCTCAGCCTTTACCAGCCTGACTCTTCCAGGCTGTGATAAAGGACTGGATGTGTGTTAAACGTAACTTCTTGATATCCTTGTGTATGGTTGATTGCATAGTAAGAGGCTCGAAGGGGGATGATTTGGAGATGATAATGCTGCATTTTTAAGATTAGGTTACCGCAATCAAAACGGTCTCTGGAGTAACCTGACGCATGCAAGATGGTATTGTTAAAAAGCTTAAAATCAGTTTCATTAAAGGCATTAAAATTGAAGGAGAATATTGATAAAAGTGTGAAATAAAAATGTTTCAGGTAATCATTTTAAATACACGTCTCTTCTGTTATATGCTGCCTTTATGGCGATAGGCACGGGAATTTTCTTAAACAAGGATGTGGTTCCTTGGGTGTCTGAAGTTCTGTGATGTTGCTTAAGGGTTTGAGTAGCCAGTATTTACTTTAAGGCCACCCCTCTCTTCTTTGGGGATCTAGACAAGGCAATGATGCTGTCCTTTTCCTTTGCAATGATCTCTCCCTTCTTCTTTCCCTGCTGTTTGGCTCTCTTGTTTTCTTTTGAGTCCTGCTGGCAGCACTGGTGGGCTCTGCGCTTGAGATCACTTTTCCTTAACAGTGCTCTAGTGGGAACACAAGAACAGAGAAAACAAGCCTGTTTGTTGTCAGACTAACCTAAACCCAAAGATGGGCAGTGAAAGTTAGAAACACAGATGTGTTTCCTCTCCTTTTTCTCTGTCTTCATACAAACCTTTGCTTACTGACTCACCATCAGTATGTCTATGCCCTCTCAAGCCTTCTGGCACAGCTGCTGATAAACAAGGTGGAGTGTCCCTCAGCTGGAAGTTACTGCTCACTGCTACCGTAGCGTTTGTAGTCCTGGTCTGCATTAAGTAAAATCAGTTATCTTAACTGCAACACGAGTCAGTTGCACAAAGCTCAGTGGTAGTATGCCAAACAGACCCTATAAACCAGTGCACAGCTGGGTTCTGCCCTGCAGTACCTAACTTTGCAAGTCTTTTTCTTACAGAGAAAATCTACAAATACTCCTAAAGCACTGGCTAACACAGATGTTCAGAGATAAAAGATTACCTGACACATAAATTGCCAGTTTCCTGGCAAAAACTCCCAGTAAGGCAAAAATCTGACTTTCTTCTTATCTGCCCAGTATCTCATCCAGTAACAAGTGTCTGGCTGTTGTAACAAGTGTCTGGCTGTTGTTACTGCAGCCCAGCCTCAGTTCTCGGCCGGCCTGAAAGCCTTCGATGTTGTCACCAGTTTGAATGCCAGTTTGTTCATTGAGACTGACCCAAACTTTTAGTGGAAGTTCATATGTTAGAGGTGTCCAAGAAGCAAAATCCAGCTGCTTTCTAAAAGAATTTGCATGTTCTAAATACATATAGATATGTGGTTTTTACGGTGCATGTAATCTCAGTGCTGCCTGTTTCTTTTATCTTCCTATCGGGTCTTTTTTTGTTTGGTTGTTTTTTTTAAGTCTTAATGCATTGCAGCATAAGGAAGGAAGCAGATATCCTTTGGTTGCTTAGCATTGGAAAGATGATAAAATGAAAACACAAGAAGACAGTGGAGTTAACTAAAATGGCTTTCTAAAAATGTACCGGCTCCGTAGCTGAAACCGAGCCATTTCTTTTTTTATTTTCCTATTTGTCTAAACTAATGAATTTCCTGAAATTGTTTGTGAATTTTCTTTAAAATTATTTGAATTTACTTTAAAATCTTCCACCTCACATATATGGAAAGCCTGATGTATTGTATTGGGCTGGGAAACGTAGGGAAAAGCCAGTGCACTGGGGTTGGTAAACCACATGGTGTATTTTTACTTCAACCTGCCTTTAAATTGAATTATTGGCTCCTGGGTAAATGATATCTAGATGAGATTGTGCTGGTTATAACCTCAATCTCACTGGACAAGGGAACAAACTAAAAGATGCCAAACAAGATTGCTGTATTTGGCAATTTCTATAAACTGATCGTTCATACAACTTGGAAGTATAAAAATCCCTTAGAAAGTTGAGATATTCTTTTGAGTCCATGTGACTTTTTTTTCCCCCAGAATTGAAGCCTAAAATACTTGTTAGTGTTGCTGTTTTGCCACAGCATTCTGTCTGCAAGCTCAGTGCTCGGAAGAACCAACCGCCCTATGTCAGTAGCCAAACAACAACTAAAAAACCAGAGAACTGAAAATTAAATGTGCTTTAGTGAATTGAACATCTGTAGATTGCACCATTGCTTTGGAGTAGTTAGCAGATTGACCATAAAAATGAAGTAGGAATGGTAGTTGGTAAAATAAGTACAGCAGGTTTGGAGAAGTAGCCATAAATCTTCATGTCAAAACAACGTGCCACTTGTGTTTTCTTAATTTAAACCAAAATCTTCATTTTAATTTCTGTAATTTGTTGTGGATCTATTTTAAAATCATCAGATCTTTTAATACCACAAACCAGTTATCCCCACAAAAGCTAATTGTAAATGTAAAGGCAGCAAGGGGATCTGGACAGTGTGTGGACTTTTTAAAGACCTCTATCACTGCACAAGAACTATTTCAGCTTCATGTGCAGATTACTGTAACTGTTCAATCTAAAAGCTCTCTTGAAAAGAAAAAGCAATGAAATCTCCATTGAAGTCAAAAGGCTTTTCATTTCTGGTGATTTGCTTTGCTTTGCTTGAAAAGGTGTGGCGTGGAGCCAGATCTATAAAGTGATGTAATCTCTGTCAGCCAGCCAGATAGTGGTTTTGTTAGGGGAAAACATTTGCAGTGTTCATAAAATCAGCCCGCGAATGTAAAAACGCGATGTAAAGCCGCCTTTGTTACTTCACTTACCGAGTAATTTTTCCCATTGTAGTGGTTTTAGCTTCCACGTTAGGGCATGAATGCTTAAGGCTTGGATAAAAACAAGGATGGTTTTGCTTTTTTTTTTTTTCCCCTTTCCTTTGGCTGCATAAATGAAAACATCACGTTTTCATATGGAGGGAAAGCAGAGGGGAAAAATCCTTTTTTCATGCAGAGAAGGAAGTTGAAAGACCTTACGAGCACGGTAACGGCCAGAATTTAACAGCGATTTCTCCCGTATTAATGTTCCTGTTCTCCATCTTCATTTCCAGGGCTGCAGACTACACGCTTAGGAAACCATTTGGAAGACAGAGTAAACAAATTTTTGCGGCGGCAGAATCACCCTGAAGCTGGAGAGGTCTTTGTCAGGGTAGTAGCAAGTTCAGATAAGACAGTAGAAGTTAAACCAGGAATGAAATCCAGGTTAGTCCTACTGATTGTAATGCAATTTTTGTTTGGGTTTGTTTTGGGTTTTTTTTACTTTATTTTGATGTCTACCTGCCTAAATATTGCAAGATTGCACCGATTCACACCTTAATCCCTTTGCATGATTTTGAAACTTAGGCATGAGTAAAATTATGAAAGTATGGTATGCAGTGAATGAACTTGGGGGAGGTGACACTTGTGTTGTGACTGGGGTGTGGTGTGGCCATCCTGGTTTTGGTTATAATACTGTGACTGCATGGGACACAATGATCTCTCGAGGTCCCTTCCAACCTCTACAGTTCTGTGATCTTGAGAGAGAGTCTGACCACGCTTTGGTCAGTGCTCCAGAACTCAGTTCAGTTTCAAACAGCTGCTGAGATTCTGTTTCATACCGTCCCTTCATTTTGTTGTGTGTCTATAAATACATGAGCTTTCAGAAATAACTTTGCTTTATCTTAAGTTAAAAGCTTAAAAGGTTTATTCTGTGAATTATTTAGGCTTTAGTTCATAANTGAGAGAGAGTCTGACCACGCTTTGGTCAGTGCTCCAGAACTCAGTTCAGTTTCAAACAGCTGCTGAGATTCTGTTTTGTACTGTCCCATCATTTTGTTGTGTCTATAAATACTTGATTCCTCAGAAATAACTTTGCTTTATCTTAAGTTAAAAGCTTAAAAGGTTTATTCTGTGAATTATTTAGGCTTTAGTTCATAAAGATAGTGTTTACGTGGCATCGCTTTGTGTAATGCATCAGGTTTTCTACTCTGCAACATATTTAAAGGCTTGTGGTGTCTGAGGATGCTCTGGTACTCACTGCTTGCCTGTCCAGCTGTACCTTAACTGTATGGAAACTGTCATTGAGTTTTACAGTAATGGGGCTCCCTGTTATAATACAGCTCTGATCTGACCCTGCTCGACTTCTGCCTAAATGTTTCTGATTGAAAATCAGAATTAGGAAAATAACTTCCTCATTCTGGTAGGACATTAGTCTAATAACTGACTTTTGTCATTTTGTGTTTTTCTCTCTTTACCACCCTTTCCCTCAGATTTGTGGATTCTGGTGAGATGTCAGAGTCTTTCCCTTACCGTACCAAAGCTCTGTTTGCATTCGAGGAGATCGACGGAGTAGACGTGTGCTTCTTCGGCATGCACGTGCAGGAGTATGGCTCGGACTGCCCCCCTCCAAATACAAGGTACTCCTGCTTCTGCACCAGCACTGTGTGCACATTCCCTGAACAGTTGCTCTCAAATACAGAAGATTGGGGGATATGTGTCAGTCCTGAGGTACAAATAAGACAGTATAACCGCAGGTGACTTTGAAGGGTAAAACAAACCCCATAATGAAAACATTTGTTTTTTCTATTCTCTATTTAATTTTGCCTCTCAATGTGTATTCTTGCTGCCTAAAAGTCATGCCACCCATTTTTTGCCTTAGAGAACTGTTTACACCATGTTAGGATGCTCAGATGTGCATTAAAATAACGTCATTAACTTCTCCCTGCTCAGTGTGGCTGTAGCTGTGCCTAGTACAAAGCAGGCCTTCAGCCCTCCCTGACTGTGGCTCTCCTGTCGTTGCTCCAGGCGTGTGTACATCTCGTACCTGGACAGCATTCATTTCTTCCGCCCCCGTTGTCTCCGAACTGCAGTTTACCACGAAATCCTCATTGGATATTTGGAGTATGTGAAGAAACTTGGGTAAGTGAGATCTTTGTAAAGAATTTATTTTTTTTTCTTCAGTTTTTGGGTGTTTATCCAGCAGGCTGATGAGCTTTTCACTTGGGGTAGTCTGTCTTACCTTCTGCCCTCTGAGATGTGAGACACATACCTCTTCTGCAGTGGAGAGAGAAATTTGGATTCTGTCTCTGAGGTGGCTTTTCTATTGTCAGGATGCTTTTTATCAGAGGTTCATTCGATGTTTAAGCTTCATTATTGTATTCCACACCCTTTTTTGTCTCTTCTACAAATAGAGGTTATTGTTTCAGCATCTTTGTTAAAAAGAAAAAAAAGAGGGGGAACCCAGAGATCTGAGTTAATTTTAAGATGAAAGTTGAAATGGTTAAGATTCATATTTTCCTTGTGTGTTTAACACAGGTATGTGACAGGCCACATCTGGGCATGTCCCCCAAGTGAAGGAGATGATTACATTTTTCATTGCCACCCGCCTGATCAGAAAATACCCAAACCCAAACGTTTGCAAGAATGGTATAAGAAGATGCTGGATAAGGCATTTGCTGAGAGAATCATTCATGACTACAAGGTTTGTTGCTGTTTATTTGAAGGTAGCTAATACTGCTTCCTAAGATGTTAAATTGTGGTAATGTTGTACAAGGGATTTTATTCTCAGGTAGCACCATCATTTTCTTAGACTTTCTGGAGGTTCTGCCTCAGACTGAAAATTCCTTGGGTTTGGTGTCTGCATGAGGAGCAGTGTGCAAGAGCCTGCCTTCCCATACTTGTCTCTTGCTGCAGCCTACTAGGTGAGGGAGTAGATAGCTTGTTAAGGTTTCAGAAGTTGCTTTCTCCTGGTGATCCTGGAGGATCAGGTGGAGTACTGCTCCACGAGTGTGGAATCAAAAAAAAAAGGCTAATATAGCAGCATTTCCACTTGAAGAGAAGGATGTTTGTAATTTGGGAATATCACACACATACCCAAGGAAGTAAGTTAAAGATGGCAAAGGTACATTCCTTACGTGCTGAAATTGACAAGGGTTTCTTAATGGTAGTGGCAGTGCTAGAAAAACAGTGTTTTGATTGCAAGTGACAGTTACTAAATGTGAGGAACAGAGCTGCATATACTGAGCCTTGTCACCTGATCCAGCACAGCAGAGAGCTACAAAGCCTGTGCCTCCTAGTAAGGTGGTCTTGAAATGAATCAGGAAAAGAGCATTGGCCAGGCTTGTACACGTGTGTTTAATGCAACATGCTTAAAAACCCACCTCAGGAGCAGCTGTGTGAAGTGTCTGTTCCTGCCTGGAATCCCTGTTCCCCTCAGTGGTCCTCTGGGCTTTCTGGCAGGGTGGCCCACCCGTGGCCAGCAAAGGATGCAGGCTGCACACAGCCCCCCTCCCACAGCCAGGCCTGATTTAGTATCCCTGTGGGTTGACTGGTGCATCCAGCGATTCTTCCGCTGCGGTTTCACGGCACGTGTGCTGTACAGCCCAGATGTGTGCATCAGAGTGCTTACACACCTTCAGATTGGGAAGGGGAAGGGGTGGCTGAGACACATTTGCTGTCAGGAGAACAATTCCAGCTCTTGTCCAGGAGCCATGTAGGAAAAGCAAAGTGGAGTGGGCTTCATTTTGAGTTGGTGTAGTTTACAGGGAAGGGTTTGTTCCATTTTCTAGGGGTATCTTAGTCTCCCCCATCATAGCAGACAGAGGCTCAGGACAGCCCTGACAGCTGTCCTTCTAAGATGAAGTGGGGCATGGGGTTGCTACCAGTATCGCCAGGCAAGCTTTTTGAGCTGGGCCCCAAGAAGGAGCCCTGTCAGGAGTGGGCTGTGGGCTGGAAGGTGAGGTGCAGCTCTTGAGTCGGGTGGGATCGTGTCTCTGGTTCTGTCCTAAGTGGTCTTGGATTGTTTATTTGTGGCATTGTGTGCTGATTCTGAACAGGACATATTCAAACAAGCAACAGAGGACAGGCTGACAAGTGCCAAGGAGCTGCCTTACTTTGAAGGTGATTTCTGGCCCAATGTGCTGGAAGAAAGCATTAAGGAGCTGGAGCAAGAGGAGGAGGAAAGGAAGAAGGAAGAAAGCACCGCAGCTAGTGAAACAACAGAGGTGAGTGAACTTCACCTGCTGCATTTGCTTCTGCCTCACAGAGCTGACGATGCTGTCATAAAATAGGGAGTTGGCATCCTAGTAAACCAGAAAAGTCATTCACACCAGATGTTAAATCTGGATTCCTGCTGCTTTTCTGGCTTTCTTGGATAACGAGATGATGGCTTTTTTTGTAACGAGTCGGTTATGTCAGTTCAGCATCTCTCTCCTCAGAAACAGTTGATCTGCTTTTGGATCACATCATGACTGCTACATTTGCTTGCAGTCCTTTGGCTGAGCTTCTGGTTCACACCTTCACATCTCACCTTCGGTATTTCGGTTCTGGAAGATGCTGTGTTCCTCAAAGCTGAATTAAATTTTGCTGTTACTTAAGCAAAGGTACTTGTTGTAGGGGGCTGAAATGGAGAAACACTTACTACAAGCTTTGCATTGGTGTGAAGGGCTGATCCTGGTGGTGGTGTTCTGTTGCCAGTGTTCTCTTTGCCTTTTTTTTAATTATACAAACTACTTTATTGAGGTCCTAGCCAGGATTTCATTATCCCTTTTTATTTCTGTCTTGATTATATCTGTATCCAGATGGCCTTAGCACTTCCATACCGTCCCTTTTACTTGTGATGTACAGTCAGGTATTTTGAAAAGAAATCTAGTAAGAAAATGTGAAGTCCTGACAGATTGAGGTGGAACCAAACCCTGTACCTGGGGAGGGACTGTTCAGCTTAGATGCTGCTACAAGTTGTATCCAGTTTGTACCATGTGTGCTTGATGTGCAGTGACAGACCATCACCCATCCATGCCACTGTGTCAGAAAATTCCTTTGTTAAGCCTCAGCAGCACCCTCAAAGCTGATGGAGTTTATTGCCATGGGTTTTATGGAACTGTAAAGTTCAAAGCTCCCCTTATTCCTTTCAAATGCAGCTTCATACTGAAATACTGCAACAAACACCAGTGTAGAAGTGACTGGAGGACAGGGCTTGGCGTTGAAGTTGGGGGCTGCTCTTGCTAACGGGATCGCTTTCAGGACGTCCTGGTGTGCCTCTGCAGTGAAAACACTGATGGGCACCTCTGCATCTGAGGGGAAACGGGCTTGGAAAAGGCCCAGAGCAGGTGACTGTGAAACTTGTTCTCTCCTAAAGGGAGAGGGTGCAGCTGGGCTGGTAACGTCCCTGTGTTCCCACTGAATGCCATGGGTGTTGCTTGGGGTGGCAGGAGAAGAAAATCTGCACCTGAGTTGCCAAAGATGACATCCAAAACTGTGACAAAAAACATTAAGTGTGGTCTTTTCCACTTAGAGAAAGGAGTGAAGTCAAAAGCATGAGAACTTTGCTTGTGGTGGTGGGATGAGAGATAATGGTCTTCAGCTGCAGGAGGGCAGAGGGAGAGGAGCTGGGGGAGCACAAATCCTTCCCAGGGAGGGGGGAGGCCCTGGATCCCTGGCAGGGTTCAAGGCCAGGTTGGATGGGGCTTGGGGCACCCCGGGCTGGTGGGGGGTGTCCCTGCCCATGGCAGGAGTGGGACTGGAGAGGCTTTGAGGTCCCTTCCCAGCCAAACCAGTCTGGGATCCCTCCAGTGCAGTCACCTAAACTTGTGTCACTTTGTGGAGGAAGCAGTCGGGATCTCCGCATGTAGCAGCGTTTGATGAACCTTTGTGAATTGCCTTGTACAGAGCTGGGGCAGAATGTGTCTGTCTCTTCTTAAATTCCTGAGCTTAAACTTTGTGTATGGGGAGAGAGAGCTCCTTAAAAGTCAATGTGCTGTATTAGATAGTGTCTACAGAGGTGGCAGATATTCACAAGTTCTTGAAGCAGGTTCTACAGGGACACAACTGGATAAGATGCCACCGGCATCTCTGGCAATTCCAGCTGAATCTGTTCAGCACTATCAAAACAAAGTTGTACACAAACAGTCTTACATTCTGGGATAGACAACTTTGTACAACTGACCACACTTTAACCTTTTAAAGGTGGCATAGAAGGAAAACTTGGAACTATATGGCCAGCAAAGGTCCATCTACTGTTCCTTCTGGTGTCTCGGACTTAAAATCCCCGTTGGTGTGCTAGAACGTGTGAGCAGAGGTGGACATACCCGAACCCCAGCAGCGGGGTCAGGGATTCAGGGAAGGGAAGTCATGTTGGGGAGCACAGGGAAGCTCGTTTCTGTGTACCTTCAATCACCTAGAGCTCAGTCTGGTTTCCCATAAATAGTGTCATTTTAGTTTGCAAACAGGCTTGCTCAGAAACTCAGTAAAAACAGGGGGGAGACAGGGAATTCCTGCCGAAGTGGAGCTGGTGGAAGGGAGTGATGGCAGCAGTCTGTAAACAGGCTTGCTTTCTTCAGCCAGAGTATGTTTGTCTTGTTGTGAAGCTTTCATGAAACTCTGTTGCCTCTGTGTGTACATACCAGAATATTTAATTGCTTATTGTCAATATTAAGATAAGCAAGTCTCTGGCTTTAAGGGGATTTTTAACGAGTAGCGAGCTCCCTGCTGCAGGCTTGGGCTTTTCTTTTTCAAGGACATGAGAAGTCTAAAAGTTATTTCTGTTTTCACAGGTCATCTAAATAGCATCATCTGCTATTTTTTACTCTTGTTATTTGCATCCAGTGTTCAGTATATGGTTGCTGTGGTCTGTGTGTCACTTAGACACAAGTGAAGGTTTGGGGGATTTTCTTGAATTTCAGCAGCAAGTCTCAGGGTGGAGAACAGCACACTGCAGGAGTTTGAAATCCTGCATGTCCTTACTTGTGTACTAGCCCTGAATTTGCTCAGTAAAACCCAACAAAAACCATTAGATGAAAGCTTGAGCAAGTATGTGACACCCCAAACGCACAGCAAAGCAAAATACTGCACTTCTGGAATTATTTATTTTTTAGCCCATTTCATTTGTAACTCATTGTATCATCAGACACCCGTCAGCTCTGCGTGCAGCGCAGCCAGTGGCAGCTGCACTGTGCAGCGTCTCAGAAGGGAAAAACCCAAGTGTAACATAAAAATTACTTAATGAATACACGTACTTCGACTCTCTATTTTTAAACAGCCTTTGAGTTTGTTTGCCTGCTGGTTTGGCTCCTGTTTTTTCCTGGAAGATGGGATATATTTAACGTGGTATGGCTGCCGTGCCGGCATTGGATCAAAGTTCTGGGAGTGACAGCAGAGGTGTCTGGCTTCGGGCTGCGGCGAGCGGCTGAGCTCTGTGACGCGTAACCCCCTCCCTCTGTGTGTGTTGCAGGGAAGCCAGGGCGACAGCAAAAACGCCAAGAAGAAGAACAACAAAAAAACCAACAAGAATAAGAGCAGCATCAGCAGAGCTAACAAAAAGAAACCCAGCATGCCAAATGTGTCCAATGATCTGTCTCAGAAGCTGTATGCCACCATGGAGAAGCATAAAGAGGTACTGTTAGAATACACTGGGTGAAGAGAAGGTTTTTATTCCTGTAAATCCAGGCAGGATGATGGCACTGGAAAATCAGGAGTGAAGCTTGTGATTGCACTAGAATTCTTACTGTTGTGTAACAACATATTGGAAGAGATTAGCCTAAACTGAGTTAATTGGATAACATTTGTAGCACACTGCTGCTGCAAGGAGCACAAGCTTTTCCCTGCAAGCTTACCTAACCTCATCGATCTTGTTCTTTTTCCTTATTTATCTGCAGGTCTTCTTTGTGATTCATTTACATGCTGGGCCTGTAATTAACACTTTGCCTCCCATTGTGGACCCTGATCCGTTACTTAGCTGTGACTTGATGGACGGGCGAGATGCTTTCCTCACCTTAGCCAGAGACAAGCACTGGGAGTTCTCGTCGCTACGCCGGTCCAAGTGGTCCACGCTCTGCATGCTGGTAGAACTGCACACTCAAGGGCAGGATCGCTTTGTCTACACGTGCAATGAGTGCAAGCATCATGTGGAAACAAGGTGGCATTGCACTGTCTGTGAGGTACGTGTATACCCCCAGAGGCTTCTGCTGTGCTCTTGCCCAACAGCCAAACTTGACTTTTATTTTTTACATTGCCCAAAGTTCCTCCAAATTAAGCTTGTCCTGATGAGAGGGCTGCTAAGCCTTGAGGGAAGGTGACTACTGCAGTGGGTACCTCTTCTGGAATGAATGCCAGTTAGTTTCTTGATGTAGAAAGCACCAATACTCTGGAATGGCTACTGCCACGGCACTTGCTCCTCCGCACTGACAAGTTTTTGCCTTAAAACCAAAGAATTTTGGGACTGGGTGGTAGGGTGTGACTGCACCAGAGTAGTCTGGATCCTTGGAATGTGAGTTCATCTGCATTAAACAGATGCTCACAAGAGAAGTCAGTGTGTCTTTCCATGAGGAAGCTTTCATTCTGGTTTGGACTTTAATAAGTTGTCTTTAATAAGTGCAGCCTGGTTTTCACACTACCAAGTTATTGCCATATTGGTGGTGGAAGAATCTTAATCCCTCTAAGGAAAGCATTGAACAGGGCCTCTTCCTGAGGCGAGGCTGCGGGAGCCGGATCGTACGCCTGGGGAGTTAGGTGATAGCTGGAGGCATGGCCTTCACGCTGCTGCTGATGGGAGGCTGTGCCCTTCCTCTTGGGCAGAGCAGATGGGGCAGCGAAACATGGGGGGGGAGCAGGTTTTCAGAGTCCTAGCATGAAGTGTCTGTCCTAGAGCAACAGCAGCAAGTGCTTCAAGGGCAGCTTCAGAGATTTAAAAATTGCCCGTTGGCAGTTGTCAGTCGTCAGTTCCACCGAGTGAGCTACACGGAGAGCGGCGCCGCTCGGGCAGCAGTGGTAGGTTTGTCTGGCTCTCAGGGCTTTGCCCTCCTGTAGGTGCCCCACTAGATGTTGCAGAAAAGGAAACGGTTCCTGTAGTCAAAAGGGAAAACTGCAGATCCCCAGATCCTGCCAGACTCATGTACTAAAGCATAGGCCCAGCTGCAGCCCCAGTGTCGGTGTCCCCTGCTGTGGCTGGGACCGGTGGCTGCAGGCGGTGACGCGGCTGCGCGGCTGGCACGGTCAGTGCCGGGCAGACAACTCACGTCCGGTTTCCTTTGCTTTCAGGACTATGACCTCTGTATTAACTGCTACAACACTAAGAGCCACGACCACAAGATGGTGAAGTGGGGCCTGGGCCTGGATGACGAGAGCAACAGCCAAGGAGAGCAGCAGTCCAAGAGCCCCCAGGAGTCGCGACGGCTGAGCATCCAGCGCTGCATTCAGTCCCTTGTCCACGCCTGCCAGTGCCGCAACGCCAACTGCTCGCTGCCATCCTGCCAGAAGATGAAACGGGTTGTCCAGCACACCAAGGGCTGCAAGCGCAAGACCAACGGTGGCTGTCCCGTGTGCAAACAGCTCATAGCTCTTTGCTGCTACCATGCCAAACACTGCCAAGAGAACAAATGCCCCGTGCCATTCTGTCTCAATATCAAACACAAGCTTCGACAGCAGCAGATCCAGCACCGCCTGCAGCAGGCTCAGCTCATGCGCAGAAGGATGGCGACCATGAACACCCGCAACGTGCCTCAGCAAAGTTTGCCTTCTCCTACCTCAGCGACGCCTGGAACCCCGACGCAGCAGCCAAGTACACCGCAAACGCCGCAGCCGCCTCCCCAGCCCCAGCCTTCCCCTGTAAATATGTCACCGGCTGGCTTTCCCAGTGTGTCGAGAACTCAGCCCCCGACTACTGTTTCAACAGGGAAACCTGCAAACCCGGTTTCCGCGCCTCCGCCTCCGGCTCAGCCTCCGCCGGCGGCCGCGGTGGAAGCGGCTCGGCAGATCGAGAGAGAAGCTGCCCAGCAGCAGCAGCAGCTCTACAGGGTCAACAACATTAACAATGGTTTGCCTCCTGGTCGCCCGGGACTAGTGAACCCGACGGTGGGTTCAGTGAACCAGATGCAGCAAGTCAGCATGAATGTACCCCGGCCCAGCCCGGTGAGCGGCCCCGTCATGTCCAACATGCAGCCGGGGCAGTGGCAGTCGCCTCCGATGCCGCAGCAGCAACCGATGCAGCCGGGAATGGCAAGACCGGTTATGCCCATGGCGACGCCGCAGGCGGTGGCTGGGCCAAGGATGCCGGGCGTGCAGCAGCCGCCACGGAGCATCCCCCCGAATGCACTTCAGGACCTATTGAGGACCCTGAAATCGCCAAGCTCTCCGCAGCAGCAGCAGCAGGTTCTCAATATCCTTAAATCCAACCCGCAGCTCATGGCAGCTTTCATAAAGCAGAGAACGGCCAAATACGTGGCTAACCAGCCCGGGATGCAGCCGCAGGCGGGCATACAGCCCCAGCCCGGGATGCAGCAGCCGCAGACCGGCATGCAGCAGCCGGGCATGCACGCTCAAGCCGGGTTGCAGAACATGAACGCGATGCAAGCAGGAGTGCAGAGACCCAGTGTCCCTCCCCAGCAGCAAGGGATAGGAGCCATGAACCCCCAGGGACAAGCGATAAACATCATGAACCCCGGCCACAACCCTGGCATGGCAAACATGAGCCCACAGTACAGAGAAATCCTGAGGCGGCAGCTGCTGCAGCAGCAGCAGCAACAGCAGCAACAGCAGCAAGGAGGGGCTGGCATGGCAGGAGGGATGGCAGGACACAACCAGTTCCAGCAGCCGCAAGGACCTGGAGGTTACCCTCAAGCCATGCAGCAGCAGCGGATGCAGCAGCATCTGTCCATACAGGGGGGTTCCATGGGACAGATGGCTCAGATGGGGCAGCTGAACCAGATGGGCCAGCCCGGCCTGGGGGCCGACGGCACCCCCAACATCCAGCAAGCCCTGCAGCAGCGCATCCTGCAGCAGCAGCAGATGAAGCAGCAGATAGGGTCCCCCGGGCAGCCGAACCCCATGAGCCCACAGCAGCACATGCTCTCAGGACAACCGCAGGCGTCTCATCTCCCGGGCCAGCAGATCGCCACCTCCCTCAGCAACCAGGTGCGGTCCCCAGCACCTGTTCAGTCTCCCCGCCCCCAGTCCCAGCCGCCACATTCCAGCCCGTCACCCAGGATACAGCCCCAACCGTCACCTCACCACGTCTCTCCCCAGACTGGCTCCCCTCACCCAGGACTCGCAGTCACTATGGCTAGCTCCATGGATCAGGGACACTTGGGCAACCCAGAACAGAGTGCAATGCTTCCACAACTCAACACCCCCAGCAGGAGCGCGTTGTCTAACGAGCTGTCTCTGGTCGGGGACACCACCGGGGACACATTAGAAAAATTTGTGGAGGGTTTGTAGCATTATGGGAGCATCATTTTTTTTTTTTTTTTTTGTTTGTTTTTTCCTTTCGTGTTCTTGGAACGTTTTGTACTGATAATTCAGACATCTGGGTGGTTTTGGAGCCTAGATGGAACTGCTGCTTCCGACACATGGAAGAATGAATTGCTGTTTAAAAAAAAAAAAAAAAAAAAAAAAAAAAAAAAATAAAAAAAAAAATTTTTTTTT
>VXBZ01003297.1:212953-234827 GCA_013399135.1 Heliornis fulica
GACGGAGGAAATGTGACGAACAGGGTCACTGTCGGGGCCAGACTGTCACGGCTGTTGTGCCCTTCAGCGGCGCTTCGGTGCTCCCGGGCAGCTCGGCTCTTCCCCCACGGAGACCTCCAGTCGCCCGTTAATGTCCGTGTCCGAGAGAAGCCACGTGCTGCCGTCGGGCTCGTCGTACCCCTCGAACCGGGGTTATGTCATCCCTTAACCCGTCATTGAGGTCGTTCAGTGGGGAAGTCGAGTGTCAGCTGGGTGGGGTGGAAACAGGGAGGAGCGGGAGTGTCCTTTCCCTTGCAAGGGGACAGAGATCCCTGGCTGGGGGACAGCCGCCCCCTCCCCTCGACCGCACAGAGTTGGCAGCGCTTTGTCTTGGCTGTTGCGATGCCGAAGGCTGCAGCTGGTGCAGAGCTTTCGGGGATGTGTGGGTGCGAGAGGCTCAGTTAGGGACGCTTCTCCCCAGATCCGTGCGGGATTCGCACGTGTCCCGGGGGTTGGTTGGGTTTGGGAATCCGACACCTGGAATTGAAGGAGCCCCTGAGCCTGAGGGTCCTTCCCTTCTCCAGTGTGTTCTCCTCTGCAAGGCCCCTCTCTGGTCAGACACACAGGATCACTTGGGGGTCCCAGAGTTCCCAGAGAGGTCTGTGACTGTGGTAGAGCTCAGCCTTTGATCAGCTCCACATAAAAAAGACCTGATTTGTCCCAGCATGTCGCAGGCCTCAACTGGGACAAAAGCCACCCTTTTTTTGTGCCTTAGTCTGAAGAGTTTGTTTTCTGGGCTCCTCCCCCATGTCAGTTTACCCTTTAACTCAGCAGATACTTTCTTGGTAGCTTCCGTGCACCCATAAGGGTGGGTTTATCCCCAGAATCTCCCTGCAGGGCAGGCCAGGGCTCTGCAGAGCTGAGAGGTCTGAAGAAGCCACAGCTTGCAGTTACCGAGCCCGTCTCTGCCTGGCACTTGTCAGGCTCTTAATTAAGGACAATCAGACCAAACATTACACAAATCCAGAAATAACCTCTGAGCTGATTGGTGGTGATTTATTGTCGAGCTTTAAAGGCAGGAAGACAAAAAAAGCCCATCATAAATCATAAGCAGTTGTGGTTTCTAGAGTCAGTGTTCATGGGATCTGGGGTGACCTGTCTGCTGCATCGCTGCCGGGAAGCAGGGACAGAAGTGGCCTTGAGGTCAGCACTGAGCTGCTTCTCCTTCAGATCCCAGATTCAGGGACGGAGCAGCATTCCCTCTCTTTTATTTTTGCTGGTCAGGAAATGTGCCTGTAAGTACAAGTGTGGGTTTTCCAGGTGGGCCTACACCACCTAGCATAAAATGAGCACGAAATACGTAAACCCTGTGCAAATGCACATGTAAAACAGGTGAACCTGGGCTGCCTTAGGCCCTGCTTCTCGGAAGCTCGACAGCTGCACAGCGAGTTCCCGCTGCTCTTGCTTCAGTCACCCAGGCTGTTCCCTTTGCTGGTGTCTGGGATGAGCCCACTGCAGCAGTCGAAAGATAAAGAATGCGTCCTGCGATAATGCGGCAGAGCTGGTTGTGACGCAGAGAGCGAGCAGTTCTGTGTGTAGGAGGTGTTCAGATGCATTAAGAACTATTTGTGGGCTCTTTTCTTTGAGGGCAGAATGACTGGGAAGTCATTCAGGCTTCTGGCTGGAGAAGTGCATCTTGATTCAGGGCTTTGTGTGAGGAGGAGGAGGAGGAGGAGGAGGAGGAGGAGGAGGAGGAGGAGGAGGAGGAGGAGGAGGAGGAATGAGGGCTGCAGCCTCTTTGAGCAGCTCTCAGGGATGAGGTGCAGGACCCAGAAGCACTGTTAAAGCTCAGGGATCCACAGTTGCATGATCTGGAGTGAGTGAGCCCAGCCTGATGATCTGGAGCAGCAAGACTTGTTCTGGATGACCATGCTGGCCACAGTACCTGTTGCAGTGGGCAGGAGGTTTGCAGAGCTGAGACCTCCCAAGATGAGCTGGAGGACAACGAGGGGTGTTGATGAAAGTTGGGATGCTGTTCAGTCAGGGGCCATGACAAGGAAGAAGGTTCAGGAGGGAGCTGGGCTCTCCCAGCATGTGGGCTGGACTGGAGGGCAGTGGATGGCCCAAGAGGTCACAGGTGCACTGCAGGGACTGGCAGTGCCAGCAGCCCTCAGTTCCATCTCTGGGGGCTTTGTGCCCATCTGTTTATAAAGAGCGTGCCTTGAAAACGTGCCTCTTGCAGCCTGGGCTGTGGGTTTGTCTCTCCTTGACAAACCAGTGAGTGAGTCCTAAGGAAAGCTTGGGCTGATGGTCACTTCCAGCCACTTCCATTGTCTGCCTGGACTCTGCTCTCTCTCCCCTGTCCATCCCACCAGTACCAGTCCCATTGTTCCCGTTCACTGTGGGGCAGGGGAAAGCCAAGTTGCCGCCAGCCCTTAGCGCATCTTCAGATCACAGCATCCCGAGGTGGGAGGGACCTTCAGCTCCTCAGCTCCAACCTATCTACAGCCTCCAGGCTCTGCCTCGGGCACAGGCACCTGGCTTTGGCCAGAGCCCCCATGTGCCCTCAGTGGCAGCGGTGCTGGCGCTGGGTTATCCCCCAGCAGAGAAAAGACTCCACGACTTGCTGGGTGCAGTGGGTGAAGGGGGAGAATTGGGGATCCCAGTCCTTCCCGGGGCTCATGCCCTTTCCCGACCTGTCTCCTTTCCCTGCCGGTCGCTCTGCTGCTGCTTTGCCGGCGGCTGTAGTTGAGGTGGTCCCGTTGTTTCAGCTTGGCCAGGTAGGAGCAATGAAAGCTGCCAACTGCCTCTTCCTCACGGGTTAATTCATTGTGAAAGCTGCTAATTGTCTTCTGGCTAGAGTTCTGGTTCAGAAGAGAAGGTCTGAAGTGGCAGCATCCCCCTCTGAGGCAGTGGAGGCAGCGCTGGGAGGAAATGGCGGGTGCTCCATTGCAAAGGAGCTTCAGCCTCACTCAGGCAGCAGCGTAACCCCCGGGGAACTGCTTCAGTGGGACCTTTAATGAGTGCAGCTATTGCTGCTGGTGACTGATACTGAGATACCTGGAATTGTGTCTCCTAGCAAAAGGAGCAGCATGTCTCCAAAGACAAACAGTCCATCGTTGGAGCCTCCGTCACAGCCTTCCTGCCACCAGCGTTTCTGCCGTCCGGACGTACAGCACGCAGACAGCAGAGACCAAGGAGGAAGAGCCCCTGCACACCATCATCAGCAACACAGAGAACGTGCAAGGTGAGCACTTGTGGGGTTGCTCTTGGGGTGCAGGCAGTGTCTGGGTGCAGCTGTGAGGCTGAGAGCTCTGTGGTGGTGTTTCTGCTCCCAGAGGTGTCGCTCATCTCATCCCAGCTGGCTGAGCACCGCTGGAATCTGAACGGCACCATCACCTCCCCAGAAGTGGAACATGTGAATCAGGGTGACCTTTACAGTGGGAAGAGGCCAGCGAGACCATGGGAAGAAGTAGCATCTTTAGACTCTGGTCACACAGATATATAGAGGCTCCACAGGCACTAGAATTTGCCTAAAAAGAGACTTTTTGTCCCAGAAGCAAACTGTGCCTGCCCAGGTCATTGCTGTGGATTGTGGAGGTCTAATGCTGCTGTAAAGCTTTTAGATAGAATGAATTGCTTTGCACAGCTCCAGGGAGAGGTGCTGTGAAGGAAAGTCACGTGGGTTTTTCCAGCACAGAAATAGCATCTTTACTCCGTGCTCCTGTGGTTGTTCTGGCAGGACCTTTTATGATTGGCAGGCTCTGAAGCCCACAGTGGGGGTGATGCACCGCTCCCTTTGCTGTCCACACCCCGACTTTCGCCCCTGTCACTGGGGAATGCAGGTCCTCACCAGCAAGGCATGGCAGAGGTGCTCTGGGATCTCTGGCTTAGCCCCATGTTGCTTCAGGGCTCTCTCATGCCTCTGGCAGGAGAAATGCTGTTTTCCAAAGGCCAAGGATGGGCTTTGAGCTGAGATGTTGTGCAGTGTTATTCTTTCTGAGGAAACCTCTCTTTCTGGTGGCTCTACTTGTGCGCTCGCGTACTGGTGACTCTACAGCCCAGACACAGTGACCAGGGTGCAGGTACTGTGGGTTTCACTGACTTGAGGTTTGTGTGAGGGGAGTTGAGGTGCAGAGGCCAAGTGTCTGCTCAGCAAAGGGCGCTGCCTCAGAGGGGTGTGTGAACAACACCGTCGTTGTCATCGTGTTGGAGGCCGCAGCTGCCTGGGTCCCGTCCTGCTTCAGGCTGTCACTCCAGCACAGCTGGAGCATGTAGTGAGACTGCTGGTTTGCCTTCCTTCCCAGGAGGATCCTGGTGAAGTGCCTTAAAGGGGTGTGTGTGATTCTATTCTAGGTGCAGCCTCTAAACATGAGTTTCAGGCTGAAACGAAGAAACTGCTGGACATCGTTGCCTGCTCCTTGTACTCAGAGAAGGAGGTAAGGCACCTGCTGGTGGATTCTCTCGTGGCAGAGCCCTGTCTCTGCCCCAGAACACTTGAGCTGGGAGAGTACCAGCTATTGGAGAGGGTCCAGAGGAGGCAGCGAGGATGGGGAAGGGTCTGGAGGGGAAGCCTTACGAGGAGAGGCTGAAGGCCCTGGGGTTGTTGAGCCTGGAGAAGAGGAGGCTGAGGGGAGACCTCATGGTGGTCGGGGGCTTCCTGACGAGGGGCAGCGAAGGGGCAGGCGCCATCTCCTCTCTGTGGGGACCAGGGACAGAACCCGAGAAAACGGCATGAAGCTGTGACAGGGGTGTGTCAGGCTGGGTGTCAGGAAGAGGTTCTGTCCTGAGAGGGGGTTGGGCACTGGGACAGGCTCCCCAGGGAAGTTGTCCCAGCACCCAGCTGGACTGAGGTCAAGAAGCATCTGGACGATGCGCTCAGTCCCCTGCTCTGACTTGGCTGGTCCTGTGTGGAGCCAGGAGCTGGACTCGATGGTCCTGATGGGTGCTACCAGCTCAGGAGATGCTATGAACACCAGCTATTTCCCAGCAAGTCCTGTGCTGTTGACATGCCACACTGCCTCGAGTGAAGTCACCCTGAGACACCTGGAAAATGTGTTTGCAAAACAGCTTGTAGGCATGGCCAGGTGACTGTGAGCCTCAGAGCCTCTGAGCTGGTGTTGAGCTCAAACTGCTCTCCTGGCAGATAACAAGGAAACACAGTTTTTTTCCTAACGAGCTTGGGATTACTTTGTGAGTAGGTGATGAGTTCCCAGGTCTCTGGGGATCCCAGGCTGTGGTGCCAGGCTGTGTCTCGTCCCCAGGTATTTATCCGGGAGCTGATCTCCAACGGCAGTGACGCGCTGGAGAAACTGCGTCATCGGCTGATGGCAGAAGGGAAGGCCTTGCCAGAGATGGAGATCCATCTGCAGACAGACAGTGGAAAGGGAACCATCACGATCCAGGTACCTCCTTTGGTAACAGGAGAGCGTTGCCCTCTGCTGCTCTCTTCCCTGGCCTTTGATGTGAAGGATCAGGGGAAGCTGAGTGGCAGCGCGGTCCTATGGATTCCTGAGCCTGCATGAAGAAGTGTTCTGTCCTCAGCTGGACTCCAGCTCAGCAGATTGTAACCTCAGGATCTGATGAGAAACCACCAACTTATCTGCTCCCCACTCGTCCCCACAGGAAGATTTGCTTCTTCCTGCCCCCCATTAGAACCAACCAGGAGCTTTTCTCACAGTTCCTTTTCTGATGCACTTCTTGGGTTATGTGCAGGTTTCTCACTAGGGGAAAAGTTGGGAGTCTGCCTTCATTGTGACCTTTTGGGAAGGTCACCTCCATGCCTGCTACCTGTCAGACCTTCCCTCTCACCTCAGTCGCTGGGGGTGGTGAGAAGAACCTCCCATTGCTGATTATCTCCTTCTGTGGGGGAACAGGCCAAGTCTGGCTGATGCTGAGGCTCTGCCCTGACATTGGGGTGGGACTCTTGGTTGTCTGTACTCCTTCCTGCAGCCTTGGCTTTGCTTGTTCCTTACTGGTGGCAGCAGGAGGGAGCGGTTGGTGTGAGCTAGCTGACCTGCGGGTCTCAGTATGGTGAGGGAAGGTCCTTCTCTCTGTATGTAGCTTCTGTCTGTGGCTCTTGCCTGGAGGGTCAGTTTTGGTGTTTCCTTGGCAAAGTTCTTAATGCAAAGGTGTTGAACTGGTAACCTTCCTCATGGACCAGTGTCAGCTGTGAGAGTGGAGCTGTGGGCTCATCTGGGGGACGCGGGGCACACAGAGCACATGGTCTGGTATTCCTCACGTGCTGACAGAGGCAGCTCGATGATTTCATACTCGTGTTTCTCTGCAGAACAGGCAGCTGCGGTTGCCATGGGGAAGTTGGTGATTGTCAGTGGGCAACACGATCGGGAACCCAAAGCTTCTCAGCCCAGCCTGGCTGTTCCTGTGGCACCCAGCTGCTGTGTTTATCTGACTGCTGTGCAACACCAGTTCTTTGATGAGCTCTCGTTGAGCCCCAGGTAGGCTGTGAGCCCGGTCCTTCCCGTCGGAGATCACAGCGTACGCCGTAGCTCTGAGCCCATCGAGACATCGTCACAGCTCTCTGTGGAAGCTGTCCCCTTCCCCAGCTGTTTGACTGAGACCTGTTGCCCCCTCAGACGGGTGTCTCTGACGTCACGCCCAATTTGTGGTTTTATAGCCCCCTACCTGGCTGCCGGCGCGTCTCCAGTGCGACGAAGTGAACCTTAACTGGGAAGCTCTTGGCGGCGGCAGCGCTGCACTCCGAGAGTGACTCCAATCTCTTGTAATAGGCTCGTCTTAGCGGTGCCCAAAGCTCCTTACCTCCATGGAGGGGTTATTTATAACCGTGCGGAGAACCGCCTGCCTGTAACAGTTCCTTTGAACAAGCCTTGCTCAGAGCGTTTCCCTACCTTTGGGGAAGGTGAAGGGACAGAAGAAACCTGCAAGGGTTGATGCAGAGACAGACCTGCCCCTTAGGAGCCCTTTTGTTTTCTGTACTCGCTGGGCACCACTAAAACCAGGAGCAGCAGGTCCCTGTGTGTGATCTGTAGCAATGGTCGCACCAGGTTTTTTTTTTCTAGAAGGGTCCTGTTGTCTCACTGACCTCCAGGACCTTGTTCTCAGATCGTCATGCTGCTCTTGGCCCCTGGATCTGTCCCCTTGCAGACCTGGTAGTGTCTCCTCATGTAGGCAGGTCTGTAATGTGGGATGCCCGCTGTTGCAGACACGTTCCTGGGGGGTGATGCCTCGCTCCGGTAAAGCACTGCGTTCATCTCGGTGTAGTGGCTGTGGTTCTGCAGCTTCTCTGCCAGGACTGGATTCCAGCTGTAGGCATAGCAAGAGTGAGCAGCTTAACCTGATGCCCTCATTCAGGCATGTCCTACCTAAGCGTTGCCAAGCGCTCTGTGTGTTAGGAAGGAAACATTCACTGTCTAGTCCACTCAGTTGCACCACCTCGGTTCCTTCTCCAAAGTCTTGTTGCTTTAGCAGATCCCCCAGTTTCCTCCAGCCCTTTGAAAGCTGCCTTGTCATATTTCTAGGACAGCTCCATCTGGTAGCAGCCACCAATTGCAAGGTCAGATCTCTTTGGAAAATCCACTTGAGAATGTTACAGGGATGTTTTCAAAGAGGACAGAGCTGCAGGGTCTGCAGCACTGAGGCTTTGCGGATGTGGTTTTGGACCTTTTGAGGTGGGAACAGAAAACCCCACAGACCCCAAAGCCCCAGAGCACAGAGCTCTCCTTCAGCACCTGCACCAGGTTGTCTGGGTGGCTGGTGGTGTTGGTACGTGGCCCTGCAGTCTGGAGGTAACCCCGTGTTTGTGTGAGCTCTCAGCATGGACCTGGCTCGTTCCGGTGCGTAGGGCTAGGACAGTGCTAGGACAGCACTAGGACAGTGCTAGGACAGCGCTAGGACAGCGCTGGCTGGTTGACGTTGTCTGCAGAGCCGATTGCTGCTGCATGAGGGAGCGTGAGTGAGCACGGGCGAGCAGCATCCTTGCTGCCAGAGCTTGGGCTGCTCAGTTCTCCTCACAGGGCTTTCTTCTCACTGGTGCAGGCATCCGAAATTGGTGTCTGTGAAGCAGCAAAATAACAAGTTTGCTGTGTTTGGGAGGAGTTAAAATGACTGCAAACTCTGCTCCTCCCTGTATCGCTGAGCAGATCGCTCCTGGCTCAGGAGCTATAAACAGCCTGCAGCAATGACTGGGCTGTCCAGAGGCTCCAGCGAGGAACTGAGATGTTTGTCCTTCAGCAGTTCAATGCAGATACACCCACATGTCCAGCAAAGCTTGGTGTGGGTGGGGAGCCTGCATGCCCACGCTGTGGCAGGGTCAGGGTTACATCCTTAGCTGTGTGCAGCACCCCAGCTTCCAGCTGCCACTTGGAGTTGGGGGAGCAGGGCAGCGGGAGATGGGCAGTAACGCAGCTGTCTGGACCTGGACAAGCCTTACGTGGAATTAAGCTTGCAGAAACATGCTACAGATGGTGGGGGTGGGTTAGGGCTTCCAGTTGTTGCATCTTCTAACAAAGAAGCTAGGGAACCAGAAATATGAACACATCCCAAATCGCCTGTGGTCTAAGGAAGGGAGTGCAGAGTCTTTTCTGCCCTTTCACGCCAGAATTAGAGCGCGTCACGCTGAAAAGCAGCCGTTTGAAGCGGATCAGAGGGGGTACATCTCTGAACATGGGGCATCAGGAGCTGCATGGGTGAGGCTGAGCAGTGCTCAGCGTTGTTGGCAGTAAGGTTAGCACAGGGTATTGGAAAGAAAAGCTCAGGTGCTCTGCGCGGGGCAGCTTCCATGGCTGTGTGCATGGGGGTCTGTGCCTCTTCTGGCTGCCGCTGCCCTCTCGGTTCTAACCCAGAGCGCTGCTCCAGGGCAGCTGCCCTCTGCTCTTGTGAATTTTAGGTCTCTCAAAGCAAGGAGTTGAAATAATGGGGGACACACACTTGCCAATCGACCTTTTGGGATTTTCTCAGCGGTGAAAGCAGCGTGTCCTTACTTTATCACGTGGTCAGTGTTCTTCTGACGCCCTGTTGAGGTTTCACACAGAAACAAGTGTTTCAAGGGTTCATCTTGCAGCTCAGCAAAATGAAAGGCACATCAGACGTGTACCTCTAACTGGCCAGAGCAAAGGCATCAGCTGATGGTTAGCTCATGGATCATTTGGTGTAACAAGGCTCTGTAGCACCTTAAATTGGACTTGGGCAATGAGCCAAGACGTTACATTACCTATGTTCTTGCTTACCAGCTAAACTGAGCATCTTGTTGGTTTAAACTAGATTTGTTGCTGTAATTATACACGGTTTGGGTTTGCTTTACCAAGAAGTCTGGTACAAACACAAGAGCTGTGCACTGGCTGATGCAACAGACAGACAGGCAGTGGGGCCAGAGGTGTTCATTTACCCCTTGGCCAAGAAAAATGAAGGTCCCGCAAAGCTGCAGAGCAACACAGCCCATCTGGTGGTGGGAGCCCTGAGGTGAGGGTCTGCACGCCCGGCCCTTATCCAGCTGTCGTTACACAGAGCAGTTCCTGTTTGCAGACATCCAGCACCTGCACCACAAAGGTTAGAACAAGTGCTGGGAAAGCACAAAGGCCATGAGCAGTTCCCTGGCAGGCTTGGTACCTGGGAGGTCTCCACACACAGAGAAGGGGTAAAAATCAGTGTTTGGCTGCTGTCTCTTTAGGGGAGATGTTAGTTTAGATGTGCAGTTCAGTGACTGTGGCCGTAGTGCTGTTCACAGACCGTCGGAAGATGGGGTGCCGGTCTGTAGCCTGTTGTGTTGCCTTGCAGAGGAACAGGGTTCAGGTGGAGGTTGTTTACTCTGCACCCTAAGAAGTCCCAGAAGGGAAATTCAACCAGGTGAGTTGATTGTTGTTCTGCTGAGCAACAACAATTAACCTTTGAGGTGTCAGTGTGTTGAGCTGTGCTCCATGGTGTATGGTGGTTGGTTTCTCCAAGCTGTGGAGCAGCATTTGGCTCTTCAACCCCTGAGCACCACCCTCACACCTTGCAATTTGTGAAGCCTGTGTACGATTTGCTCCATGCTTCTCCACATAGCTCCGCTGTAGCTGCTTCCAGCCTGATAAAACTCCTTGTAGACTGATGGGAGTGAGACCGAGTAGTCTGCGTGGCGAGAAGAGTTGTAGTTGCTGTGTTTACAGTGGCCGATGGCGGGTGGCAGTTGTCTGCAGAGGGCTGTGCGATGCCATGGTGGCTCCTGGCGAAGATGCCTGGAGGCCGAGCAGCAGCCTGCGCGGCGCAGAGCCACGTGTGGTGCAAGTCCCGCCAGCCCCTTCGTGGGATCGCACAGAGCCAGCGCGGCCAATGCTTGCGCCCGCCCGCGGGCAGGTTCCTGTCGCTGAAGAGGGCCTGCTCTGCAGAGCCCAGCTCCAGCTCGACGCCGCAACTTTCTTCCCGTTCCCCGGAGCAGCACCATCTGGTGAAGGCAGCCGGGCAGCGCAGTGCCAAGGCCAGACTGCAGGGTTTGAATCTCGGTGGCGTTTTCATCGTAAGCCGGCCAGGTGTTTTCCTGCAGTCGAGAATGTCGGCTGTGCCGGGATCTTCGGGCGGCCACCCGAAGGGACGCCTTTCGCTTTCCCCGCTGCCGGCTCGGCGCTGTGAGGGAGCAGCCCCATCTGAGCCACACTGTCTTTGTTGAGATTCGTCCTCATCGGAGCAGTCTCCAGGAATTGTCATTAAGCACGTTGCAGTAAGCTTGGCAGGGAATTTGGAATTCAATAGCCCAATAGATTTATGGGGTAGGGTTAATTTATTTTCTCTTAACATGCTGGAATTTGGGAGTGACGTGCTGTGCTATAAATAGGAGTGGATCAGAGGAGTTAAGAGTTCCGTTCAGAGTCTGGCTTGAGCAAAACCTGAACCAGATGCTGAAAACTTTTCTTTCTGGCTTTTCTTCCCTGGGGGAAGGGACCATGTCAGATTCCTGAGCTTTTGCCATACACTGTTTGTTTTTGCTGGCTTTTCATCTCCTGCTGTTGAGATGTAGCGGGCATCGTCTCGCTCCCAGCCTCGATGACCACCTAGCCTCACCGTGTTGAACCGGGGGGAGGTGTTGCTGTGGGCAGGCAGAGGAGCATCTTACCCACATGGCCCCTCACTCAGTAACCTCTCAGGTTGCCTGGAGTTTGATCTTTCAGTGAAGGTAAACACTAGATTAAAAAATACCTGCTGCCATTACCTGACTGTGTGAGGGAACAAACAAGCTGACACAATGCCCCACACGGGTGGCAGAGGCGCGCTGTGCCAGCGGTGGCTCTGACATCCCACCTCCAAGCCATCCAGCAGCAGCCAGTTCTGCTCTAACTCACTCTGCTGACTGCTGCCCACTGAATTTCCCCCCACATTAGCAGCACCCAGAGTGCATCACGACAGCCGTGCTCACAGGTCCTCGGGCAGAGCTGAGCTCCCAGGAACGAGAATTGCCTTTAGCTTCGCTGATTCTCACACTCCTGCCGCTGCCGTACGAAGTGGCCGGGGGAAGCTGTAAGAGCAGCTTCTCAGGATGTTTCTCGTGGTAGGGAGGCTGCTGGGATGGCCAGTGGTTTACAGAAGTGGAGTCCAGGAGGGAATTAGCCTGAGCTTTGCTTCCATGCAAGGCATGTGTGGAGCAAGTCTGAAAATACATTGGTCTCTGGTGTGGGAAGGACTTTTGTCTGGATTAAACTGGGGCGGGGACACGCCAAGCCGTGTGCCTTCGGAGCCTGGATGGAGCACCACGAGCAGTGCTGGGGTTACCTGCAATACCCAGCGCTCAGGGACATGGGCACGGACGTACCGAGGACTCACGGAGCAGAGAGGAGGAAGGAAGAGACAAGGACGTGGAGATCAGTGACCGTGGTGCTTGTAGGGTCTGTGTTACCTGGGAGTGAAGGGATTGACTGCCCTGCCACTGATCCCTGGCGCGAGGGCATCGCGCTCCCGCTGCGGGTGGGACATAAGCTGCTTCTGGCTGTTCCTTCGGGCCTGTTCAGGAGTGGGAAGTGTCTCTGTATGTGCATGGTGCCGGGCACAGTGACACTGTGACTGGGATGAGATCTGTCCAGCACTGTTGTCCTCTGCATTTTTAGAGGGGTGTAGAGACCAGCCTGTCTGGGTGTGGTTCTGCTGCCTCTCCCTGAAAGGCTCTGGTGGTTTATAGCCACCAGGCAGCTGTTGCTGTCCGTCCCTTGGAGCCTTCTGCATCCATCCTGGCGTGTGCCGGTGGAGCCACAGCAGGACACTACTGCTCGGCTAGCTGGGAGAGGAGGGTGGGAGTCAGAAGCAGAAGTTGTTTGGGCACTGGTTGCTAATGCAGTGTGTGTCTGCTGGTGCTTCATCTGCCGCTGCCGTTTCGTTTCAGGACACGGGTATTGGGATGACCCAGGAGGAGCTGGTTTCGAACCTTGGTACCATTGCTCGATCAGGCTCTAAGGTAACGTGGATGAGATCTCCCTTTCTACCCCCTTAAAAGTCTTCTCCGGTTATGATCATTTTTGTTTCCCCAGTAATTTCTCATCTTGTTTCAATCCTTGGCTCCCAGCCTAGCTGTGAAATTCCACCCTTCTTGGAAGGTAAAACCTACCTGTGGAGCTTTCTAGCTCTTCCTGGTCTCCATTGTGTGCCCCAGGAGGCCCGCAGTGCCCGAGCAGCACGCGTGGGCCCTGTGTGTAATGCTGTGGACCAGGCTGCCCTCGCTCCCAGCAGCAAGTGTCTTCCTCCCCAAACCATCGTTAAGGATGGGCACGTGCACCCTCAGTGTTCACCCTGTGTGCAGGAGGGCAGTAGCTGTGTCCCTGTGCTGGCCAGTTGTTACATACCTGTACCAGATTTGATTTTATGTTGTTTTTCATCTCTGGAGTCCCCATTTTAAGGCTTCATGCTCTTGATTGACTGAGCTCTGGCGTGTTTTCCTTTGCTGCTAGCAGCAGCAGCAAGTGTTGCCCTAAGTGACTCTCCCCTTCTCAGAGGTGCAGTCTCTGGGATAAGCCCATTTCCTCAAAGTGCTGATGCAGAGGTGTGGGATGGGGGTCTGGGACTGCCAGGCCCATGGTAACTGGCGTAGGGCTGCGTCGGTGCTCGGAGAAGCCCAGCTGGAAGGTGGGTTGCAGCCTCACAGTGGTACCTGAAGTCACGGAATCACTCTTTTGGAATAGACTTTTGAGATCATCGAGTCCAACCATGCAAGTCACTGCTCATGGTTTACATCTCTGTTCATACAGGCTTTCCTAGATGCTCTGCAGAGCCAAGCTGAAGCCAGCAGTAAGATCATCGGACAGTTTGGAGTAGGTTTCTACTCGGCTTTCATGGTGGCCAATAAAGTGGAGGTGTTCTCGCAGTCTGCAGAGCCAGGGAGCCCAGGTTACCACTGGTCTTCAGATGGGTAAGGCTGCAGAACAGGATGGAAACGTGGAAGGGGGCTGTGTGTGGACCAGGCATGGACCAAAAGCTGTGCAAAGCAAGACAGGGCTTGTCTGGTCTTTAGCGACCAGGCGTAGATCCTGCTCAGATCATCTGTCGTTACCAGCTGTGGCCAGTTGTGCCGGGGTGCAGAGCACAGGGACAAACGTGGCTTGTCAGAGCAGGAGTACTGTGGACAGAGCCTGCCAGCCCCTCCTGTACCTTCCCTGCTGGCAGTCATCTTGGCAGTGCCCTGGCCTGGAGAGGCCAATGTCACCTCTCATGCTGCTGCCGGGCCCCTGGGCCTGCACTGTCACCAGTGGTTGATCCCCACGTGCCATTGGCTCGGCAGTCAGGAGGGAATGGTCACCCAGGATGAGCTGCTGTCCGCAGAGCACAGCGGCTCTGCAGCCTAACCGGGTCCTGCGCGCACCAGTGGGGACATGAGCGAGCGCCACAGACAAGGCAGAGGCATCAGGGGAGAGGGCAGGAGCCAGGGTGCTGCAGGAGGTGTAGGAGAGGAGTTGAAGGCCAGGTTCTTGCAGTCTGAAGTCTGGTTGAAGGTTGGGTCCTTGTGAGTGGGGCCACTGGTGCCTGCAGAGCCAGGTGTCCTGGGGCCGGGGTCTTGAGGGACAGCAGCCACAGGTTTTGGGGGTCTTCTCAAGACAGCATTCAGGCACTCAAGATTTTTTGCCATTTTCTCTTGGTGCTGATGGGCTGTGTGTGCTTTTAGTGTAACAAACTGTTTTTATGTCCCATCAGGGATGTATCTGAGGCACAGGGTCTGTTTCTAATCCTAGGTCGGGGATGTTTGAGATTGCAGAAGCATCTGGTGTCAGGACTGGGACTAAGATTATTATACATCTCAAAGACGACTGCAAGGAGTTTGCAAATGAAGAACGAGTCAAGGGTGAGTGGATGAGGGAAATGCTGTAACCTGCAGAGGGGCAGTGTCAAGGCTGTTGCTGCCCCTTGAGCAGGAGGTGAATTTACAGCAGTTTTCCTCTCCTGCAGCACCTTTCTCCTGCTGTTAGTGAAGATGTTCTGTTCACAAACGTGACTCCTTTCTTTCTGTTCCAGAGGTGGTGACAAAATACAGCAACTTCATCAGCTTCCCACTGTACCTCAACGGGAGGAGAATTAACACGCTGCAGGTGAGCCGTGGGTAGGTCACGTGTGGAGAGGAACCACTGCAGTCCTCCACTGGAGATGGGAAACAGAAAAAAGCCACTGCTGTCCCTCAGAACTGGGGAAGGATTGCCCAGGATATCTCAGACCCTGTAGTGATCAGTTAATTTGAACAAAAGGAGACGATCCAGCAGCAGCCATGGATTAGCAATGTCAATTAGCAAAGCGGTTTTTATTTATAGATAACTTCTGGATTTTCCCTTAATCAGAATGATTATCTCAGGGCTTTGTAACACTTACTTTAACTGCTAAAGCCAGGTGACATGTTCATGACGTGGGGTTTGCTCACATTGGCAGCATGCTGCAGTTCTCTCTGCCCCTCAGCGCGAGGTGGCTGGTGCCGGTGACTGGGTTTCGTAATGGCTCAGCTCACAGCCTAATTTTCTTCCCAGCTTTCAAGTGCTGCTCAATGCTGCTGTCTTCTGATGACTACAATTACAGAGCAGCCAGATCCATTTTGGTCAGGTCTTGGACCAATGGCAGGAGCTGCCTAGGTGAAATTAATTTTCCTTGAAACAAAAACCTGTGAATCGTTTTCTTCCAGCATCTCCTTTTCTGTTTGGTTAAAGCTCCCTCACCTAAAGAGAGCTGTGGGGGGGAGTGTTGTTGCTGTTTCCTGGTATGCACCACTGAGTGCACACACTTGCAAGGCTGCACTTAAATATTTTATGGTGTTAATTTATCTAAGGTTCTGTAATTGGTGTTTATTAGTCACTAACACTTATTTGGATTCCTGCATACTAGTGTTTGTGTTCCAGAGGCTTCCTAGCTGTTTCCCTTTAATTGCAAAGCCAGAAATAGATTTAGACAGCCGTTGGCTCTTTCTGCCTGACAGCCAATAGGACAGATTCCCCAGAGAAGAGCAGCACTAGAGCGAGAGGTGAAGTCCCCTGAATAGAGCCACATACTTTTATCTTCTTACCCCAAAGTCTGTTTTCCCTTGGGATACAGCAGCAGCTTTCTTCTCATTATGCTCCCAGTTCCAGCCTCTTTTACCCAGGATCTGGGCTTTGCATCTGTTGTCACATCAGCATCAGTTCACTCTAGACACATGGGTACTTCCCTGGTGTGGGTTTTCCTAGGTAAGCTCTTGATTGCTTGCCCTGTAGCTGACAATGTGGAGTTAGAGGCTCCTCCGGTCTATGACAGCTGTAACTACAAGTCTGGGAAAGGAGCACTGTACCTATGGAGGCTGCAGGGTGCCTCAGTACCCAGTTGAGTCCCTAATCCTACCTGCAGCACCCCCAGGACACTTGCATGGGTTGTTAATATTATGAAGCCACTTCCAGAGCAAGGCTTTGAGGCAGAGGGAGTTTGTATGGCAGCATGGCAGGGCTGCCAGAGCCCTCAGTCCCTTGGACTGGCAGCTGGAGAGCAGCCTGGATGCTTGTCCAGTGACTTCTCCTGTCACTCAGGGCTTGAGCAGCAAAGAGTGAATGGGCTTCACCCAGCTGGAAAGGAGAGATTTGTAGCTGAGTCCTCACACTCATTAAATGGGCAGAACCTCCCACATCTTTGCTAGATGCTAGTCTTCTGCTGAGGTATGGGAATCATCAACACTGTGTGAGCATGGGTGGAATGCTCTGGAATGCACTGGGGGGTTACAGCAGCAGCAGGTGGACAGGAGGGCCATGGGAAAGGACCTGATCCGGAACCTGTGACTTTGGTTACCGTGTGCCTGTGTGGAAAAGCACCAGCCTGTAGCAGGGGTGAGGCAGTGGATGTTAGCTGTCAAAACCCTTTTGGTTTGGGGCTGAACTGCCATACTGCCACATGCTGCAGAGCACTCTGTGGAGGGGACACAGAGGACCTCTGTGGAGGGGACCTGAGATCAGCTGAGGGGCTGACCTGTTAGTCTGTGGTAACACACCCTGCTGCCCACAGGCTGTGCAGAGGAGTCTGGAAGCTCCTATGTCCCTGCTCTAGTACCCTGGAGGGAAAGAAGAGCCCTGTGCTGTGAGGCCACAGGTCTTGAGAGCTCATAGGAACTCGTGTCCACAGGCACTCTGGATGCTGGACCCCAAGGACATCGGGGAGTGGCAGCATGAGGAGTTCTACCGCTTCATAGCCCAGGCTTACGACAAGCCCCGGTACATCCTGCACTACAAGACCGATGCTCCCCTCAACATCCGCAGCATCTTCTACGTACCTGAGCAAGTACGTTCCCTAGGAAAGAGAGCCAAGATTGCAGCTCTCCTGGGTTTGGGACTGGTGGAGAAGACCACAGCATGACCTGGTGCTGCGACACTTGCTGCAGTGCAGCACACAGCTGGGCGCCCTGCACAGTGCTGCTGTGACCCTTTTGTCCCTTGTTCCTGCAGAAACCATCCATGTTTGACATCAGCAGGGAGCTGGGCTCCAGCGTTGCCCTCTACAGCCGCAAAATTCTCATCCAAACCAAAGCTGCAGACATCCTGCCCAAATGGCTGCGCTTTCTCAGAGGTGTGTGCCGGGAGCAGGGACAGCGGGCTGTGGACCACCACTTCCACAGGGGCTGAGGCGAGGTGCCTCCTCCTTGGGCCAGCACTTGTGTATGTCTCGCTGCTCAGGGGTCTCTCTGTGTTCCAGGTGTTGTGGACAGTGAGGATATACCCTTGAACCTCAGCAGGGAGCTGCTGCAGGAGAGTGCCCTTATCAGGTAAGCAAGAGGTGGATCCTGTGGGCTGCTGAGGCTCTTTGGCTTCTTGCTGGTTGAGGAGGGGACATTGGGGGATAGTTGAAGGGACCTGGCATGCAACCTGCAACGTCTCCATCCTCAAGAAGCGCTGTAATCTAGAATGTGAGTTGCTTCCAGGTGTGCTGGTCATACCTGTAGATGTGGAGCAGTGTCCTGTGTCATAGTCTGCTGCCTTATGCCCTGAGCCGCCCTTCGGTATCTCCACTCCACAGCAGTAACAGCGGATTTGCTGTTTAACGTGTCTGCTCTGCATCATCACGTAGTTTGGAGACCAACACCGGACAGTGGGTCAACTGTCAGTACTAGGAATCCAGGCTGTACTTAAGTGTCACCACTATTTATGTGTAGATCTTCCAACAGCACCTTGTGCCTGTTGTCCCCAGACCTGCTGCAGGGCTCTGCTGTGCTCACACACACGTTTGCCGAAAGCCAAGAGCCAGCCCCAGGCTTGCACTTGGTGCTGAGGCCCAGCGCGGCCAACTGCCAGAGGCTGTTCTCCTCTAAGAACCCTGAGGTCTGGTTTTTCACATTTTGACATTCAGGTCCCCCTCAAACATCTGCCACTCTTGGGACTTAACAGATAAGAGTAGGCTCTTGCTCCTCAGCACTGGGCTGTTATCTCGTTGGGTTTGATGACTACTCTATGGCTGGTGGAATGCCTTGACCTTCGCTACGGCCACCAAATGAGCCCTGTCACTTCACAGTGGATTTTCAGGCCTTCAGAAAAGGCTCCTCCAAGTGCTATAGTCGCTTCCTTCCCGTGTGGAAGGGTACTGTGGGAGAGGCAGGTGCCCTGTGCAGAGCTGGTTATGGACTGCAGCAGCACGGAGTTACTGCAGACTTGCCCTTTGTGGTACATTTGTACCACTGCCCTAGTTATGCCCCCAGCTCAAGACCCACTCCTGACTTGAATACAAAGAACAAATGTAGAACCACAAGGGAGATGAGACAGTGGACCTGGGGTTTTCTTTTTTGCTCTCATGTTTGCAAATGCATCACTAAAACACTGCATGGGGAGAGATGATCAAAAACTCTTGTCTTGGTCTAGAAGCTGTCTTTAAAAAGGCATGTTCCTGCTGCAGGAAGCTCCGAGATGTTTTGCAGAAGAGGTTGATCAAGTTCTTCATTGACCAGAGCAAGAAGGACCCTGAGAAATATGCCAAATTCTTTGAGGACTATGGGATGTTCATGAGAGAGGGCATTGTCACAATTGCGGAGCAGGATGTCAAGGTAGTGACTAGTGGCTGAAGGAGACTGCTACTTCTCCATGAATCTTTTGTGCCTGTAACTTGGTTCCTACATGGTCTCTCATGCCCTAGCCCTCCCTCTTTCTGATGGAATGCTGCTTCCTGCTTAATTTGAGACACTGCAGAGTCCCACTACCTGCACCATGTTGTCAGCCTTCCCTGAAGCACACCTTTCCCCCTCCTGTTGTCCTCTTCCTGCATTCCCATTTCTAGGAGAGCTTGACATATATCCTGTCTAGGTCACTCTTCTGCCTCCTTAATATCTGGAGCAGGAAAGGAGGGACCGGGAGTCCCTCGAGCCTCTCTGCAGGGCTGGAAACAGGCCTGCACACTGCAAAGGGATGGTTTGGGGCTGGGAGTGGCCAGGTAGGGCTGTAGTCTCACAGGAACACGTTTCTTCCAGGAGGACATAGCAAAGTTACTTCGTTACGAGTCGTCGGCCCTGCCCGCGGGCCAGCAGACCAGCCTGACCGACTACGCCTCCCGCATGAAGGCGGGGAGCAGAAACATCTACTACCTGTGTGCACCCAACCGGCACCTGGCCGAGCACTCACCGTACTTTGAGGCTGTGAAGAAAAAGGACACGGAGGTGGGTGAGCAGTGTGGTGTGGCCAGGGGAACACCCTGAGCTTCTGCCTCAGTGGTAGCTACTACAAAGTGGCTTTTTCAGGAGTAGAGTCAGTGCTGGGTCTCACTTTCCATGGGCTGCAGGACTTATTCAGCTGCAGACCCGTCACCCACGGACAACAAGGCCCTCCAAGGGCCTTTGCTCTTTTTTGAGGCCCTGAGGGATAGCACCATGGGGTTGAACCTGCTAGTTTCCTTTGTGGTGGTCTTGCTGTTTGGAGTGGAATTGCCTTGGGAAGGAGGAAGTGCTGTTGCTTCCCAAAGAACATGTTGTTGTCCCTTTTTTGGCACAGGTCCTGTTCTGCTATGAGCAGTTTGATGAGCTGACTCTCCTGCACCTTCGGGAGTTCGATAAGAAGAAGCTGATCTCGGTGGAGACAGACATTGTTGTTGATCACTATAAGGAAGAGAAGTTTGAGGAGAGCCACCCAGGTATCGTGAGGCTTCCCTGGCCACTCTGCACCAGCCAGTGAGGATACACCTCCTGTGCTCTTGCAGCTCCTGAGTGCTCCTTTCCATCCTGCCGTTCTCATGCTCTGAGGCAACTTGCGGTTCTTGCAGACCCCTTTCCTCTGTGGAGTTTCCACAATTTGATTTTTAACACCACACATGTATCCAGTGCCCTGACAGGCAGGAGCTGGCAGGGCATGAGCCTGCCCTCTCTGGGTATGGCACAGTGTAGGATGAGGACATGTACTGGGTGTGTGCAGAGTGACACTGCCTTCCCCTTTCCCTGAGAGCGCGTGTACGAAGTGTGAAAGGGTCTGAGCTCAGGAGTCACACTCGCTGTCATGCTCAGATGTGCCCTCTGTCCCCTGCCAGCTGCAGAACGTCTGACAGAAAAGGAGGCTGAGGATCTGATGGCCTGGATGAGAAACGCCTTAGGCTCTCGAGTCACCGGTGTTAAGGTGGGTATCCTGTGCCTGGCTATCTGAGCAGAGGAGACCCATGGAGATCCTCATCTGGGGAAAGAAGATGGTGGGTGACTGGGGATCCACTGCCACAGATTTTCCTGTGGACCCTGAGAGAAGTCTTTCTGCTCCATGCCTCCCTGCTGTACATACTGTGAACACTGGCATTTGCCTTTTGGATGGTCAGCGTGGCAGCGGAGGAACCACATCTTGATGTGTAACGAGCGAAGCCTGTTTTACTGGTCCATGCTCAGGTTTCCAGAACAGGCTGGAGACGGTCTTACCTGTGGCCTGGAAAGGCTTATCAGCAAGGAGTGCTTTGTGTGCAGCAGTGAGCTGCTGCCTGCACACCAGTGGGGCTGTGTGGGCCCCCAGTTTCCTGCTGGTTTCAGCACCTCCTGTGGGGTGGAGGTGTATGATGTGGGGTGCTTGGTGGGGACCTGTGCTGAGGAAACTCCCAAGTCCTTGAAGTTCCCCCACTCTTCACCCACGTGTGTTTTCCATCTCGGCACTGATCGCTGGTCTCACTGCAGGTGACCACCCGGCTGGACACCCACCCTGCCATGATCACTGTGCTCGAGATGGGGGCTGCCCGCCACTTCCTTCGCATGCAGCAGTTGGCCAAGACCCAGGAGGAGCGTGCCCAGCTCCTGCAGCCCACCCTGGAGATCAACACAGGGTAAGGGGGATCGATATCAGTGCCAGCCCTGGGGCACTGCTCTTGCTGGGGTGGAGGCAGGTGAGAGGCAGCGTAAGGCTCCCGGTCAGCAGAGCTCCCCCATCTCCCAGTTAAGCACAGTGTGTGCCACAGAGCCTTGGTCTGTGAGGCTGCGTGGCACAGTCGACATGAGCCACCCCACACCCTAGGTCCATTCCTCTGAGGGACATGGGGGTTACAGGGACAGGATGGGAGAGAGAAGCCCCCAGAACAGGGACAAGGAAATTGAAGCTCTTTTGACCTTTAGGTAGAACCTTCTGTCCCACGTTGGGCTTAGCTGCTCCTTCTGGAAATAAAGTTCCAGTAGTGTCCAAAAATACCAAGTCTCATGCTAATCTCTCTTGCTCTTACAGGCATGCTCTAATTAAGAAGCTTAACGAGCTGAAGGACAGTCAGCCTGATCTGGCCCAGCTGTTGCTTGATCAGGTGAGAGCCAGGCCCTCTCCAGAAGCCCCACCACCCTCCCCAGAGCCAGCTTGCAGACCCTGCATGGCAGGGAGCAGGGTGATACTCTCCTAGTGGGCAGGAATCACACCCTTCTGTGGTCCCCTCTGGTACTTGTGCTCCATGTGTTCTCCTCCCAGATGACACAGGAGACACATTTGGTCTCAGCAGGCCCTGGAGAGTCATTCCCTTCTCTCCTGGCTTGCTTTGCTGCTCATTTAATGCTTTCTTCTCTCTTTCAGATTTATGAGAATGCCATGATAGCAGCAGGACTGAATGAGGATCCCCGACCCATGGTGAGCCGGCTGAACGAGCTCCTCACCAAAATCCTGGAGAAAAACTGAGCCACCAAAGACTGGAGGATGAACTCTATGCTGACAGCTCTTTCCCCAAGCACAGTCACTCTGTCAGCTATTGCAGCATCTGCTTGCAGGCTCTGTGCAGCAAGGGGTTCACGTGGCAGAGGGCCCAGGAGAACGCAGGGGACTTCCAACCCGCACTGCGCTGGGAGGAGCCACTTGTAATTATTAGATTGCGTGTCATCAGCTCGTTCAAAGTGCAGTGTTCTTAGTGGGAACAAAATCCAGAGGTTGCTGCTGAAACAGTACACCCAGATTTCTGACTCAACCCTGAAGAGCCTCATTTCATGCTGTTTCTAGAGGTGGCCTTTCCCAAAATAGGTGTCGACAGCAAGATCCCCATTTAGGGCTGTGAATACACCCCC